>CM070492.1:5998858-6381358 GCA_036324585.1 Champsocephalus esox | reverse complement strand
TAAATCCATACCACTCAAGCCAGCAGCTGGTTAGCTTAGCTTAGCCTAAAGACAAAAACATGGGGAAAAGGCTGTGAAGTAACACATTTTTTGGTGTGAAATGCTGAAGGAACTACATCTCTTGTCTCGCAGACTCTCACAACAACACACGTCACCAAGATGGCTGTCACTACTGTCTTGTAAAAAAAGTGATTGTCTACCCTCACTATCGACACAATGAAACACGTCCAGAAGAATGTCATGCAAAGCTGCCTGCCTGCCCTTCCTTTGATTCTCTCTGAACTGCCTGGTCTTTTTAATGTTTAATGTCAACCATTTGTGCAGATAGCATGAAGTAGAAAAGATCGGCGATCGCCGATGGTAGCGTTAGCATTTCTCCCCCGGGCTTAAATTGTGTATTATAGAATGATCACACCGGTATGACAGTAGCCTACTCTTCAAAGGGTTCACAAAATATGACTACTACTCTTACTGTTTAACATTTTGGGTTACTTAATGTTACTTCATATTAAGCTAATAAAAAAGGCTGTAATGCTAACTAACGTGCTAGCTACTAGCTAGGTAGCTAACTTGATCCAGCCACTCCTGGTCCTTTCATCAGACGGGAAGCGAAAGAACGAGCAAGACCCATTGCCGGTATGATAACAACCTGGTACTAAGCACACAGGCATCTTGTTAAAGTTATATTTTCTTAGCTATCTCTTATATTTAGCGGAGGAAAACAATTGTGACATCACTTACTTGACTCTGGAATTTGTAGTCTTTCTAGTTGCGTATTTTTCATAGTCTTATATTTCAACAGTTTTACGACAAACTGTGAGTTTTTTGACATGGAAACTATTTTTTAAGATTGACAAACATCATATGTGTAATTCATGGCACAATTCAAACGGGATCGAAAGATAAGTTTTCTCTCTCCATTGACTTCAATACATGATTTTTCCCAAATAAGGTCCCATGTACCGGAAGTAGATGGGCGTGACTTCGCCTCTCTATTGGATGGAAAGAAAACAAGCCCATGGTCCCAAATGGTTACAGAATACTTGCTCTGTGTTAGCATGCGTACAGTCGTCTTTTAAAAACAACAATTAGATTTGGTGATCTGTAGTCATTTCAATTACATTTTTGTGTAAAGAAAATAAATATCGATATCCTTTAGGTTACACTTGTTTCCATACAATGGATGTTTAAGGTTTACAATGGAGCTACATATCATGCTCTGTTACCACATAATGCACAACATCCGGCAGTGAAACTCAGGAGCTTCATCCACGCTCAGCTCTCTCTTATTCAAAATGCAAATTGAGACTGCAACTGATACAATAAGGGACGCATTTGCATTCCCCTCACAGTCTGTTCTGGGAGAATTGTCTCATCGAAAAAAAGAATTTCAGTTTTTAAGGAATTGGTGCTACACAGGTGGCCCGCCTCCAAGGACTCTCAAACAAACAGCAATGGAGGACAGTGAGGCAAGGTGACCGAATGTAGAAAAAAACATGACAACCCTCCACCCTGCTGATGTGTCCTTGAGCAAGACTCCCCAGTAGCTGAGCCTGACCTCAGCCCTCCCTGTGGAGGGGGACAGACAAAAAGAGACTTTCCCAATGGGGATTCATAAAGTATCACATTATCATTTGAATGCAGCTGATTGTATCTCTGTCAGTCTACACCTCAGCCTGCAGACCTTTCTGTAGAGCGCGGCATGTGACCTTGTCTCGTAAGTCTCCTGTATCTGTTGGCAAAGGTCTGCAGACTCAAATGTCGAATGATAAAGAAACAATTGGCTGCGTTGTACGCCTCCCACCTCTCGATTCATTTATCCGTTTTCAAGCTCCAACTGTAACTACACCCCCCTTTTATTTTAACTTCGAACTTTGTTCTTGAATTCAACCAAACCGACTCACGTGGATTAACCACATGTTTGGTCATCATTTAAAAATAAATAGGCATTCATAGCTCAACTTTTAAGTCTATATATATTTCTTTCTGGGTTTTCCAAACCGATCTTCAGACGTAACGAGGATAAAGAGGCACGAAATATCACAGACGAATCTTTCACATCTCAGTGTGCACTCGTTGCAGAGTTATTGCACAAGACCAAAGGCCAGCTAAAGCAAACTTAAGAAACAGTGACATTCCCTCCTCTCTCTGTCCTCTTTCTTCCCGTCTCTCTGTCCCTGTGGTCAACAATCCCTCCGCTGGCCTTTATCCCCAAATCCCCATGGACAGAGAGTCAGAATGCTTAAATGCTTTGAATGATGGTGTGGAATGCTAAAAAGCGTGTGTGTGTGTGTGGCTGAAGGGGGGAGCAGGGGTTGGGGTATGGGTGGGAGGGGGGTCTCCTGCCTGGTCTGGGATCTGGTATGCGTGACTGAACAAGGAGGAGAAAGAGAGGAAAAAGAGAGGAAAAAGAAGAAAACAAACCCCCCACCAAAAACCTGCCTTCCTAACTTCTAAAGACAGACAATGGCTACTGACTGGACTGGCAACTGTGTGTGTGTGCGTGTGTGTGTGTGTGTGTGTGTGTGTGTGCGTGTGTGTGTGTCACTTCACACACAGGGCACGTCCTGATGGAAAGCAGAAAAAGGGAAATCTACTCCCACCAACTTTAGATCTCATTACTCGGCACATGCAGACGCAGCTCTGCCATCACATAAATAAAACGAACACCCAAAACCTGACATATTAACCAGGACATCTTTGAGACTTCAACGTGAGACCAAACTGCCCTGCCGGTGGAGCTGCTACACCTTTTTCTCTGCTGCATTTCAGGATGAAAGACAGACGTTGATGATTAAAAAAAGTCAGCAGGCTAGAACAGCTTCCTATAATAAACGCCCTGGTGATAATTAATTACACAGGCACTGCAGCCAAATCAAGACGGCAAGCATCCATTTTGAATCTCCTCGTAAATAATAAAACAACACAACAGATTTGTTCGTCTTTCAGCCTTTTGAGAAGCAAGGCTGGACTGATCAGGGACAACACTCAGAGATGTGTGGGTGGTTATTAGGAGCTAGGCATTCTTACAAAAGCCCCAATTGTATTAAATGCCCCTTGATAATGGACGATATAACAATACTGACTGTTTAAGGAATACACAATGTTCGACAATAACAATGTGGAGAGATTGTTCACATCCGTAAAGAAAAGACACACAGCATGACAACAGGGAAGTGCTACACCTACACAAAAGTTGGCCACACAGCTATTTTTCGTTCATTATATAAATATCTTTAATTGTTTAAACCGTAAGAATATAAAACAATTTAATTTTGGAATTCTGCCGTTTTTCTTCTTCTTTACAAACACATAATATACAGTACATCTTTTTTATTTTCAAACACACACAGCTTTTTCAGCAGGACGCACATCCGTATATTAATTTTAGCAGGTCATTGCATTACATTAAAACGTGCACACACACACAGGCCTCGGTGTGTGCAAGTGTGTGTGTGTGTGTGTGTGTGTGAAAGAGAGAGATGGGGAGAGAAAGAGATGCATTCCGCCTGTAACCCGACACGGAGAGAGGGAAAGAAAAATAATCGATGGCTCCTTATTCTGAGCATGTCTCAAAATGGATTCAGGGTATTTTTATTCGGGGAGAGATGGAGAAAAAGAGGAGGGAAAAGATATCCCTTACCCCTCCTCTCCTTCTCTCGCCGGTGAGAGCAACATGAATATGAATGCGACCTGTGTTGGCATTAACGTGGGAAAATAAAGCCATGAGACAAACCCTGGTTTATTTTTGATCAATAAAAGGGTAGAAGATATAGAAATCACTTCAATTTGAAGTACGACGCTCTGAACATCCACTGACATTTATTCCCACCAGCACCCCTTAGAAAAGAAACATTCCTGCTTATGGTTGAACGTTGGGTTTAATACCAGCCTGATTATATATTTGATTTAGCATTGTAGCACTTTGATATTCCCGTGTGAATGTAGGGATTTCTTCTAAAATCTCGCCTCCTTTATACTGTATGTCAAAGCTTGAACATATCACGTCTCTTAAGGACATCAAAGTTGGACTTTATCCCAGAATAATGAGGAAAACAAACCATATAAAAGCTCTTGCACACAAGCGGGGCTGTTTTTTTTGTTTGCATAAAGCGTCGTCATTAAAATCTGAAAATATTTTACAGCTCGTTTTCCCCTTTCTCTTTCTGTCTGGGAAATAGTTGCTGTTCACGGGGCTAAATTAACAAAGGTAGTTAGATTGTATCCTTTCTCCAGCTCTGCTCACGGAGGAGGGAGAGGGGGAGGGATGGGGGAGGGGGCAGACACAGTCCCTTTAGGCACATTTTCTCCCAGTCTCTCATTCTCGCTTTCCTTCTGTTTTTTTTTAAGGGTATACACCCCTTTGAAAACAACCACATACGAGGTAGCCAAATGTTTTTTAGGCGTGATGGCTGTAGCGGAGATTAGTCATAAGTGTATTCGATCCAGACTCACTTTAAAACAATACAAATAAAAGTTTTTAAACCTCACTTTGCTTTAAATCAAAACGTGGATGCAACTTTGGATGGATGCGAATGGAACTTTAAGAATTGTTCTTGAAGCAAGTTTCAGGAAATGAATGTGAAACAAGCTTTGCATTGCAAGTTATTCCAGTATGTCAGACTTTCTGAGATATTAAAACTGAATTATACAAGATCAAAATATCTGCTAGGAGGGGTTTTCATGAGCTCATAGCAAAAGTAAGTTTACATTGCTTCCTACCAGGCAGGATGTTAGGTCATATCAAACACACATTGGAATCTTGCAAGGCCAACAGAGGAAAAATAAAACATGAACATAATTGTTGTCACATGGGAGAAGCACACCTTACACAACCCCACAGGAGGCTAAAGGGAGGCGTTCTCTCTTTTTAAACAAGAAAAGAAATGTACCCGCCCAACTATTCCCCCTCTTTCTGCTCCTCAGGCCCCCCTCGGTCCCCATCCAAAACCAGAAGAACAAAAAGGGCAAAGCATTTCCAATCACCTCACTTTCTCACTCTCTGTCATCTGCCAGAGTCCCAGGTTCAACACTTTAAGGCAGGGGAGCTGTGTGATCCTCTCCAGCCCCCTCTTGGTGATCTTGGTACATCCATACAGGTCGATGCCCGCCAGCTGGGTCAGGTGGTCCGCTATGAGCTCCAGCCCTTTGTCCGTGATGCGCACACACTGTCCAATGTTCAGGGTCCTCAGCTCATGCATCTGCCTCACCATACGGTTTATCCCGTCATCAGAGATGTGACACGAGCACAGGGACAGGGACTTGAGCTGGTACAGCCCCTGGGCGATGTATGCTAGGGACTGGTCCCCTATCTTATCGCAGAAGGAGACGTCAAGCCCGGAGAGCCTCAGGGTGCCCATGGCGAGGTGCATGGTCCCCGTGTCACTGATGTTGTCACAGGATCGTAGGTTGAGGCTCCACAGCGAGGCCATGTGGGAGAGGTGGATCATCCCAGCGTCTGAGATCCCCCCGCAGAAGCTCAGGTTCAGAACCCGGAGCTTGCTCAGCCCCTTGGAAATGTGTTTGAGTGACAGGTCCGTCAGTTTCTGACAGTCCTGCAGAGTCAGGTACTCCAGGTTCAAACAGCCCTCCGCCGCGCTGCGGGTCATACCGGCCAGGTGTCCAATCCCCACATCCGAGACATGCCTGCAGGACCTCAGATTGAGGCTCTTGAGCCGGTGGAGGCCCCAGGCTATCAACAGAAGCCCAGTGTTGGTGATGTTGCTGCAGCCACCAAGCTCCAGCACCTCCAGGTTCTTCAGATACTGAGCTATCCTGCCCAGACTGGAGTCTGTGATCTGCTTGCACAGACTCAGGTTCAAAACCCTCAGAGATGGGATCTCCTGCACAAACGCATGACCCAGCCCGTTATCTGTGAGGTTGTAGCAACCGGACAGATTGAGGGACTCGATGTTAGGCATTCCCTGGATCACATAACTCAAGCTGCGGCGCAGGGACAGGATCTGGACCCTCCGGATGCCCCTGGCCTGGAGGCTGGGGAACAGAGAGGGATTGGCCCGGCGGAGGTGCAGCTTGGCCTCCACCCCCCTCCACACTGACTTGTGGTAGGAAGCGTCCTTCCAAGCGATACACACTTGTGCTACCCTGCCTTTGTCCCTCACGTCCAGATAGCTAAAAATCATGGCCAAAATTTCCGGGAAGAGGCACGAAATGTGCGTCTCCATTGTTTTTCAAACCCCAGGCATATAAGAATTAATACTCCACACCTCCAAGGCTGAGCAAATACCCTTCTCCCCTTCTCTTGCAATTCTGCAAAAGTATCAACAGTCCCAGTTATCCACAGAAGTAAGACGAAATAGGAGTTGTTTGTTTCTCTCTTTTCTCACACTGAACTGTCCAACATCGATCCAACTCTCTCCAAACCCACGTGATCCGGTCTCGTTGCGCAGTAGGATTCAACTGCATTTAAAAATGAGGAAAAACAAAAAAAAAGCGTTTATTCCTGCCTCAACTCCTCTCTCCGCCAAAAAGAGGAGGAGAGGGGGCTATAGGAAGGAGGAGGAGAGGAGGAAAACGTCAATCCTTCCCCCTCTCTCTCCCTCTCTCAGACGACGCTTCCTTGTATTAAACCTACTGAAAGCCTTCCTCTCTCGGCCGAGCGGGGATCCAGACGGTCGTGCATTTCAGAATAAGAAAGTAAAAATAAAACCATCACTCTGTACGCCGCCTGTTCAAAAACATGTCCATGATAGAAAAGCAGGAAAGATAGAGCTAGGTTGGCTTTGTAGGCAGAGTGAGAGAGAGAGAGGGGCGTCCTGGGCTCAAAGCCTTTGTCTGCTCTTTTCAAACCGACTTGGCAGGGACCCCGGCACTCTAGCTGTACGGCAGGGGTGGAGGCAAGTAGTAGTACTAATTTTAGCGATTAAACAGAGATGAAATAACAAAGAATGATGCAAGTAGCGTCCTTAACGTATTCTAATGCTTGGACATATGTATGGTGATATTTAATATGCGATGCAGCACGACATGAATTCGTATTCTTATCGCACCCCCCTACCCCCTCCGTGTCAGTCAGTTGGTTTGTTCCGCCTCAGCTGGAACGGTGAGAACAGTTTCCCTTGGAAACCAACTTCTTACAATTCAGTTCACTCTGGGCTTTAACCCTTTGAGCGGACCACACAGGAAACACAGAAGCCGAGCGGAGAAGTCCTTTTCACCCCGCTCACTTGGCATAAATATAAAGTATTTTTTATTTGCGTTTTTTTTGCTGGTGTTGTTGTTGTGTGGATATAGCAAAGCGTCTCCACAACGGCCACATAACAGAATACTGTGTTCTTTGTCTCTTTTGAAACAGCTTCTGTGCTGTTAGGCTACTTTGTTGCAAAAGAAAAACATATATATATATATATTGGCATTGTATCAGTCAAATGAGAGGAATAACTGCCCAATTTCAAACATGCAAAAAAAACAAAATTCAGCTCATAAAATAATATAGCAAGAACATAGGCTACGACAAATAGGCTACGTAAAAGTCTACTTTATTTATTTATTTCAACAAACTGTATTGCTTTCTAAAGTCTTTGTGGAAGTGTGTGTGATATTGAGAAGTATGAAAACACACACACGCACACACTGAATATAATAAACTTTACTCGGCTTTTTGTTACAGTTCTCCGGCACAGTAGCCTATCTGAGATCTGTAAAAAACAAATGTCCTTAACGGTGTTACATATGTGTCGTTACTGCAGCTGCCATCGTGTGCACATATACAATATATAATGATATATAAGGCTGGGGTGTCCTTAAATGACTGGTGGAGAAACAATCCATTGAGTCTTCTCTTCTCTCATGTAGGCCTATCTCTCATAAAGACCCAAAATAATCACTTTGAAGCTGTCGTCTAACATCTGCCATTGCTTAAGTTTTGAAACTAATTTTAGTAGCCATCTGGTACGCAAAGTGTATCAATAATAGCCAGCTAGCCTATATATGGCATATATGTTCTAAATTGCTTATTTAGTGTATCAAAGAATTAAAAAGATCAAATACAACAGAAGGAACGGAGTGTCTTTTTTTAAATACGTGACCAAGTTGTTACCTTCATCCCCTGCGGTGGGCCTCTCCTACCCCCAGAGTGTGTGTGTGTGTGTGTGTGTGTGTGTGTGTGTGTGTGTGTGTGTGTGTGTGTGTGTGTGTGTGTGTGTGTGTGTGTGTGTGGGTGTGTGTGTGTGTGTGTGTGTGTGTGTGTGTATGTGTGTGTGGGTGTAAGATAATATGACAGGGGAGCCGTTTGCTAGAGCCAGCGGAGTGTGGAAGAGTGGTGGAGAAAGAGTGAAGGAGGAAGAGATAAAGAGAGGAAGAGCTGAGGAGAAGCACAGCGGGAGGGAGAGAGGGAGAGGGGGAGAGGGGGGCAGCAGTGATCAGGTGAGGATAACAGAGAGGGAGAGGAGCTGCAGAAACAGCCCGTTTTACACGGAAAAGAAGCAGCCGAGCACAACTGACATCAACTCCTCTCGTCCTCTCCTCTGTAAGAAGAGACTTTTTCACCAGTGTACATTTACCCGTATTCTGCAGCTGTAATCCTTCTGTTCACACTGCCCTTCAATATATCCTTATGTTAACCCATGGAAGTCATGTTTTGTACAAATAAATACATTTAATTGCAGCCATTATAGGGGTCTGCAGTATTTTTTACAAATGTTCCTCTTTCTGAAACTGTCCACCCCGTAAAACACAGCAACCACTGGTCCCTTGTCCTCATTTTATTCGTCTAAACTTCTCTCTCTTTAGAATTGTCTTTGCTGTTGCCTCTTTCGCTCTGCATCTCTCTCTTTTTCTAACCTCCAACTCATGACTCAAAGACTCAAGGCTCTATGTGTCATTTGTACAAGAGCTGGCTGTTGGCAATGAAAATCTTAAGCCCATTTTAACAACGTTGATAACAATTGTACATTTTCTAAATAAAAATGTTAATAATAAGAATCTGAAGAGAACACATTTTACAACAGAGGTGGGGAACCTTTTTCCCCTCAAGGGCCATTTAAATTTTTTCAACATCCTCCTAGGGCCGTACAAATTATTGAGCTCTGCTTGAAAAAATTATCACAGCCATTTGGCCTTTCTTTCATGCTGTGCAAAGAAAAAGCAACCTCTTAATCCAGATGTTTTACCATGACTTGCGCATGCACGTGCACGGTGTGGCATGACCACCACAACAGAAAGATATGGACACAAGATGTGTGCAAATGTCTTTAGTTTCCTATCCATGATTTAAGTGGGGGGGGGGACCTAACCTCCTCTAGGGGGGTCCGAGGGGCATGCTCCCCCGGGGAAGATTTTTTTTTAACGGTTGAAGTTAAAAGCATCAATCTGGTGCACTTTGAGAGCAAAATTAAGAGACCTGGATACATCTCCCAACACCCCTATGAAACAGAACTATTCTTGTTTATTAATAACAACTTTTTTTTACTGTCATATAGTATTTTTTACTTTATTCTCTTGTTTTTTATAACTATAATGATCAAAGCCTTTACCTCACTGGTTGTTAGCATAGCTAGCTAACCAGATGCTAATAACAACAAAGTTATTGACTGTATGATCAGTATGACAGATGAGCAGATCGCCACTGGGCTCTCAACTAAAGACACAGCCACGCAAATACTGCGGCATGTGTACGGCTCCTTATGGGTACTGCAATTTCTGAAGTGCTGGCCCGGAGCAACGTTCTGGTGCTCTCGGTCATAACTACACCCCTGTCAGACGAGACATATACCACGTGATGACACGTTAGGCTCGTGTTGTGTTCAAGGACCCTGACCTTGGCCAGGAAAAACAGGCACTCGCTTGTTTAATATTTTGCAGTATAGATTTCTTTAATTTTTTTCTTTTTTGCATGTGTTTATAAATTACCTCGAGGGCCGTACCAAGTGGTCTCGCGGTCCGTATATGACCCGGAGGCCGGAGGTTCCCCACCCTTGTTTTACAGCAATTTACTTTAATTATTATTCTTGATATAGCATCATTGCTATTTCAATTAATCAGAAAAGTAACTCCTAAAGGGTTGGATTTGTTTTGGAGTTGTTTTAAAAAAAACAGAATCTTTGGTTTAAACATTGATTTGAATAACAAATGGAAAGCACCACAATTGTCTGGTGACTATATATCCTTCATGTCCCTCTCTGCTTTCAACGTATACCCTGTAAATTCATCAAGGGCAAAATTAAAGCCGTTAACTGCACTGTCCCCTGTGGCCCGGCTACACCTCCGTCCTTGGTGCTCGGGTGCACGGTGTGTCATGCATTTCCAAAATAGAGATCCTGACATGAATACCAAGCTTCATAATAAACAGAGTGGGAGATTAACAGCCGCCCTCTGCTAAATGTTGCTAAATTGTGAGCGTGGCTCGTCAGTTTGCTGGACACGCCCTGTGGGAATAAACTGAAAAAACAGCCGCACATGAATCCTAATTGGATTCCCTGTAGTGTGTTCTATGGTTCTATTTCGTATATGGCTTCGCCCTCTAGGCTAGCGCTATTGGGTACTCCCCCTGCGCCCCGCGCGGCACTGACAAATTGTAGTCCACGCCCATCCGCAAGGTGGGCCCCACCCTCGGGCCTGCTTCCGGTATAAGTAGGAAGGGGGCCCGGCAATCTGCTCCCTCTTTTCTTCAGCAAACCAGCACAGTTACTGAAGCACAGCAATTGAGAATCATCATGAGCAACAACTGTGTCCGCGATTGTCCCTCGTGTGGCTCTGGGTTCATAATGAGTTATGAGCAGCAGAGATAAAAGCAGTATGCGAATCCTGCCTGGGGTCAGAGCACGCGTACGCGGCTCTAAACCAGCAGGTAGCATGCACACACTGCGCCCGTCTCCCCTCGGGCGACAGGAAGCGGAGAGCGGACGCTCTTGCTGCTGTGGCCGAGGAGGACGATTGGCCCGTCCAGGCTTACAGCCGCGGACAGGGCCTCGTATCCCTGGGGCCGAGTGCCGGGCAGGAGTCCGAAGAAAAGCAACTCCTGCCCCGCCTCCCTCCACGGTTTACCGTGCGGTTCTCCCCTCCCTCCTCTCCCCCGGAAGGGGGAGACAGAGTTGGAGCAGGGTGCCAGCTTGGCGGCCGAACATGCTTTCCCCCTCTCCGTCACCACAGCGTGGCGGCGAATAACATCGCGCTGCTCTCCAACTCGGTGGGGACACTGGTAGAGCGGTCCACCACCGAGGCAGAGGAAATCAGCAAGGCGGCCAGCAAGGCGGCCAGCCCGGACGGGCTGATTGGACCCCAGTTCCACGCCATGGTGGAGTCCATGAAGACGGCCGTGGAACAGGCGGACGGCATTCGCCAGCATGTACAGCTGGCTCCAGCCTGCTGAGCGCCCACAGCGGCACCAACGCCCGCAGCAGCTGCGGCGTCCACGCCAGCCACAGGAGGCCGCAAGTGGAGAGACGCCCACAGTAACCACCTCGGCATCAGACTCGCCCTTCGGCGGCTGCAGGGGCTCCGTCCCATGTCTCCGCTCCCCACAGGGTCTCCCGGCGGCGAGTCAAAGGGGAGTGAGGCTCCCCCGCTCCTGGTCTGCTCCGCGAGAGCCTCTGAGGAAGCAGAGCCAGTAATTAAGCCAGCTGCCATAAATCTGTTGATTAAGTAGACAGCAGGGCTCGCTGCAGAAGCCTGCTGGTTTTAACCTATCGGTTAATAACCTGCAGAGCTCGCGGCATTCCTCTGTCCGAGACACGCCTCCTACACACGGTCATAATAAACCCATGAGCGCCATTATAACGCCTCATGTGGGCAGCACTGCACACACCTCCATCCATCCCCTGAGCGTGTACGTGCCTCATAATGAGAGTCGGAGTGAGACGCAGCGTGTGGAGGCCCCCGCGCAGCCCTTTCGGTCCAAGCCCACCTGGGGTTGCCTCACGCCCTGTGTAAACCAGCTGCCTATAACCTGTCGGTTAATAGCCAGCAGGGCTCGTTGCTAAAGCCTGGTTTTAACCTGTCGGTTAATACATTTCAGAGCGCGCTAATTAAGCCGGCTCCAACTAATCTGTTGATTAGTAGACAGCAGGGCTCGCTGCAGAAGCCTGGTTTTAGCCTGTTGGTTGATAAACTACAGAGCTCGTGGCATTCCTCTGTCCGAGATACGCCTCGTACACACGGCCTTAATAAAGAGTGAGACGCAGCGTGTGGAGGCCCCCACGCAGCGTGTGGAGGCCCCTGCGCAGCGTGTGGAGGCCCCCGCGCAGCGTGTGGAGGCCCCCGCGCAGCCCTTTCAGTCCAAGCACACCTTGGGTTGCCTCACGGGCAGGGGCGGCAGGCGCGGCAGGGGCTCTGGCGTGGCTCGTCACCATGACGACCAAAAAAACACATCTCGAGCATGTGCGCCCGCTCTCAGAGTTTTTCTCAGAGTGGCAGCGCATGGGTCTGATGGACAGATGGATGAGCAGGCTGATCAGCAGAGGAGACGTCCTGCAGTTCGCCTCTCCCCCCCCCCACAGTTCAATGGGATACAGGACACACTCCTGTCCTCCCAGAAGCTATGTCTTGCGCTCCAATCCGAGCTGCTGGAACTCCTGTTGAAAGAGGATATCTCCAGGGTTCCTCAAAGGGAGGAAAATCAGGGGTTTTCACTCCCGTTATTTTTCTAATCCCGAAAAAGACTGGGGCAATGAGACATCCTCGATCTGTCAGTATTCCACATGCTGACGGTCAAACAGGTGCTGGAATGTGTTCACCAGGACGACTGGTTCACTTCCACATGAAGGATGCATACTTCCACGTACCCCTCATCCCGAAACACAGGAAATTCCTGCGTTTTCTCATTTCAGGGAATATCAGACCAGACAATCGTCTGCCGTTCGGATATTTCCTGGCTCCTCCAATTTTTGTGTAGAGAAGGCTGTAGCCACTACACAGAGGAGGGATGAGAGTGTGGTTTTCTCTGAACGACCTGCTATTTGTTGGCTTGCTCCAGGGAGGAAGTCGCTTTACAGACGGTACATCTCGTATCGCATCTGTCAAGGCCTGGGTTTCATAATACATCGGAAGAAGAGCTGTCCTCTTCCCTCTCAGACAAACGTTTATCTGGAGTGGATTTAAACTCAAACAGCAGAACGCGGCTCTCGCGGCAGTGAGTGGAGGAACTGACAGCTCTCCTCCGGCATGTCACAACCCACACAGCCCTCTCCGTGATGCAGCTGCTCGGCGTTGGCGTCAGCTGGTCACGTGGTGATCCCCTTGGGTCTCTTCCAACAGGGGGACACTCCAGAGGTGGTTCATTCGCTGCAGAAGCCTGCTGCTTTAACCTATTGGTTTATAAACTGCAGAGGTCGCGGCATTCCTCTGTCTGATATGCCTCCTACACACGGTCATAATAAGTCCACGAGCACCGTTATAACGCCTCGTGTGGACAGCACACACACACCTCTCATCCTCTGGGCGTGTACGCGCCTCATGATGAGAGACGGAGTGAAATGCAGCATGTGGAAACTCCCTCGCAGCCCTTTGGCCTCACGGGCAGCGGCGGCGAGGGCGATGGCCTTGGCTCGTCACCATGATGAACATTACGGCACATCACAGAGAAGCCTCTCCCCCCAGCAGTTCCATGGGATACAAGAAACACTCCTGTAATCCCAGGAACAGTGTCTTGCGCGGTTTTTACCCCCGCTATTTTTCTAAATCTCGGAAAAGAACGGGGGAGTCGCCCCGTTGCTGTACAATCAAACATGTGTTGATTTGCACAGACAACAGGCCACGGCTATGGAAGCAGCCTACCTCAATCGCCAGGGAGGAGAACGATCTGCGCAGCTTCTGAACGCAGCCAGGCGGCTGCTGTTCTGGGCGCGCACACACGTTGCTCTCCATCAGAGCAATGTATATTCCCGGCGAAATTAACAGAGGGGCTCGCAGAGCGCAGCGAGCCGTTGTATGCGAGGAGTACGGAGACTCAGACCTGTGTCACGCACACTGGCGCCTCAGTGGGAATTGGCTTGGGTGTTGCGCGCACTAAAGCAAAGCCCCATTTGAACCTGATCAGGTTAAACTGTTATCAGCCAAAGTAGTACTGCTTTTGGCTCTATCAGAGAAAAGGGTGAGTGATTTGTCTGCTCTCTCTGTGGCTCCGTCAGAGCTCCGGATCCAAGGAGATGCAGTTCAGCTGTTTTACGCCCTAACCTGGCTTCTTGCCTAAGGTCATCACAACTCTTTTAGGTCAAGAGTGATCACCCTGGCTGGCTCATTCCCCCCTGCTTACAGGTCGGAGGAAGAAGCCACGTCTCATCTCCTCTGTCCTGTGCGCGCGCTGTCTTGCTATGTGGCGCGCACGGCGGCCTGGCGCCGTTCTCAGCGTCTGTTTGTGCACTATAGAGAGCACTCGATCGGGCAGCCTCTGTCTGCACCACGGCTGTCACACTGGCTGTGTGAGGCTGTGTCGCAGGCATATGTCTCCTCTGGGGTGGAGCCCCCGGAGAACATCAGTGCGCACTCCACCAGAGGAATTCCTCCTCCACGGCGTTGCACGGAGGAATGTCAGTGGAAGATATTTGCACTGCTGCATCGTGGTCTTCCCCCTGTTCATTTATTCATTTTTATTTGAGAGATGTCTCCCATTCCTCTCTGACACACCCTGTACTGGGTGTCCTGTCGGAGTTAGTGACGTCAGGGAGCCAGCGGTGAGCCTCTCTCCTGCCTCTCGGCACGCGGAGAGCGGCCCTTTTTTCCCTCTTATAGGAGGGATGTTCCTTTTTCCTCTGACACACTTTGTACGGAGTGCCTGGTCAGAGTGAGTGACGTCAGGGATCCAGCTGGGCGCTCTCCTACCTGTCTGACACGCAGAGAGCTGCTGTTCCCCCTCTATGATCGCTGGACAAGGTAGGACCTGTCTCTACTTTCTCACAGCAGTCGGTATGTATTGTTCCCAGCCTTCACCCCGTCAGGAAGACAGGCATGTGTTGCTATGTTCCAGGGACGGGGAGGCGCCATTAGGCATGGCACAACAGGCAGGGGGTGTTATTGAGCAGGTGTGTCTGTGCTTCTAGTGCCGGGCGGACCCAGTGGGGCGCAGACTACATCATGCTTCGCCCTTAACCCAATAGCGATAGCCTTAGAGGGCGAAGCCATATACGAAATAGAACTGAGGTTACCTACTGTAACCCAGCTTCTATGAGTAATGGCGCAGCCCTCTAAGCGCCGGGCCCCACTGGCTCTACGAATAGCTGAAGAAAAGTTATATTGTATGGGAGCAGATTGCTGGGCCTCCTTCCTATTTATACCGGAAGGAGGCCCGAGGGTGGGGCCCACCTTGCGGGTGGGCGTGGACTACAAGTTTTCAGTGCTGCGCGGGTGCGCAGGGGGATTACCCAATAACGATAGCCTAAGAGGGCTGCGCCATTTACTCATAGAAGCTGGGGTTACAGTAGGTAACCTCAGTTTTAGTGCATGTAAATGGTCTGCAAAGGCTAAAATCCCTGTGTTCCCTCCAGAGGGAGTTTCTCTCCTACACCCCCCCCCCTGCCTGAAATGCCTCTATTGGACTCCTCTGTTTACTTCCGTAACAGAGTGACATCACTTTGTAACACTCGCGCTTCTATTGGCTAGCGCTCCAACACATTGTACGTGATCGGGCAGGACATCTCTAAGCAGTTGACCAATCACAACAGAACCCGCCAGCTAACCACTCAGAGCAGACTGGGCTCTGGTTTCAGACAGAGGGTGAAAAGAGGTGCTGCAGCACAGGCAGTATGAGAAAAATAAAGAGCTTTTTGAACATTAAAGCATGGAGACATGTCTGCGCAAAATACAAATATGGACCTTGAAATTATAATAATATTTCCTATTTAAATAAACTGTAACGGATTACTCGGCCACAAATGTATGTTTCTTACACAATGTAAAATAAAACACTGCCATTAGCCGCTTTCACATCAAGTACTTTGCCATACTTAGAGCCCACTGCCCAGCACTTAGTGCCCAGCACTTAGTGCCCAGCACTTAGTGCCCAGCACTTAGTACCCCCATGGAACTACAGATCGTGTTCACACCGGAATAAGTTCCCTGCAGATTACGCAAAGAAGCCTCTGACGTCACTTCGTCTTCTTCTGCTTTGGGTTTACTTCATGGCGTATACTGCCACCCGAATAGAGATGGCAAATCCAGATCCTTTTACGGACTCTGAGTCTTCTGAGTCAGTCATTGAAGAGATCAGGATCATACGAGTCCTTTGAAACATATGAGTCAGCATCACCAAGAGCGTAGAAATGCTACCGGTGAAACTGAAAAGTGGTTGCATTTCACGAGCATATTAATCTAACGTTACATTAACCTCCGCTAAACAGTGTCTTTTGCTTTAATAAAAAATGTTGATCACAAAAAAAGGGTTATTTTGCGATTTGGCGAATCTGAGTCTGCTGTTGACGTGCATGACGACGAGTCTGCTGGATCTCTGGATCTGCTGCTATACGGTTACGTCTCTGAGTCCGCACGAGTCTGCTATGTTTTGCACAGTGAGTCAGCATTTGCGAATCTCTGAGTCTACTGTTGACTCGTGCACAATAGCTGCGGGAAGTAGGGGTGCTGGAGGCGGGGCTGCGAATGGTGTACATTTGAAAGACTTCATGGTACTGTTTTTTGTTTTTTTTTCAATATGTTTATTGATTTTCAGTTTACAAAAAATCACATAGGACGAAGACATAGAGCCAAAAGCAATACATATATACACAGGACAACTACTTTACATTAAAGAAAAGTAGCAACACTAAATTAAATTGGTACATACCACAAGGGCACTCTAATACCTCGGCAACCATCGAGTTTTCCAGCAATAGGACCGTATTTCTACAGAGGATATCACAGTCATTTACATTTTACCATATTGTAGCACATTATAGAACTATCGCATTATCCTGCCCCAGTTTCGTTCAGAAATTGAGATAGGTCATTGTTCTTGGTGTACTCTATAAAATATCCCCAGACCTTCTGGATCAGTTCTTGTTTGTCTTTAAGAATGTAAGTGATTTGTTCTAAAGGCAGACATAAAGAAAGTTCCCTAAACCACTGTGCAATACTAGGTTTGCCCAACTGTTTCCATGTTAAGGCAATCACTCTTTTTGCTTGTAGTATAAAAACTTGTTGATAACGTTGTATGTTATGTCCATCCGGATATAGGCCAAGTAGGAACATTTTTGGTTCCAGCTTTAAGCTGATCGCTAAAATATTCTGTACTGTCACCCTAACCTCTTCCCAGAATTCCTTTATTCTTGGACATAACCATAGACAATGAAACAGTGTGCCCTTTCCTTCCCCACATCTGGTGCACGTGTCTGGGATATTAGCGTTACATTTATTCAGTTTTTCTGGTGTAATGTACACTCTCATTAGCCACTTGTATTGCAGAAGCTTGAGACGCGTATTACCCGTCTGTGTTTGGGCCGCCTTACAAGCTGTGCTCCACTGTTCCAATGTTAGATTTTCCTGTAAGTCATTTTTCCAAGCATTGAGTCTAGAGTTCGAGGATTCTGAGGAGAACGCCAGCAGGAGATCGTAGAATTCAGATATGATGCCCTTCCCAAAGGGGTTTTTAATTAAAACTTTCTCCAATATGGACAGAGGAGGGGCCAGCATGAGTCGGTCCTGGTTCGCTCCTACAAAGCTCCTGAGTTGCAAGTATTTAAAAAAATGTTTACGAAGAATTTCGTGTTTACTGACAAGTTCCTCAAATGATAAAAACTTCCCATTATCACTTCCAAACATGTCTTTTAACTGTCCCACCCCCTTTTCCGCCCATAGTCTAAAACCTCCATCGGCATTCCCCGGCACAAAAAGAGTATTTCCCCATATCGGGCTGAACCAAGAGAGAGAAGAAGGTTCGTTCATATATTTTTTAACCTCCTGCCAAACATCAATCATATTTTTAACTATAGGGTTAGTTGTAGTTTTTTTTAAGGTTTTTAGGGTTGTCAGAGTATAGATAAGTAGGAAGTGGGAGCTTTAAGGAGCAAGACTCAACATCCCTCCACACCGGAAGCCTCTCCTCTGTGTAGTAAAACATCAATGTTCTCAGCTCAGCTGCCCAGTAGTACCACAAAATGTTAGGGAACTGTAATCCTCCTCTATCATAAGGCAAGTACAAGAGAGACAAACGGAGCCTGGGGCGTCTGTTATTCCATATACAATTACTAAACATTTTCTTCATTCTAGGAACAAAACCTGGTGGGGGTGGCAGGGGGATGTTTTGAAATAAATATAAATGCTTGAGGAGAACATTCATCTTGAGAATATTAATTCTACCCATTAGAGAGATCGGAAGGTTTGACCATCTATCAACTGATTTGGAAATAGACTCTATAATCGGATTATAGTTAGAGTTCACAATATCTTCCAATTTGGAGACAATCTGAATACCCAAGTAAGTGAAAGTATTTACTGTTCTAAAATGACCAGCATGTTTGGGTGGGTTAGACCTTTCCTCCGAGGTAAGGAGCATGATGGAGGATTTTGAATGATTTACTTTGTAACCCGATATTTGGCTGAACCCTTTAATCAGATCCATAAGAGCCGGTATAGAGTTCTCCAGATTTCTAAGGAAGAGAATCACGTCGTCAGCGTAAAGAGCTATTCGATGGTCAAACCCTCTCACATGTATGCCTGATATCATCGTGTGCTCTCTCACAGCAATAGCAAATGGTTCAATTGCGATTAAGAAAAGAAGGGGGGATAGATAGAGGACAACCGTGTCTACAGCCCCTACCGATCCTTATCGGCTTTGATATGATATTATTTGTAATTATTTCTGCATACGGGTCGTTGTATAAAAGTTTTACCCAATTACAAAAATTCTCCCCAAAGCCAAAGCGGACAAGAAGTTCAAACAAATAGGACCATTCCACCCTGTCAAAAGCTTTGTCAGCATCTAATGCCAAGAGAGCTGCATCTGGCGCCCCCCTTTGGTCATGTAGAACGTTCAAAACCCGTCTCACATTGTGAAATCCCTGACGGCCAACCATGAACCCATTTTGATCCTCTTTTATAATTCCCGGCAGCAGGCCTTCCAGTCTTCTTGCCAAGATCTTACAAAGTATCTTCAAGTCTGAGTTTAGGAGGCTTATAGGGCGCATATTTTCGCACTTGTCATTTTGAATAGATTCAATAAACATTTCCAAAAGGGGTGTCTTTCATTTCGCTTCAAATTTTTTATAAATATGGATGGGCAGGCCATCCGGCGAATCTGAGTCTGCTGTTGACGTGCATGACGACGAGTCTGCTGGATCTCTGGATCTGCTGCTATACGGTTTCGTCTCTGAGTCCGCACGAGTCTGCTATGTTTTGCTCAGTGAGTCAGGATTTGCGAATCTCTGAGTCTACTGTTGACTCGTGCACAATAGCTGCGGGAAGTAGGGGTGCTGGAGGCGGGGCTGCGAATGGTGTACATTTGAAAAACTTCATGTTACTGTTTTTGAAATTTCTCCCGACTTTTGTCCGCACCCCCTAAGTAAAATGACTTCCCAGTTCCCGCAGCTATGCTCGTGCATGACGAGACTGGATCTCTGGATCTGCTATACGGTTACGGCTCTGAGTCCCCACGAGTCTGCAGGAAGTGAAGGAAGTTCCCTTGATTCAGTGAGTGAGGATTTGCGACTCTGAGTCTGCTGTTGACTCGTGCAGGATGAGTCTGCCTGGATCTCTGGGTCTGCTACGGTTACGGCTCTGAGTCCGCACGAGTCAGCAGAAAGTTTCACTGATCCACGTCCCCTCCCCTGAACCAAACGATAACTTCTGGCAGCTATACTTGCTAAAGGCTAGGCAGATGGACTGGGGTACGTTGTAATGTGATTTTACATGTTATAAGGAGAGTAGCGAGTGACGCAATTTATAGTTTTAATTTGTACGTCACCATGTGTAGGACTCAAAGGACTCGGGTTAATGGAGAGGAGAGACTCGTCACGCTCATTACTAGGATCCGGGTTAATGATCCGGATGAATCAGGACTCACCCATCTCTACACCCGAAGTCCCCGGCCGGAAGTCCCCTTAGTTGGGGACTGGCTTCAGTAGCAGCTGCTGGGACTCCCAGCAGCTTCTACTGAAGCCTTCCGAGTAAATCGCCAGAACGCCGACACCTCCTCATCTCCACCGCTCCCATGTTATTTTTTTTGTTTCAATTTGTTGTCTCTCAGTTGGTGCGCTGGGCTAATGCTAATGCTAATAATGCTGATGCGAGGAAATAAAATGGCAGCTTCACAAAAACCTTTCAGAGTTTTACGGGGCGTGGTTTACAATTCGCCCGGCCAATCTGAAATTGGAACTTTTTTCTCCCCAGGATAGTACCACCTCTCTAGCAGGCACTACACATGGGGGTAAAAGTTCTCTGAACAAGTACTCTTTTTGGTGTGAACGCAAAATTCCAGGAACTATCGGAACTAAACGGGAAAAGTACTCCGGTGTGAAAGCGCCGAATGTGGCTTAAACCTGCCAGCCAGACTGTGTTGTGTAGGAGGTTATTGGCATGTTTTATTGTCTGTGTTGGTTAATTCTGTTTGCCATATTTGATCTGAACAGACTAGAAAGACAGAAAGCGGGAAAAAAAGTGAAAGTGGAAATAAGTAGAAAGTGGAATGTAGAATCAGGATGGAGGATGTAGAAACAGAGAGGCGGATATGCCACAAGCTTTCTCTTGAACAGCAGTAGTTGAGTCTCTCTGCATGACCTGTGTGTGTGTGTGTGTGTGTGTGTGTGTGTGTGTGTGTGTGTGTGTGTGTGTGTGTGTGTGTGTGTGTGTGTGTGTGTGTGTGTGTGTGTGTGTGTGTACTTTCTCAGCATGTATTTTGTCTGTGTGCGAGCTGCTGTGGTGTGTCATACCTCTCCTAGAAGACCTCCTGGGTCCAAGCTAGCACTCACACTGAGCAAGAGAGGAGAGGAGAGAGGGATGGATGGACGGGTGAGGAAAAAGTGAGAGGATGGGTGACAGAAAAGGGAGGAAGAGTGTTTTCAGAGAATGTAAGAAAAGAGATGAAGGGTGAGAAACAGAGGAACAGGCCCAAGCTGTTTTTTTATTATAAAAATGAGAGGTAGAAAACATGATGTCAGGAGTGAGACGTGTTTGTGTGTGTGTGTGTGTGTGTGTGTGTGTGTGTGTGTGTGTGTGTGTGTGTGTGTGTGTGTGTGTGTGTGTGTGTGTTTCATCTCCCCAAAGTGTTCTAGAACCTCTCCGAACATTCTACTCGGCATGTGACCCATAACGTGTGTGTGCGTGTGTTTTTGTGTAACTTAATGTGTCTGTATTTGATGATTCAGGGAGGGCTCTAACTGCATAATTGCTCTCCTCAACAACGTGCTTCACCCGCAGCGACTGCCGGTTGCCAAGGTTACGTGGGCGTGTGTCAACACGTCCCCCTGAAAGCCGACACCTTCCTGAATGGATATTACCATGACTCTGTAGATTCTCTCTCCACACACACACACACACACACACACACACACACAGACACACACGCACGCACACACACACACACACACACACACACACAACAAATGGAGGAGAAAGCAGACAGTAACAATGGCTTGCGGTGCACTAAGCCTTTGTATGTATGTATGTGTGTGTGTGTGTGTGTGTGTGTGTGTGTGTGTGTGTGTGTGTGTGTGTGTGTGTGTGTGTGTGTGTGTGTGTGTGTGTGCCTGCTCACTGTAATTGATTAATCTTTTATGTGCCTTCAAGTGTTTCCTTGCTTCACCGTTGCTTCACCTGAGCACTGAAACATGGTCTCTGTGTGTGCATGCGTGTGTGTGTGTGTGTGTGTGTGCGTGCGTGCGTGCGTGTGTGTGTGTGTGTGTGTGTGTGTGTGAGTTAGTCTTGTTAACTACGTCGTACGACATAATTCAGAAGTGTTGACAATCAATTAATTACTCCAATTTAATAATAAAGCCAAATACCACAAATGTAACATTCCTGAGGGAGGATACTTGCATTGTCACCTCAATATGTTAACTTAAGGACTAAAAGTCAATTGACTTCAAATGTATCAGCATTAGTTGATTTGTACACGGAGGCAACACACATCCATGCTGAGCTCCTACATTGCATTCAGCTTTGGCGAGCGATGGCACATGCATTTATGCCACAGACAAATTGAAACACTTTTGACAGTGCTGACCTTTGAAGCGAACAGAGAGCTGGAGGGTCCTGACTGATCATATAACCTGTATCGTATCGTCACATTTAACAACATTTCAAGTGCTACTCAACTGGCTTTAGATAAGCCAGCCCTTTATTAGTATATAAGTGCTTTGTTAATAGTTCTATCGCTCGAAGTGGAGTCGAAAGAGATGAGTTTTCAGTCTGCGCCGGAAGGTGTGTAAGCTATCTGCTGTCCTGATGTCAATGGGGAGCTCATTCCACCATCTTGGAGCCAGGATAGCAAACCTACGTGTTTTTGCTGATGGGAACTTGGGTCCCCCTCGCAGCGAGGGTGCAGCGAGTCGTTTGGCTGATGCAGAGCGGAGAGCACGTGCTGGGGTGTACGGTTTAACCATGTCCTGGATGTAGGAAGGGCCAGATCCATTCGCAGCATGGTACGCAAGTACCAGTGTCTTGAAGTGGATTCTAGCAGTTACCGGAAGCCAGTGGAGGGAGCGGAGGAGCGGCGTGGTGTGGGAGAATTTAGGAAGGTTGAAGACCAGACGAGCCGCTGCATTCTGGATGAGCTGCAGAGGTCGGATGGCACATGCAGGTAGACCAGCCAGGAGGGAGTTGCAGTAGTCGAGGCGTGAGATGACGAGAGCCTGGACCAGAACCTGCGTCGATTTCTGGGTCAGCTGGGGACGCATCCTCCTGATGTTGTAAAGCGTGTATCGGCAGCAGCGGGTTGTAGCAGCGATGTTTGCAGTGAAGGACAGGTTGTTATCTAGGGTCACACCCAGATTCCTTGCAGTCTGAGTCGGGGGAAATGACGACAGAACAGCTAAAAAAGGCATCTCACACCGTGTCAGATTTTGGTTCTTTTGGGGAGGTGGAGATAAATCATATTGTTTGGTGGATGCCGTTTGAACCAGAGTAGCAGCATGGAGGTCGGATCGTCACCAAAATAAATAAATAAGTGGTCCGAAAAAAGTTAATGACAAAGAAATACACCTCCTTCCTCAGGCAGTGGGTCAGTGTGTTTGCACGGGGACAGGAGACCCCCCATGATGAGAATCTGTAAGAAATGATCGGGGAATCCCTCCGGAGTGGAGTCATGACGACTGGATCTGAAATGTGTTCATGGTTTGTGTTCCAGCTGTCGATCAGCTGTCTCCACGGAACCCTGCCGAACCCTGTGCATCTCAACCCCCCCCCAGCAACTCTATATCCACCAGTTAAACACTTTTTGTTATATTCCATGGAATGCTCTTAACATCCCGATAGCAATGAATACATGAAATGCTTTGACAATAAATAAATAAATACATTCATTTCATCTGTGGAAGGCGTGGCGCTGTACAAAGCCGGGCCGGCTAAAATAACTGGATGGCCTACCTGCCTGTCAGCCTTCCATCTGTGCACACACATGAGGCCCCAGATGTTATCTCTTCTCTTAGAGCTGTTCTGTTCTGTAGGCTAATACTTTAAGTGTGAATACGCCTACTGCCTGAATCTGCTTTATGGTTTTCACTTTCTTTGGTTTATTTGTCCGGTCTATGTTCATAAAATAGTGTGTGAGCTTAACTGTGTGTATTAAACTAACAGGGCATTTTCTGTCCACTTAAGGCAAGAAGCAAAGCTGTTTTCCAGGACAGTGCTTTCAGAGAGGAGAGCTCCAGAGGCTCAAACGGCCCCGAGGCCAGAGCTCCGAGCACTAGGGGCAGGTCCCACTGTGGGGTGGAGGCGTGCACTACTGGGCGCAGCCTCCTGACCCCCTGTAAAAACCACGACATCAGTGGTTGACTAAAGGCTGACCTGCCGCCATATCCCTCATGGCAGGACGAGATGGCTGCTGCATACACTTTCACTGTTGAATGCGCAAGCCCTCTGTCCACCAATAACTGTAAGAAGGATAAAATAGAGCCTAACTCACAAGATAGGGGCTCTATTCTCCTCTCCTCACACCATCGCAGCCACTTTGGCCTGTAACAGGCTGTGGTGGATCCAGGTCTAGCTGCCTGGATAGACTGAATAACACTGTCAGACAATCCACCCTGTCTCAGCCTGTCCCTCTCAGGAGCCAAACCTGGAGAGGACGGCCGAGAGTGGGTAACGCCCCGATTGCACCTGCCCTGAGACATCGCCCCCCAGAACTGGGGAACCGCCCAGGGCTGGCCCACCTTCATCTGTGTCATCTCTGAGTACCACGGCGCCCGACGCGGTACGTAGCCACTAGGATGACTACCAGACGTTCTCGCCTCACTCTCCCCAGGAGAGGGAGAATGAGAAGCAGCGGTGGAAAGGCATATAGCAGCTTCCTTGGCCATGGCTCGTGTGCAAACGCGTCCGCCCCCAAGGGTGGGTCGTCGCTCCGAGCCATGGAGAACCACAGGGCACAGTGGCTGTTGCGCCGGCTGGCGAACAGATCCACTTCCGCTCTCCCGAACTGGGCCCAGACCTGCTTCACCACCTTTGGGTGAAGCGTCCATTCGCCTGGCAGGGGGCCGCCCCTCGACATGAGGTCGGACCCCCCGTTCTCCAGTCCCGGGATATGGAGGGCTCTCAGAGATAACACCACCTCTGAAGCCCATAACCACAGTTCCTCCGCTGTGGTCAACAACAAGGCGGCGGAGCGGACTCCGCCCTGCTTGTTGATATAAGCCACTGTGGTGCTGTTGTCGCTCCTGACCATTACATGTCTCCCTTGAATTAGGGGCCTGAAATGCTGGAGGACTAACACTACCGCCCGTAGCTCTAGGAGGTTGCTGTGTCGAGACTCTGTTAGAGCCCAGCGCCCACCTATAGCCCTCTTCAGGCAGGTCCCTCCCCATCCTGTTCCGGATGCATCCGTGAACACTGTGATGTAGGAGGTCACCCGTCCCAGTGGAGACCCCCTCCGGAGGTTGCCCCTCACTGAGGGGGGTATGGTCACCAGCCGCCGCTTGTGCCTCTCGGGATCCAAGCGCAGGCTGGAGGACCACCTCTGCAGACGGCGCATATGTAGTAACCCTAACGGGACCATCATGTGAGCAGCCGCCATGAGACCCAGCGTTTGCATGACAGTAAAAGCTGTCACTGTTGCCCCCTGTCGCAGTGTGCGTACCCCCTGAAGAAGGGACGCACGTCTGCTCTCTGACAGGGTGGCGCGCAACGTGCCTGCATCGAGCACCGCTCCCAAATAAAACGCCTGTTGGTGAGGTATGGGGGTGCTCTTTTTACAATTGATCGCGAAGCCTAATCTGGTCAGGTGTGTGATCAATTGTGCTGTGCAAAACCCAGCCATGACTATGAGGTCGTCTATGTAAAAGAAAACTCTCATGCCGTGTGCGCGCAGCGGTTGAAGCGCTGTGGCCACACATTTGCTGAATGTGCGTGGGGATAGGGAATAGCCGACCGGCAGCCTGTTGTACTCGTAAGCTATTCCCTGGAAGGCAAAACGCAGATACTTTCTGTGCTTTGGAGCAATTTCTACATGAAAGTACGCGTCTTTCAGGTCAATGGTGGTGAACCAATCGCCTGGCTGCACCAGCCCCAGTAACTGTTTCATAGTTAGCATGCAGAATTTCCTGCGGGAAATGTGGCGATTCAGGAGATCTAGAATAGGTCTGAATTCCCCTGTCTTCTTGGGAACCAGGAAGTATATGGAATAAAGACCCTCTTCCCTGCGCTGAGGGTCCACAACAGACACAGCCTGTTTCTGCACCAGAGCCTGAATCTCTGCTGAGAGGAAACTCATCCCCTCTCGAGAGGATAGCTTCACCTCTCGCATGCCCATAAAAGGGGGTGGGACGCTGAGGACCCTGAACACACCGCTGCACGCTCATGTGTGAGCGCGCGCTCCCTCAAAATGCCGTTTTCACCCTTACGATGAACATCATTAATCGGAGTCCTCATAGGAGTAGTGCGTTCTACTAAGGTCCCTGAACGCACCGCCACGCGCTCTTCTGTGAGTGCAGGCGCTGCCATAATGCAACTCTAGTAACCTGCATTAATTGGAGTCTTAACCCCAGGCTTAGTGTGTTCCCCAACAGCAATATGCCGGCCATAATGCTTCTGTACCCGTATAACATTACGATAGCTTTGTGGTCGAGGTCGATGCTTCCAATGAGGGAATTGGAGGCGTTTTGTCCCAAAAATCCTTGGAGGACAACAGGATACACCCATGTGCCTTCCTGTCGCGTAAGTTGACGACGGCAGAGAAGAACTATGATGTGGGGATAAGGAAATGAACTGTTAGCTGTAAAAGCTGCTCTTGAGGAATGGAGACACTGGTTGGAGGGGGCAGAACAGCCGTTCTTAGTCTGGACAGACCATAAGAACCTAGAGTATATGAGAAAGGCTAAACGCCTCAACTCTCGGCAGGCCAGGTGGACTCCATTTTTCAGTAGGTTCAATTTCACTCTCTCTTTCCGCCCCGGATCTCAGAATCAAAAGCCTGATGCCTTGTCTCGCCTTTTCGAACCAGAACCTTTTTCTGTAGAGCCCAAGACCATCCTTCTGTTAAACCGTATGGTCAGAGCCTTTTCCTGGCAAATAGAGTTGGACGTTAAACAGGCTAATATATTTAACCCGGCACCTAGCAAGTGTCAAAACCACCTGTCTTTGTTCCTGTGTCTCTCCACTCCAAGGTCATCCACTGGGCCCACACGTCTGTGCTCTCGTGCCACCCTGGAGTTAAAATGACTATGTGCAGGATTAAGCAGCGTTTCTGGTGGCCAGCCATGAAGAAGGATGTGCAGGAGTACGTAGCAGCTTGTCCGGTGTGTGCTTGCAATAAAACCTCGTCCCAGGTCAAGATGGGTTTGCTCCAACCGCTGCCGATTCCTCAACGTCCCTGGTCACACATATCTATGGACTTTGTGACAGGTCTCCCCTCGTCCAGAGGCAAAACTACGGTCCTGACAGTGGTGGACCGGTTCTCCAAGATGGTTCATTTCATTCCGCTAACCAAGATCCCCTCTGCCAAGGGTACCGCAGAGGTCATGATGACCCATATATTCAGGATCCACGGATTTCCAAATGACATTGTTTCCGACAGGGGTCCACAATTCATTTCAGCCTTCTGGAAGGAGTTTTGCAGACTCATAGGCGCTACTGTCAGCTTGTCTTCAGGTTACCACCCTCAATCGAATGGACAGTCAGAGCGCCTGAATCAGGAACTGGAGACTACACTACGCTGTCTCGTTTTCCAGAACCAGACCAACTGGAGCGTCCACCTCACTTGGGTTGAGTTTGCTCACAATACTCTTCCCACGGCGGCACGGCGGCCACAGGTCTCTCTCCTTTCCATTGTGCCAATGGTTATCAACCTCCGCTGTTTTCAACCAACGAAGGGGAAGTTACGGTACCATCGGCTCATGCCTTGATTAGACGCTGTCGCCGAGTTTGGGCTGGAGCTCGCCAATCTCTTCTCAGAAGTTCGACTCGGATGAAGGCTGTAGCAGACGTCCACCGCAGGGCCGCTCCCATCTACAAACCGGGTCAAAAGGTGTGGCTTTCCACCAAGGACCTACCACTTCAGGTGGCTTCCAAGAAGTTGGCTCCAAGGTTTGTGGGGCCTTTTCCGGTGTCGAAAGTCATCAATCCTGTGTCTGTGCGCCTAAGACTTCCCAGATCCATGGGGGTACATCCTACATTCCACGTCAGCAAGATAAAGCCAGTTTATGAGAGCACACTTATTCCCGCCTCCAAGCCCCCTCCACCACCCCAGTTCTTCGAAGGTGGCCTAACGTACAAGGTCCGCAAGTTGCTGGAGGTCCGCAATAGGGGTTGAGGCAAGCAATTCCTGCTGGATTGGGTGGGTTATGGTCTCGAGGAAAGGTGCTGGGTTCCTGCGAGATTCATTGTGGACAAAACTCTGATTCAGGATTTTTATGATCGGCCTGGGCCGTCAGGAGTCGGCCCTAGAGTACTGTTGTGCACTGTCAAAAGTGTTAGTCAGTCATGTTTCATGTTTATGTTCATGTCTTTCCACTTCCTGTTTTGTTTTTGTCACGTCTCATTTCAGGTTCCTTGACTCCCTTTCCTTATGTGTTCTCCCGCCCTCATCAGCGTCAGCCCCGCCCCTGATTGTTTTCACCTGTGTCTTGTTGTTGAGTGTTTAAATTCCCCAGTCTCCCAGTGTTCAGTGTCAGTTCGTCTTGTCCTGTCCTCACGTCAGAACTCTGCTCATCAGTTTTTGATTCTCTTGACACATGCCTGATTCATCAGGGCTCGACATTAAGGTCTGCCCGATGGCCTGGGGTCATCTAGTATTTAGCTCGGGCAATGAAGCCTCACCTGCTTGTTGCCCGATAGGGCAATCTATTATGCCAGTATCATGCAGCTCGCGGATCCAGTAATGAGTGACCCAACAGTAAAACTAAACATATCTATAACTAGTTTAGGTAGTTTGAGAGGTAATTAAAATAGCAACGTGTGATATTCTAACCCGAAGTGTGTGTTTTGTTCCGCTCACCGCTGCATGTGGTTATGCAGAGCTGCGTGTCGACTCGTCAGCAGCAGCTGATCTCTCTCCCGTCAGATTAGACTTTACTCGCATTTATGTCCATATCGATCAGATCCAGCTAGTTCTAGCTAATGATATGACTACCTGCTTATTAAAAAACACCTAAACAATAAGTGTCGCTATGCAACCGGGTGAGGCCACAAGGTATAGCGCAGCATTATGCATTTGTTTACATGCCCACCGGAACCCCGAGGCATTACCAACAGATCAACGCACAATCAACCCATACAGGACATCTCTTTCTCCACATTAAGTGTTAGACATTAGAATTGACTATTCTTGTCTGTCACATACTCTTCTTGTCTGTCACATAAGTGGCGCAACTGAAGCGGTATTGGGCTAAAGGGAAATTATTTTGACCGAAGATATTTAGATTTGCCGGCTAACGGGAACTCTGACGTCGCCATTTTGTGTGCTTCGCGGATGCGCTCGGCTCCTCTCGACTGCTGCTCGGGTCTGCTCGGTCAGCTTCCGGATGAGGAGGCATTCGTTCGACCAACTTACAGTAGATAACATTACAAACATTTTTAACAAGGGCCATAATAGTGTAAATAATGTTTGTTTTGGCAGTTATAACTGAATGTAATGTTTTCTACTTGTTTCCATCTGGGAAGGCATCTGCCTTCATCAGATGGAAAGTGTCTTGACCAACAACTTAAGTATTTCTTATAGCTATGCAGGGCATGCAAGCGAGCAAACACAAACAAGAACAAACAAACAAGTGAAATGAAGAATACAATTGAAATTGTATAATATTGTGGTGGTTCATCTTATAATTCAGTCTAGAGAATGCACCAGACAGCATCTAAGACCTGCAAAAATCTAAATTTTCTAGAGGAAGGCCCCCCCAAACCCTTTGTGCGTCATTACGTCCGCGCACGTTTTTCAGGGAAATCTCCATTGGGCTCAGGGCCATCTGTAAATTAGCTTAGACGGCTCACAGGGCCATCTCCAAAAATCCTTAATGTCATGCACTGTTCATGCTCCTGATAACTGTTTGTAAGTTTTGTTCCTCACGTTGTGAGCGTTTTTTGTTGAGCCTTATTGAAACTCTTTATTTTTGTCACCTCGCAAAGAGTGTTTTTTCTTTTTGTATATCCTTTTGGCAAATAAAAGTATATTACTTATACTTTATCTCTGTCTCCCGGGTTGTGCATTTGAGTCCTTATCCTTGTGTAACCAAGTTCGTAACATTTATTCTATTGCAGGGTCTGATTATTATATTGTTGACACTTTAAAATACTACTATCCTACTCAAATGCTGTACAAATCAGATGTATTATTTAATAAAGAAAAAAAAGTTCCCTTTATTTTTCAATATCGCGATAAATATCGTACGTGGACTTTTTATCGTGATATTATCGTACCGTGAGTTTTTGGTATTGTTACATCCCTACTACCCACTGAGCCACAGCCTCCCTCTTATATCCCTCTTCCTCTCTTTCCTCTCTTGGACAGCTCGCCTGTGCTTCCGTCTCGCAGCACTTATGTGATGCCCTGCTCCAGTTCTTGAACCACACAGGCTGTATAGGTGTGTGTGTGTCTTTTCTGCCAGCTCTGCAGTCTGACGGGAGATTTTTCAGCCTTGTCCTCTCTCTCCCCCAGTAGTCAGCATTTTGGCATTTTCTCAATGCGCTCTGTCATCTCTTGGCATGAATAGGCTGCATATTGGTGAGTTTGTGTGTGTGTGTGTGTGTGTGTGCGTGTGTGTGTGTGTGTGTGTGTGTGTGTGTGTGTGTGTGTGTGTGTTTATCTGGCTGGTTTTTACTATCTGTTTGTCTGTGTTTGTGCGGGGAGCCATGAAGGTGGAAAAATAGCTTATTTTCAATCTTGCAGGTTTTTGATGTGGATGTATACCACGTACCCTTACTAACGTTTTAAGCAGGATCTCTCAAATCTAAAATGTGAGACCAAGCAGAGTTGTGTTTAAAGAAGAAGAACCCTTAGTGTATCCCCAAGGGGAAATTCAGTTGTTCACTCTGTGATTACACACACACACACACACACACACACACACACACACATTTTTCTGACATACGGAGAGACGTCAGAAGTCTTCTCAGTTCCTAAGCCAAGTACCTACAGACTGAGCCACTGCAAGGAGAGAATACTTGTGAATATGTGTAAAAAGATGGAAGGGTGAAGACATAAAAAGTACAAATATTTTTTTAATTATGTACTAATCGTAAAATATATACAGTATACAGGTCCTTTGTTCCTGCAGCAGTCACACTTTACAACCATCACGGCCCCTGGTAGACCCCACATAAATATCACAATGAAGACTATAACACCCATACATATGCAAAACTACTTATGTGCAATATATATATATATATCGCTTCATAAATACTATATGTATTACTGGCTGCTGTCCCTGAGTTAGTATTCAAATTCTGTAATAAATCTGTAAATAACTGTGCAATATATACTTCCACTTTTTAATAATATCACCTCGCTGCTATCTTACAACTTTCCAAATGCTACACTTGTTTTATTTTTAAATGCTGTCACTGGTACTGGATGTGTATTTTATAAATGGTGTAACTTCTACTTTGATCTAGCCCTTTGGGATGAAAGATCCCCAAAAGGTCTGATTCTGATAGCTCACGTAAAGACACATCACATATTATGAGACAGATTGGGGTAAGTTCTTTTGTGCACCCTTTAAGGAAGGACTTGCATTCCTTAACTCTTCTACTTATATAGTAGTTGTGTAGCTCTTTTAAATAGCTTCCCCCCATCTTAACTGGCCAGTGATATTGGCTGTTGAAGCACATCCACATTATTTCCCCACTATCAAACAGATATTCTTTCTGTCAGGGACATTGTTTTATCTTCTACTGTGTCACAAGATCACACATCCGATGGACTTAAAACAATACCTTTTAGACTGAGACTTTGGAAGAGCAAGGACGTATTGCCAGGACTGACTGAAATCCAGAAACAGCAGCACATGGGCAAACCATTGAGACAAAGATGACTCACCGATGTGCTCTCAGAAACATTACTCACCAGCTCAAGTCTCACACAAGCCAGCATTTATATAATCAAATGGTCCAAATGTAGCTACCACACAGTTCCTTGTAATAATTCAATCCTCTTTGTGTGTTATCCTTTCCCCTTTACCTTTCAGGGCTTTGAGGCAAATCAACATCTCCATTCAGGTGAACAGTATTATGTGAAGTGAAACATATACAACGAAAAGACTGAAAGCTAAAAAGATGTAGTGAAATGCAATGGTACAAATATAATCAGCAAACATTTGGAAAAGTATGAGAACACTGGAGAGACAGATAGAAGGATCTCTATTATTAGTGTGTGTGTGTGTGTGTGTGTGTGTGTGTGTGTGTGTGTGTGTGTGTGTGTGTGTGTGTGTGTGTGGTGTGTGTGTGTGTGTGTGTGTGTGTGTGTGTGTGTGTGTGTGTGTGTCTGTGTGTGTGTCTGTCTGTCTGTCTGTCTGTCTGTCTGTCTGTCTGTCTGTGTGTGTGTTAGCATTACTATACTTGTGGGGACCTGGGAATCTGTTTGCATAGTCACGTGTGGGGACTGGCTTCCCTTATGGGGACACATTGGAGGTCCCCATAAGGGGGATCATTAATTTTAGGGTGACGACTTGGTTAGGGTTCGGTTAAGGGTTAGGCATGTGTTGGTTAAGGTTAGGATAAGTCTCCAGGAAGTGTGTGTGTGTGTGTGTGTGTGTGTGTCTGTGTGTGTGTGTGTGTGTGTGTGTGTGTGTGTGTGTGTGTGTGTGTGTGTGCGTGTGTGTGTGTGTCAGAGTACAAGGTTTCCTGGGGATTTATAGACCAAATGAATCAATTCAGAGATGAGCAGTAAATCAGGCCAGAGCAGCGTAGCTTCCTCCCCTGCTGAAAGTCGCTCTGATTCACTTTGTAAGTGTGTGTGTCATACCTTATGTGTGTGTCCCTCAATCAGTGTGTGCAGAATCCTTACCTGCGCCTCAGGTACGAGTGCTGTTTCACAATGTGTTCAAAGTCAGAGGAAAAGTTATTATACCCAGAGTCTAACATTTGCATATTGTGTGTAACAGTGAGTGCGGCAAACATGTGTGTACTGGTATGTGTGTATCTGTGTCACCCAGCCTCTCAGAGTGTTTGTGTGTCTGCTTCCAGATTGTGTTTATACTTGTCTAAGCGTGTGTGTTCAGGGATCAGGAGAGCAGTGTAGTTTGACCAGCGGAGCTCCAGAGCACCGGGGGGGATCAGCGGATCTGGCCCAGCGTTAGTGGCTTCTCCCTGGGCTGCTGATCAGTGACTTGGCCTGTCACACAGTTCCAGTGCGGAGCCAAACCAGGGCAGCCAGAGATCTCTCCGGGGCCCGTCTCAGCTGAGGAGCCAACCGTGTTTCCACACAAACACACTGAAACATTGACTTTCATTCAAAGTATGTTTTTCAACTAAATTCCCATAACGGTATTAGGTTAGTAGAAAGCAATAATATGAAGTTGAATCTAATATAATTACTTTTAACTAACCTAATACCGTTATGTGAAATATATTGACGTAACACAATGAATTGACCTCATTCTACTAGGAACTACTATGAGCAGAAGCTAATCAAGGCTTATTTTAACTTTGGCAGAATGAATGTTACTGAAACACCTCATGACTTTTCTCTGCTTGTTCTATTGTTAAACTATGTGTTAGGGTTTGACGGGTTAGGGTTAGGGTTAGGGTTGGGGTTGGGGTTAGGGTTAGGGTTAGGGTTGACTGGTATCAGCTATTGAATGTAGTTTTGCATTTGGGTTGGATTTGATGTGTTACAGTGACATTGCATTGAGCGTGCATGCTTCAGTTTCTAACTCTAAAGTTGCTTTATTTTGATCAAACAGCTGACTTCATTGGGCTATATCATGAAAATGACCTCAACTGGACACACACATATCCATACACGGATATCCTTGCCTTTACTTTATAGGTCTGATACCTTTATTACAATCAAGTAGGTTAGCAGATATTTTAACTATGTTACACATCGTTTTACAAGAAGCTGCACATGTGGACATGTAGCAAGTTGAGATCAAAAAGCATACACTGTTTAATGGATATTATGTCAACATGATAAACTGGGAGGGTTACATGGAGCGAATGCATGTTCACACCACCACAGTGTAGAGAGGAGGGATACGCGTTACTGTTAGAGAGAGAGACAGAGGGGAGAAGGTGAGCGGCTGATAGAAACATACACAGCTGATGAATCTGAATACAAGCTGAGGAAAATTGAGAGGAGGGGAAGAGCTTGGAAGTATAGCAACAGAACAAAGCAGAGAGACGTCGAGAAACAGATGGTGAGAAGTGTGAGAGAAGGAGGCGAAAAAAGAGACACGGAAAGAGAGAAGAGGAGAAGTATAGGCAAGATATATTTAGAGGGGGAGAGGGTTTTAGCCTCCCAGCTAGAGGCATGACTCATCTCCTGCCAGCTGACAGAAGGATGGATGGAGGGAAGGAAGGAGGGAGGAGATGGACAGGGACGGGGGGAAGGAGAGATGGAGAGGGGAGAGAAAGGGGGACAGCAGAGTGTGGGAGGGTGAGGATGGGTTTCCATATGAGACAACATGCAACCGCACATGTTAACAGAAAGAAAAACAGACACAAGGAATCCCAAGGTCTCTGAAGCTCCGCTCTGCTTCCAAGTCCCACTGCGTCCCCAAGGGTGTGTGTGGGTGTGTGTGTGTGTGTGTGTGTGTGTGTGTGTGTGTGTGTGTGTGTGTGTGTGTGTGTGTGTGTGGGTGTGTGCGGGTGTGTGTGTGTGTGTGTGTGTGTGGGTGTGTGTGTGTGTGTGTGTGTGTGTGTGTGTGTGTGTGTGTGCGGGTGTGTGTGTGTGTGTGTGTGTGTGTGTGTGTGTGTGTGTTTGTGTGTGTGTGAGACAGCGTGTGTGCAGTAAATGTCCCCGCAGCCAGCTGCATTTGGCAGTTTGCTGCTCGTGTGTGTGTGTGTGTGTGTGTGTGTGTGTGTGTGTGTGTGTGTGTGTGTGTGTGTGTGTGTGTGTGTGTGTGTGTGTGTGTGTTAAATGTCCCCGCAGCCAGCTGCATTTGGCAGTTTGCTGCTCGTGTGTGTGTGTGTGTGTGTGTGTATGTGTGTGTGTTTGGAAAAGGAAGAGACATGAAGGCAGAGCGACAGAGACAGACTGAGAGAGACACAGCATGCAGGGAGGAGCAGGTAGACGTCATCCCTCGGGTTTACACCTTCATATCTGTAGTTGTGGGTTCTTTGGTTGTTACAAATGTGTCCATGTGTCCATGTGTCTGCACCAAGCTGCCAAGCATTCCAGTCTGTTCTGCCTTGTTCTTTAAAGAGGACATATCAATCTCTTTTTCATGTTCATATCAGTACGTAGTGTCTCTACTGGGACATGTCTCCATGCTTTAATGTCCACAAAGCTCTCATACTGCCTGTGCTGCAGCACCTCTTTTCACCCTCTGTCTGAAACCAGAGCCCAGTCTGCTCCGATTGGTTAGCTGGCCGGCTCTGTTGTGATTGGTCAACAGTTTAGAGATGTCCAGCCCCTTAGCCTATCACGTACACTGTGGTGGAGCGCTAGCCAATAGAAGCGTGAGTGTTACAGAGTGATGTGACTATGTTCTGGAAGTTGACAAAGTAGTCCAATGGAGGCATTTCAAGCGGGGGGGGACTCTGGAGGGAACACAGGGACATACACACCACCCTATAGCACACACTGCAGGACAGGGGAACACCCAATAGCAAACTAGGGCCTCCTTAAAGGATGAGTTAGATAAGAGTGTGCTGGAGAGTCAACACACACATTGTAATACACACAAACACCTGCCGGCCCGAGGTGTCCTATAGCATAGCCATACGTCCTGCCAGGCTGCAGGCCAATGCTCTGCAGCTGTGACTGACCTTTGTCCTCTGGAAACAGATAGACCCTTGTTTGTGTCGGATGAGAGAAAGCAGTTCCGGTTGGCAGCTGTGGACGTAGATCAGCGCTCAGACTGCAGAGATTGTGGAAACATTTGGATTGTGACTGAGCGCATTTAGTCAAATACAAGTGAGCTACTTGAGAATGTGCATGTTATGCTGCTTTGGGAATGTACTTTCAGCTATGAGAACATTTAGTTGACAACAATTGTTAGTTAAGATAAATAACGGATCTTGTGAAATAATTCATATAAAATATTGTATTAACTGCCCTAAAGTACGTACAAACAATAAATACTAGCTTTACCATGACCGGAAAACAGTAACACGCCACGTACACAGTCTATTAATATAATCTTTTTTTGATGAAATATGCATCCTTTTTTAAATGTGTAACAATTGATGTATTCGTGTGACATGTTAACACTTGACTTCCAAATTCATATTCTGTTTGTATTGCAGTTTACCAGTTACAGATCAGAATACCTCTCCAGCACTATTTGCTTGGCGAGGACTTTAAGCGCGTATCACTCCGCCCGGTCTCCTCTACTGCTCTTTTGTGTTTGACTAGCGGATGATCCGTTTTCAATGGCAGTCATTTCTGAAAATTGACATTTAGCATTTTGGCTGGAGCAGCTTCCAGGGGTCCGGCTCAGAGCCCCCCAGCCCTGCAGCTGCTGCGTCCTGCTGGAGCGTCTCTCTCTCAGTTGCTCCCTGTTGCAGGGCTATTGCACATGTCCTCTGGGGACTCGTCCTCCCTCGCTCCCTCTGTTTCTGCCTGGTTCTCCTTTCTCTCTGTATCCATTACTTGGACACTCCCTTTCTCTTTCTCCCTCTGTGTTCTCCCTCCTACTGCTTTCTCTCTTTATCTCACTCCATCCAACTTTTGTCCCCATGTCCTCACCCCCTCCCTGTCACAGTTGATCTCTCCTTTCATTGGCTCTGTGGCTGAGCTGCGCCCCCTTGTGCCTCAACAGGCACATCACACCTTCCCAGTATAACCAGCAGCTGTCCCAGAGCGGGGAGGGATATCCAGTCCTAGAATAACATGTTGGGCTGCTCCTCTTCAGCTCCCAGAGTACATCAGTAGGGTTTCAAAAGCTCCGTCTCAAGAGGAGAAGCATATATATTTCAGATGCTTCAACCAGAATACAGATGTGATGGATGTGTACCAGAGGCGGATTTAGGATTGTAGGAGATCCGGGGCTTGAGCCCAAGTAGCCACTCCCTAGCGCCGCCTCTGATGTGTACACAGAATAAATGCATCCGAATCAGGCTTATTGCTGTGTCTCAGCACCTGTACTCAGCGGTGGAAGGTAACTAAGTACATTTACTCTACTAATGTACTCTATTACAACTTGAGGTACTTCACTTCTTTTTCATGCTACTTTACACATGTATGCAATTTTTGTATTCGCTACATTTGTTTTATAGATTTAGTTACTAGCTATTTTGCAGATATAGATTAATAATACAGAATACAAAGTAAAATAATACATCATTACAAATAATTGTATACAATAATGATTTAATATTTAAATCTGAAAGGTCATACGGCATAAAGAGTTATTTTTGTACTAAAAGTATATTTTGATGTCAATACTTAAATACGACTTTGATTGCAGTTACTTTGACTTATAACAGTATTTTTAGAAATTAGTAATGGTACTTGTATTTAAATAAAAGGTCTGAGTACCTCTTCCTCCACCACCGTTACTGTACTATAAAGACTGTGTGTTGAGTAACACTAGAGGGCGCTGTTCTGTCAGACTGATGCTGGGTCTGTCACTATCATGAGTCACTGCTGTGTCCCAGCCTTTCATTAAGCACAACAAGTAGAGGTAAACAGGTAAACAACAATACAAATAGCTGTAAACAAAGACTTCTGAGTGAAATAAGAGCTGGGAGTGTTTGATCACATGATCCCCAACATCTGTAGACTTCATGAGATGTACAAACTCATTGTAGTCCCTTGCTAAATGATGGTCCTATAGTGCTCGGACTCGGAAGTAAAACAAATAAAGAATATGCCATCATCAGTTAAATGTATTCATTCAAAATTCTACTAAAGTACAGAAGAGTTGGGAGTGAGAATGTGTTGTTTAACGCATCCAAGTCAAATCACTCGTTATGCAAAAAGAATGGCCCCTGATTGTGATTTGTTATTATTATATACTTACTATACTATAATTGATTAAGTACTATTTTACTGCTGTAGCTGCTTGAGACAGAACTATTTTGTATGCCTTACTTCCTATATTTGCAGTGTTTGGTAGTGAAGTCCAGTGGAGCCAAACCTGAGGGTCAGGCCCCTCTAAGGGTCACAACATGAAATAATGAATGATTTAGAAAAAGAGGAAAATACACTTATTTACGTGCATTTTGGAACTTTTACCTAACCTTTGATGTTGAAGGTTGGATGTTGTATTTAACTTCTTTGGGACTCAATCAGTTATTTAAATGAAACCGTTTTAGAGTGTAAATACTAACGGCTCAAACATCTGATGTGTCAATCACTGTTACTATCACAACTTTTTAGATAACTTTAAGGGAATATATTGTATTAAGAAGCATAGGATGGAAACACTTGAGCTCTAACAGTTTTGTGAGTTAATGTTGAAATAAATAAATGTATGTATCTCACCACATGAGGGCGCTGTTGTCGTGGTATAGTCAGCATGTAACAGAAAGGCTTATAAAGTGCATAACCTTGTAAACTGCAGATGACAAGTGGAAGCAAGCAGAAAGGAAACCATTTATTCAGCCTCAGGGCGACTCATGAGGGTCTGTCGGACCAGTTTACCTGGTGTTGCATATTATAATATATTATAATCAATTTCCTGTTTCCTAAAAAAGTGTTATCATCTCATTGTTTATTCCCTCGCTCAACCTGACCCGTTGACCCAAACCCCGCCCACTGCAGAATGTCAATCAGACGTTTATTGAAGGCAGCCAGTTAGATCATTGTGTGTGTGTGTGTGTGTGTGTGTGTGTGTGTGTGTGTGTGTGTGTGTGTGTGTGTGTGTGTGTGTGTGTGTGTGTGTGTGTGTGTGTGCCCCCGGGAGATGAAAGCAGCGCCTATCTATTATGATGCAGAAGCAAGGGACATCCGATTCTCTGCAGAAACACCCAAAGGAAATTCAACACATATCCAAATATTATAATGTTGACATATCTTAGATCTCTATCTCATTTACGAATGTCCGGTATGGATCAAGCCACACGTGATGTTGCATTAGTGTGTATCAGACAGCAGCACACCTTAAACACTGTTTCAGGATGATGGAACTTGATGACTTTTGTATTAGTCCACCTAAAACATTCCTTAAACTAATAGCTCTCCGTTTTTTATGAATGTTTTCAAAACGGAATTTTCTTCAGGCTTAGGACCCCCCAGACCTCCTCAGATCACAGACAGGTCCCAGGCGTGCGTGCGTGTGTGTGTTCGTGCGTATATTGTGTGTGTGTGTGTGTGAGAGAGGCGGGGTTATGGTGTGTTATGGTCTTTTTTCGCAGACCAGAGGGGATTAGACGATTTTTGAAGCACTCACCTTTTATTCAAACAAATTATTCACTTCAGCTGATGGAAGGAATTTGAGCACGTGAACTTTTTGTGAGGTCGGTTTTGTAAAGAGTTCAAATCCAATCGCTCATTATGTTTCTACCCTATCCTACTTTACACCTTCTGCTGGTCCTATTTTACCCAAATGAGTGATGCATGGGTAATATAATACACAAGTTTAACTTCTTAATTAAAGGAGCGGATGATCCAAGGACATTAAACTGATCCCCGGTCAGACATAAATCATAAAGGCCTTGTTTAGTGTTTCGGCTGAAGTCATGAGGAAGAGCTTGCCCCAAGAAACACAATTGATTTAACTCTTTATTCTTATTTAAAACCTCTGAATGCAACATCACAGGTGTTTCCAGTCTCTGCTTCCATTGTTGACTGTGTCCAATACCCATTTGGTGGTTCGCCGCTCACACAAATGCACCCCGATGCGCGCGCAATGTATAACCAGGGAGGGAGAGGGGGGGGGGTAGGGTGAAGTGGGGGTGAGGAGAGGAGGAGTAGAGAGAGAGAGAGAGAGAGAGAGAGAGAGAGAGAGAGAGAGAGAGAGAGAGAGAGAGAGAGAGAGAGAGGAGAGAGAGAGAGAGAGAGAGAGAGAGAGATGTGGAGTGGTGGTGAGGGGACAGGAAGGGAAATGAACAGTCGCTTTGCTGCTCAATTAGCGTTTTAATCTCCTTCTTAATCTTTCCTCAAGACAACAAGAGCATCACGCTCTGCACTTTGTAGCTTTGTGTATTTATCTCCAAATACGGGGGAGGAAATACACTTCTCACACTTTGCGTAAAACCTAAATGATACCAAAACCATTTTACGCACGCCTTTGGATTGGAGACCCTGGATTTTAAACAAGCAGACCCTGGCCTTTTGGGGGAAATGCTGCTGTGATTTCAGACCGACGTTCATCCCTGAGGATTACACATCTGCGCTTTTTAATTACTTTCAGCCAGCCCCTTTCAGGTTGTTTTTAAAGTTCTAAACACTACATCGGGAGGAAAGGTGCAGCCCAGTGGACTGTCCTCGCGGCGCCGAGCAGGACGGACCCCTCCTGACTGTCTGCCCATGTCTCAACAGCAGACCTCTTCCCATCGCAGCGGCTGTGTGGCGGTGACGCGGCGGACCATGGACACTAGGCCGGTCCGGAGGTGGCGCACCGGCGCCCTGCGGCATCTGCTTCTGGCAGCCGCCTTCCTGGCGTGCAGCTCCCAACTGCTGGTGGTGGAGGCCAACTCGTGGTGGTGAGTTACTGACAGATACATACATTGTTATGTTTGAGCACTGATGACCTATGACATCCATTTAGTAGAACTTTGACAGATGTTTAGAACATGTGTTTTTGTTATTGAATATGTTATAGCCCTTAATTTGTTTAAGAAGGAGAAGAGGAGCCCTCCCCAAGGGGAACTTCAGGTGTTCACCCATATTCATTACACACAGTATACAACAGACACATGCAGGACAGGACCTACACACATGGGTCTGATACATTTACATAGACACACATACAACACAATCTTTTCCTCTTGGATGCCGTTGATAAGAAGACAAATGGCCAAGAAATGTGAACGATAGACTTTTAGTTTTCTCGTGTGTCTGTGTGTGTTGGGGGTGATGCCCAGTCCCGTAGAGCCCTATGGAACAAATGTGAGGGCTCTGTCACAATATTGACCCTGCTGAGCCCCAAATGGCCCGCATAGCGGCCTGCTGCTGTGCTGTGCTGCAGGAGCCTCATTAGCCACACTTGTTCTTGACTTACAGCAACTCTGCAACTATGCTGTGAGGTTGGCTTGGTGGTCATGTAGAGGAGGGGGGTGTGCAGGTTGGAGCAGGATTGGGTTCACCTTCCTGTCAGTGTATGTATCAGAATAGCCTTTCAACGGGAGGCTCACGAGTCAGTCATATTCTCTGCATGATGGACACATGGTGACTTGGTTTGAAACCCAAATGATTCCAAATGTGTGATTAGGCCGCAGCTGTTTGGGTGCAATGGACAGACAGGAGAAAGGAGGGAGTGCCCGCAGAGATGAACACCAGCAGTCTATCTATCTTCCTTTTATAGGCCAGTCGTGCTAATAAACTTGTGTCTGAACTTTGTCCTCTGCCGCGCCGACCTCCTCCAGGGAGAGTCGTACATCACAGAGATCCTGTCTCTGCCACTTATCTCTGAAGCAGCAGATAGACTTTATTGGTTCCATGTTAGACTCACATGGCCTCTGTCTCCAGGTCACTCGCTCTGACCCCCATCCAGCGGCCCGAGATGTACATCATCGGAGCGCAGCCGCTGTGCAGCCAGCTGTCCGGCCTCTCCCAGGTGAGTCTCTTTAGATATACTTTTATACATGTGTTGCAAACCTACCTTCAAGAGCTCAGTTTCTGGCTGAACAACATCAACTTCCACACAGACCAACCCTGATCCGAGTCCTGAGAACATCCTCACAGGGACCGCTGAGGCATGGAACCATTAACTAATCTCTGCTAATCTGCAGGGCCAGAGGAAGCTGTGCCAGCTGTACCAGGACCACATGGTCCACATCGGAGACGGAGCCAAGACCGGCATCAAGGAGTGCCAGTTCCAGTTCAGACAGAGGAGGTGGAACTGCAGCACGGTGGACAACACGTCGGTGTTCGGGCGTGTCATGCAGATCGGTGAGTCTGATCAGCAGGAGGACAACTGATTGTGTTGTGTCTTTAAATACCTCTCAGTCAAATCTAAGAGTGATGACAGATTTCATTCTGTGTTTGGTTTGATGTCTGCCTCCGTATGTATGACTGTGCATTATCACGTCAGATGTATGACTGTGCATTATCACGTCAGATGTATGACTGTGCATTATCACGTCAGATGTATGACTGTGCATTATCACGTCAGATGTATGACTGTGCATTATCACGTCAGATTAGCAATTAGAAAAAGACGTGATTTCCTCAAACATGCAACATCCCAGATGTTACTCAGCATCAGGACAGCAGGAACTGGACCAGCTGTGTTGTGTCTTTGACAATAAAATAATCTGTACAAATTAAACTTGACAACAACTGCTTCATACTGAAAACCAACAGAGTTCATTTTTTTCTCAAATATTTAGTTTAGGCTTTTTCTTTCTTAGATGCAAGGCAGATAATGCAGCCTGATTGGACTGTTTTATGATTCAAACACACCAGCAGTTTGGACAGGTCACGCCGGTCAGGATGTTACATGTCTGACAGAACACAGGAGGTTATCTGAGGTCGCTCAAGTAACAGTCTGAAATGATATTAGACTGCATGTCTCTGTTGGACAGGAATATGAGCTAAACAGTAGAGCCTCACGTTGAAACAAGCTCGTGGAGCCTCGCCAGTGGTCGCCACACTAATGCATCTCCGCGAGGTGAGCCCCACGCAGTCTGCGTGATCTGCCTGTAGGGAGGGGCGCCCCTGCGCACGCGCAACAATAACTTCCTCAGTCCAGTTAAAGCGGTCACGCGGACAGAGACACATCAACTGCACAATTAAGAGCGCAAAGCCCGTGTAGTGTCCACGCAGAGGTTCAGTAAACACGCAGCAGCAGCAGCAGCAGCAGCAGATCAGACCCGGGATCAGTCTCATGTGCGTCTAATTCCCAGCAGGCGATGTGAGAAAGCTCTCATCAACATGTAGGTGTGAGATCCGCTGCGGGAGTCCGCGAGGTGTCCGGCCTCAGACTCTCTGCTGTCGGCCGGGCTCTCTATTGACAGTCCGTCTATCTCCAGCTTTATATGGAGGTGTGAGGCGGTCCATTGTCCCGCGGCTGCTCTTTTGAGATGCGCTGATGAGCTGACACCGAGCCGGCAGATCCGGACCCGCTATTTGAAGTCTGGGCCCCGCAGCCCATAAACCCTCCGCCGCTCCTAACTCTTTATCCGCTGCATAATGTGAGAGGGACCTGAGAGAGACCCTCTGCTCCTAAAAGCTGAATGGAAGCTCTGCATGCATACCTGTCTGTCTGTCTGTCTGTCTGTCTGTCTGTCTGCCTGTATGTCTGTCTGTCTGCCTGTCTGCCTGTCTGCCTGTCTGCCTGTCTGCCTGGTGTTTATTCCAGGCTACCGGCATCCCCTCATATATTAACGAGCGAAAAGCAACAACATGGAGAACTCAGATTGTATACTTCAGTAAAAGCAGCAATAATACATTAGACGTGCTCTGCTTCAAGTATAAATGTTGCATTTAAATGTTACTTAAGTAAAAGTACAAACGTTTAGGTATCAAAATACACTGAAAGTAGCCGATACCGAAAGTAGAAGAAATGGCCCATTTCAGAATGTGTTCATAGCAGCTGGTGAATGTGAAACCTTTCATTACTTTATATATAGTGCTGCTGGATATCATGACATATGATATCATTATGTTGCATCGTTTACTTGTTAGTTTATATATATTCATTGTTAGCTAATAATCTAAAGTAACTAAAGCTGTCAACATGGAAACACTACAAGCACCTAAGAATGTCAATAGAGTATTAGAGCAATTGTACTTTTTTTACTACACTACTTTATCCCAATAGTGTTTCAGTTGGAATATTATAATTATAGAAGATAATTGATTACCAAAATAGTATATATAAAACTATAAATTAAAGCGCAACATGACTGAGACAGTATAACAAGCTTAAATAATTAAAATTGATTATTTGTTTATTTAAAGGGACAGAGCACATTAGTGGGGAAACAACTGATGCGAGCAGAAATAGCATTAACAGATATTTGCTCATTTTGAAAACAACATCATTATAATCTTATTGGGGTAAACACACCGATACAAATGTGCAATAACAAGAATGTTGAAACATTACAAAACAAACACAGGTTAGTTTTCAAAATGATCTGGTTTCCGTAGCAACACAAGTTGTGACTGTGTTATACAGAGAAATGCCCCTCCCTATAATATCAGTCAAACCTCTCTGTGGTCTCTGAGGCTCTGTCAGCCCTGATGGTCTTTGTGTGTTGGAAGTGTATTAATGCAGAGAATAGCCATGCAGGGTGTGTGAGCGGGCGGGCAGAACACATTCATACTGAGGTGTACTGAGCCAGCATCAAAGAGTAGCAGCAGAGAGATGTTCCTCTATTTGGTTAAAACAGATTTAGTCGGGAGCCATCTTTGTGTTTCGATGTTAATGATGTATCTACCTGCAGGTCTTTGCAGTGCAGGACATCAGAGCTTCTGCTTCCTCTGATGGATCCAGGATCCTCTCAAAGGGTCCTTTCTTAGGGGACACTTCCTTTCCTCTCGTGCCGCCCATGCAGATAGTTGATTCATGTGTAGGGTTTGAAATGTCCGTCTGCCTTAACCCTCACACCAGGGGTGTCAAACTCAATTTCATCACGGGCCACATTTGCATTATGGTTGCACTCAAAGGGCCGGTTGTAACTTTAAGACTATATAACAAATACATATATATTTAATATATATATATATAAACTAATGTATTATATTACATTATTGCCTTTGCATTGGATTATTATCGGATAGGGTAATACCTTCATAATTAACTACGTCTGAAAGCAGAAGTCTAGGGCAAATAATTGCAAGTCTCTTCAGTGAAAATGTCACAAAAAGTCAATTCTGAGAAAATATGCATATTTAGAAGAATAAAATTCAAATCTAAGAAAAAAAAGTCAAATTTGAGATGCATTGTGGGACATGTAGTTTATGGGCAACGTGCTTCTGTAAATCGCCATGTAACCGTATTATAAACATATTATATTCTTTGCAAGCTATTGTGGGGCCGCATGAAATGAAGTCGCGGGCCGGATTTGGCCCCCGGGCCTTGAGTTTGACACCCCTGTGTCGACAATGTAGACACCCTTTACTGTGCGTGCTTTCTGGATTGAAGAATCACTTTTAGCTGCAGCGATCCTTACCCAAAATGTTTACTTTTGACTTTGACTTGTCCGCAAATTCACATGCAACAGTATTTATAGAGACTGTTTATTAGATGGGAAATAGTAGCCAATGTTCACGGCTTACACAGAGTGACAGGGACATTGTTTCTGAAAGACATGCTGCTAAATATTAAAACAGAACAATCCTTTGCTGTGAGTGCCACAAATACAATCCAGAAATGAGCAAGACACATAAAAGCCATTTATGTGGCCACTAGAAGCCAGGGAGACAATATTGTTGGTCATCTGTGCTATCCTTTTTCCTTTATCCTTTTTCCTTCATCCTTTATCCTTCATCCTTCATCCTTTATCCTTAGAAAACCAGGCAGGTATATGTTTACCTGATCAGATGCTCTCATGTATTTTGGATCACTGGCTGCTGCTGTTTGAAGTGCTTGAGTTTAACCAGGTACACAGTGAGGGCCTGAACTCACTTCTATTGTCTATTGTGAGGTGGTGTGGGGTGTGGGGTGTGGGGTGTGGGGCTGTTTGCTGTGTGTTGGGGGGGCGGGGGGGGCGGGCAGGGGGGGTAACCTGAGCAGTTACACATGATTCCTGTCAGTGAACACGACATTCACTACAGCCAAAACAGCAATAAACATGATGAGCACTTACCTAATCTCAGAGGTGGGAGAAGTACTCAGACCTTGTACTTGAGTCAAAGTAGAAGTACTCAGACCTTGTACTTGAGTCAAAGTAGAAGTATCAGAGTGTAAGAATACTCTGTTACAAGTAAAAGTCCTGCATACAAAATGTGACTAAAGTAAAAGTGCAAAAGTATTGGCATTAAAATATACTTAAAGTACCGAAAGTAAAAGTACTCATTATGCAGATTGGTCCATTTCAGAATAATATATATGATATGTTTGGATTCAAATTAATTTGATATACATGTGTTTATCTGTTCAAAGTGAAACAAGCGCAGCAGGGTAGCTGGTGGATTTACTTTAACTAAAGTCTGATTTAAGAGTTGATTAGATTTCACATCATTAATACCTTTAGAGTAACTAAAGGTATTAAATACATGTAGTGGAGTAGAAGTACAAAGTAGCAAAACATGTAAATACTGTAAATGTAAATACTCAAGTAAAGTATCGAAAAATGGTACTTAGGTACAGTACTTTAGTAAATGTACTAAGTTACTTTATATACCTTATTAGTTCAGTATCAGTGTATATCTTAGAGTAATCTAATGCCCCCCTCCCCCCCCCCTCAGGCTCCAGGGAGACGGCCTTCACGTACGCCATCAGTGCGGCGGGCGTGGTGAACGCGGTCAGCCGGGCGTGCCGGGAGGGCGAGCTCTCCACCTGTGGCTGCAGCCGCTCGGCCCGCCCCCGCGACCTGCCGCGTGATTGGCTCTGGGGAGGCTGCGGCGACAACGTGCATTATGGGTACCGATTCGCCCGGGAGTTCGTGGACGCCAGGGAGCGAGAGAAGAACTACCCCCGGGGGTCCCTGGAGCACGCCCGCACCCTGATGAACCTGCAGAACAACGAGGCAGGCAGACAGGTACCAGACTCCACTTCAGTTTGTGTCTTTACAACATGGGAATGATACTTTTTGATGACTGGAAGGAAGTGAGTGACTCTATGCTTCTGAACTCATCCTATTGCGTGTGTGTGTGTGTGTGTGTGTGTGTGTGTGTGTGTGGGTGTGTGTGTGTGTGTGTGTGTGTGTGTGTGTGTGTGTGTGTGTGTGTGTGTGTGTGTGTGTGTGCGTAAGTTATTTATTGGGAGTGTCCATATGGTATAGCTGCTAACGCCCTTGGAGTCGGGCTAGGTCGCCGGGTCAATGCACATTCCAGTGAAGGAAAACACACACACACACTTAGTCATAATACACACATTAAAAACTGGGGATATCCTCAATTAAAGAAATGCTAAGCCTCTCAAGGAATCATGCAAAGGCAATCGTTTAAATCTTGCGTTTTCCTCTCAAAAAGAAATTCAGCCCCAAAAAAAACGTACAAAATGAATAATTTACAGAATTGTCTTCTAAGATCAAAATGAGCAATAATTGGCATTTCTAAATAAATCCATTATTACAATATACAGTAACATGCTTACTTATGAAGAGATGGGGGGATGGATGGATACGTGGGTTTCTGAGGGTTTTTGTCCCTCTCTGGTTGCCATACAGCGACCATTAGAAGCTCCAGACCTTGTAGGTGGAGAGAAATGCACTAACAGAAACCTTTCACCTTCGACTAGGTCACACACACACACACACACACACACACACACACACACACACACACACGCACACACACACTGGGTCAGGAGAATGTGTTTATCTTCAGTTAGAGGAGTTTTGTTTAAGGTGTGTGTGTGTGTGTGTGTGTGTGTGTGTGTCGTCTCTGCTCCGTTTGATTTGTGTGAGAGACAGTGAGCCTGGTTTTGTGTGAGTGTGTGTATCAGGGGTCAAAGGTGAGGGTCTGGAGAGGTTGTGTTTCTGCTGAGGGTCCCATTGGGGCTATCGTAGAGTGTATGAGAGAGAAAAATCTACTGCCACAGCCTTTACCTAACACACACACACACACACACACGCACACACACACAATCTTTTGAACGACTTCTCCTCCTCTCTCCTGTTTGATCCCTGTGTTTTATTGTTGCCTGTCCATCCAAACGGAAGAGAGGAGCAGAGAGAGATGAAAAGGAGGGAGAGCGTTTCCTCTTCCTCTGCCTCCCTTCTTCTCCCTTCTTCTCCCTTTCTCCCTTTCTCCCGTCGCCACACCGGTTTGTTCCTAAGCGGGATTTGTCTTGCTTGGTTGAACAAGGCAAACCGCAGAGCTTTTGTGGAAGTGTGTGTGTGTGTGTGTGTGTGTGTGTGTGTGTGTGTGTGTGTGTGTGTGTGTGTGTGTGTGTGTGTGTGTGTGTGTGTGTGTGTGTGTGTGTGTGTGTGTGTGTGGCTTCAGTTGATTTGTGTGCGAGGCGGATAACGTGGTCGTCTGTGTGTACAAGCGTCTGGAGACAGAGACGCAGGGTGAGGGATGGACCTCCGTCACAGTCTCCCGACTCTCAAAGACCAACACACACACACACACACACACACACACACACACTGCCACCCAGGTTCACTGTCTCCGTTTCACACAGATCAGACGAGGCCGGTCTGGATGTACATTACCAGGTCCCCTTAGTGCGGCCTCCGCTCTGAAGGCAGTCTTAAATACCCCTTACTGCCTGCACCAAAGGCCATGTTCTGATCAGCTGACCAGCACTCAGGGGTGAGTCCATCACTCAGTGGAGCTGCTCCAGTGGCCAATAATACAACTCTAGCTGGTGAAATCATGTTAACAGCAAGCACAAAAATCATATTATTATATTATATATATAATATTATATTTAATAACAATATTTTTTGAGTTTTAACATTCAACCTGAATATGAGTCCCCCCTCTTTAATCCCCATTCACTGCTTATCCCACAGCCGGGTGGGCTATTTTCTCTATATCTACCCCATGCTGCTACTAACACACACACACACACACACACACGGCTCCTAACCCCTAACCCTGTCTGAGGAGAATCTATTGTGCCTGACACAGGGACCGTGTCTCTACCACGGATGACTGACCGCGTGTGTGTGTGTGTGTGTGTGTGTGTGTGTGTGTGTGTGTGTGTGTGTGTGTGTGTGTGTTTTCATCAGGTCTAGTGTCACTGCACCCAGCCGACACGACCCACAAAATAGCTCAGTATGATGCAGGACACACACACACACACACACACGTTTTCATAGTTTGCTTGTTCTATGATTAAAATAAATATGAATAAGATGCATCTATAGTCAAATTCAAAGGGTAGATAGATAGATATTTGATTTGTCCTTAATTGAGAAATAGTTGTATTACAGCATCAGGGTGTACACACACATTTAAAAGGTGGAATATAGTATAAACGTAATAAAATAGAAACAAATATTTATAATAATACAAATAAATAATACATTCTAGAATCACAAATGGACATGTCAAATATTGTACATAGAGGAAAAGATTGCAAATAGCTCACTCGAATGCATCTGGTTCCAAGCCCACCCCCCTCTGGCCCTGGCCTCGCTGATGTCCTCACAGTGTTCCACAGTCGGGCCATAGATGTGGAAAGGGGTTCAGTCCTACCTTCTAGTTGTAGTGGGTCTGAGCCTCTTCTCACGCCCTCAGTGGGGGATCTGAGGCCCGTAAAACAGGAGTATGTCCCCCGGCTCTGAATGTGTGTATGCAACCAGTTCTAACCTTTGAAGAGAGGACACACTTCCCTTAAGAGCAGTCATAGATACGTAAGTCCGTTTGTTAGCGTTGAATTCTAAATGGTGTTCAAAGTGAGAAAACATCCAAACCAGAACTCACACATCTGAAACGCGGCTCTCCAGAATGTCATTGTCCCTGCTCTCTGTCTGAGGGGGTCAGCGGGGTCGAGTCACAGGATTGGAGGGTGCCGAGTGCTATGCCTGCTGGGTAGTAAAGTAGAGGGTGAGCAGGGGTGGGAGGTGGGGGTCGGGTGTTCGGGATGCAGGGGTTAGCAGAGGTGAGAAGGTAATTGAGATCAGGCAATGTGAGGAGTGATGGCTTTCATTTGTGCGCGGAATCAGAGAGAACGGAATCAGCAAGTGTGTGTGTGTGTGTGTGTGTGTGTGTGTGTGTGTGTGTGTGTGTGTGTGTGTGTGTGTGTGTGTGTGTGTGTGTGTGTGTGTGTGTGTGTGTGTGTGTGTGTGTGTGTGTGTGTGTGTGTGTGTGTGTGTGTGTGTGTGTGTGTGTGGTGTGTGTGTGTGTGTGTGTGTGTGTGTGTGGAGGAGGGGTGTGTTGTGTTTATGGGATGCTGCCTGGCTGCCTGGCGGGGTGTGAAGGGCTCCTCTAAAGTCCACCGCCACGGCCATAAATCTTGTACTTCCTGTTCTGTTTCCTCAGTATACACACGTGCATAGAACCATTCATTATGCCGAGATCCCGCCACACGGTTTCCAAACTTGTGAGACAACGAAAAGTCATGAAGATAATGGTTAGGACTCTTCGGGGTTGAGATAAGGCGTTGTGTTTTAAATCACGGCAAAGGATGCTTGTATTCACATGTCCTACACATGTAGCTCCTGTTGAAAGGATACTTGAAAGATAGAATTGGAGGGTAATGAAAAGCAGCAAAGCGGTCAAAACTAATGACATGTCATCTTTGTGTTTGAAAAGGAGCTGTGTGGGAAAGTGGCCTTCACAATAGAGCCATGCTTCCTGTGGTTAGCAGTAACCCGTCTATTCCCAGTCCGCTGTTTGTTTTACTTTGGTGGAGATGTATTGAAAGAAGCTTTTCTTTGCTTTTCTTTGCGTTGCACTTTTCACCTCAGGTCATCTACTGTATTTGACCTCACATTTGAACCGGAGTGGGTTTGCAGCAGCGCACAGTGGCGACAGAGAGCCGGAGACAGGGACAGTTCTACATGTGTTCCAGTAGGAGGCTGACTTAGGAGGAAAGTCCCTGGAGGAGCAGGGCATGACAAAGTGCACAGCGGGCACATGGGGTCCCTCCGTTGTTCACCCAATACTCACATTCTTCTTCTACTTGTTATCGATGGAGCGAGCAGTAGCCTTAAGGCTGCATTTCAATATTTAAAACGATATAAGTTAAGATATCTATATCTTCGGGAAGTACCTGGATTTCCCAGGGTTTGGTGATCACAGTTATTCTGCATGACTTAGTATCCACCTGGAGCCTTGTCACTTCCTTTTATATACCTTCATATTATCCTTGTTATCATTTGGACTGCATATTGGATCCGCCCCTCTTGCTCTCGCTACACGTTGTATTCAGTTGTGTGTGTGTGTGGGGTTTCTTTAGGAGTTGTTGTTGCAGGTGGTCTGTGGACTGAGGGGGTCGTGTTGTTCAGACTGTAAGGCCCCCTGAGACACGTGTCATGTGTGATATTGGGCTATGAATAAAGTGTGATTGAGTGATTTCACAGGTTGACCACTAGAGGGCAGCAGCGTAGAAGCAGTTTAGTGCTTACCTAAACACGTGTACTATAAGACTCCTAAACATGAAGACACTACTAAACACAAACTATATACATATTGCCTTGCAGAACAAAAATGCATATAATAATAATAATATATACAAATAAATATAATAATCATAATAATAAAAGAGATACTGATTAAAAACATATAAAAAAATATAAAAAAATATTTAAAAAAATATATAAAAAAATATAAAATAAGTCCTGGCATTGGTAAATATGTAATGTGTGTGTCAGTTAACTTACATTCTATAAAGGTGACACATAATATCTGTGCAAGACTTAAAAGAGCAACATTGGGATATATTGGTGAAATAAATTGAGCGGTCTTTTAGTAAAATATCCCTAAAATAATCCCATGAAATATCAATGGAGGACAAATGGAGTGTTTCATAATCATAGCTTTCTTAGTGGCAGTTCAACTTTCTTCTTTTTTTTATTGAATCTTGTATTTTTACCTTACAACAATCTTTTGATATTCAAGGAAGTCAAAATCGAGGCAGGACAAGTGGCCTTTTAAGTGCTCTTTTGCGAGCTGATGTCTCTTTCTGAATGTGCAGCGTGTTTGAGCTGGAGCACGCACATTCCGATTGGGTCTGTGTAGTGGAATATGAAAGACAGGGATTTCACGAGACATAAAGAAACATAACATCTCGTCCTTTCCTCTCCCCTCCCCAGGCGGCCTATAACCTTGCCAACGTGGCCTGTAAGTGCCACGGGGTCTCGGGGTCCTGCAGTCTGAAGACCTGCTGGCTCCAGCTGGCCGACTTCAGGAGTGTGGGCGAGTTCCTGAAGGAGAAGTATGACAGCGCGGCGGCCATGCGCATTGGACGCAAGGTATGCACACATCACGCATAGCAGAGGAAGCGTCACGAACAGAACCCCGAAAGAAGCCTCTCACACAAGCTGTCTCTTTCCACTTCCAACAGGGCAAGCTGGAGCTGGTGGAGAAGCGCTTCAACCCCCCCGGCCCGGAGGATCTGGTCTACACGGACCCCAGCCCGGACTACTGCCTCCGCAACGAGACCACGGGGTCCCTGGGCACGCAGGGCCGCCTCTGCAACAAGACCTCGGAGGGCATGGATGGCTGCGAGCTCATGTGCTGCGGCCGGGGGTACGACCAGTTCAAGATCTACAAGCACGAGCGCTGCCACTGCAAGTTCCACTGGTGCTGCTACGTCAAGTGCAAGCGCTGCTCCACCCTCGTGGACCAGTTCGTGTGTAAATAGCACACACGCGGATGGGGGGGGAGTCTGATTTTCAGGGTGTTGTTCAGGATCATGTAAGACTTCAGATCCATCTGGTTCACCCTGCTCCATGTATGTCCCCTGCCGTGTTCCACCCAGAGGACAGCAGCTGTGTGTCTGTGAGGACCACCATGATGCGTACATGCAGTGGACGGGTAAAGACGGAGAGGGGGACAGAAGGAGGAAGCTTTGTATTTGATCGACTGAGATTCCCCCTGCATGATACCTGATCACAACCCTGAGTGAAGGAGGAAAGACAAGAAGGACAAAATGGATGAAGGATATAAAGGACAAATGGACACCGATGACCAGTGTGATAAAAGATGAAATACTTATATTAATAAATAATAAATGAATATACAACTCTGATAGTTATTTAAAGAGACTCAAACAAACACTTTGGACCCGTAGAACTCACCGGTTCAGGAGTCTTCAAAGTCCTCTTGGACTTTGAAGCCATGTGAGGGCTGAGCAGTGTCCCTGTGTCTTTCTCGGAACGTTAACCCGGCAACTTCCTGCAGACGTGAGGTGTGCCGCTGTGTGGGAGACATGCTCACAGAGGACACGCGAGACGTCCACACTGACACGAGAGGAGAGGACAGAGGGGAACGGTTCAATGAGAAGGACTTTATGATGGTTTGTCAACAAAACACTTAGTCCTCCAGGAGACGCATGTTGGTCAGACCTCCAGCAGCTGTGACCGGACCGTGTGTCTGCGCAGGTTGCAGCCATCTTGGCTCCACGAACATTGAAACAACGGCGTCCTTCACGTGACAGTGAAGAGAGTGAGGCCTCCATCTGAGAGACGCTGCCCGTGGACCTGTTCATCTCACGTTGTTACGCAACGTGTCAACAAAAGCCCCGCGGGGTCGACTCCAACATTTTATAATTCTGTATTACCGTGAATTTTGCAAGAATATTTTAAGTGTATAATCTAATCCAATCCATAGCAACCATGACGATGACAGAGTGGACTGAGCATGCTGGGGGAAGTGAATGTGTGAGCGTGGAAAAACAGAAAGACTGCAATTTATTGCTACTTTTAAACAAGTAGTAGATCAGAGAAGAAGGTATATTTTATTATCGTGTTTCATTTTCTGTTTTCTATGTTTTATACCGAGTATTATTGTGTATTCTTTTGATAAACTAGTCTTCAAAAACAAAGCTTTGTGCTGTTCTTGAGTCTGCTGCAGTTCTTTTGGAGAAGTCTGACCCCCGCCGGCGTGTCGTACAGACGGCAGACACGTCTTTGTCCTTTCCGGGGTGTTGGGGGACATGATGCTGCTGTTGCTAAAAGGAGGACAGTCGTGCAGTCGTGCCATTCACAACAACGATGCCAACATTATAAATTGGACTAAGTCATTCTCGTCTGAAGCACTGCTTAATTTCTCTTCTGGTGGTTTATAGTAATACGCATTATCTTTGTACTACAATATGACGAGATGACAATTGTGCAGAACTGGCTTTTACAAACAACTCTTAACTGACGTTGATGAAGGGCCTCGTAGTTGTATTGCATTACAGCATGACATGCAATGTAGCAACGCAAAGCACACCCTACATCTGCAGTGATGAAATGTGTAGCGCAGTCATGGTTACACAGGGGTGTACTGAGACCAACATGAGGACCTGTGGTGCTGTCTCTGTCTGTGTGGTTGTTGTTGTTGTTGTTGTTGTTGTTGTTGTTGTCTTTGTGTGGAGGGACAGTGCATCCTGGTGGTCTCTGCGTGATGCTGCTCATTTCATTGTGCTCACCTCTAACACAAAGGTAATGTTGTCTTTCTTTCACAGCGCCATTTCTCGCTCTTTTCCAGAATGTTCCATGTTTTTCTCATTGTTATGATTGAGTTGTTTTGTCTGTTCCTGTGCAGACGGAGGACTGAGGATGTTGGCGCTGAGTTCACCATCGCTCTGTCCGCAGCTTAAGTCGATCTGGTACATTTGGCATCATTCTCAGGAACAAACAAAAGGGGGACAGCATCCACTTCTCAGGTCTTACATTTAGCCCTAAGGAAGCGACGCAATAATACACACACATTTCCATCCAGCCCCTCCATCACCTTGAAGTTTGACTCGTCTCTTCAGGTGTTTGATGGAATGAGTTCTCCTGCAGCTTAGACTTTATTATAAATATTCTCTCGTCTTTCTTTGTACAGCGTTTACTCTCAGCTAAGCAGCCGAGTGGGACGTGGAACGTAGCCGCAGGTCTGATTTAAGGCCAAAGTGTGTGTGTATCTGTGCGTTAACCAGCCTGAGAACCCAGTAGAGCTTCCGGAAGAGTCCTGATCCGACCCCTGGTCATACCTGCAGGACTGCTGTGTGTTCTGCCAGCTGCTTCGTGGCATGAATCGGCCATGTTGCAGTTGGACTGCTCGACGACATATTTTCTGACTTCCGTGCAGTTTCTTGGCATTGAACAACGAGCAGTAGTTCCTCCACAGCCGGCTCTCCCATGTGTTAGCAGGAGAGGAGCAGCTCCCTCCGGGTCCAGCAGGGGGACACAACAACATCTACAACAGACTGGATGTGGCCCCAGAAGAACCCTTGACTGCACATAGGATGTCATTGGGGTCAAGCATCTCCTTTTTTTCCTTCTCTTTTTCCGTCTTCTTGGAAACACACAGGGAGCCGGTCTATCCCTGATGCTCAGCCACTCATGTGTAAGGTCATTCATCCATATAGAGATATGTATATATATATGGATGAATTACATATGCATAAATATACAAGCTGTGACTGGAGCAGAATGGACTGCTCAGTTCCAGTAAACCAGAATAATTCTTCTCCATTCTGTAATGCTTGGGATGATGCTGGATTCAGTAACTGCACTGAGAGTTCCAAGTTGAAGACTCACTTTATTCACTTTATTAACCCTCTCTCTGGAGAGGTCAAAGAGGATGCAAATAGCTGCTATTTATACCATACATAATCCTGTGTTCAACACGTTTAGAGTGTTAATGGCTTCAGCTGTATCTCTTGAAAGACATACAGTTTGTGACGGTTGATTAAACCAAGGATGATCCGGGGTTATTCCGTTGCAAAAACACTTGCTCGAGCAAACAACAAAATGAAAATGTTAAACTCTCATGTTATCCTTGGGGTCAATTTGACGCCATTCAATGTTTAACGTATCTCAACAAACGGTTCACATGATTTGTTTTGCTTAGTTTTTCATGACTGTTCCTAATGTAGTGAGGACTAAACGTCAAAGGAACATGAAGATCTTTTTGAAATGCCCTGTACGCACTTTGTACACACCTGGCTGTTTTAGTAGTATAAAACATATAAAAATGTCAATATTTGACACATATTTGTGTTGATTGTGTCGGATGATATTGAGGTGACTATTACACACACATGTATCATTGTAAAAAAACGACCCTCTGTTTTAGTTAGTGGTCCTTTAACAACATCAAAAAGATCTTACTCTAACAGTTTATTTCAGTACGTGAAATGTTATGGTGATTTATATATTTTTCACATAATAGGAATCCTGGATGTATGAAGGGGTCTGTGGGGGGGACGGTCGGGGTAATGTTTTATTTAAAAGGTTATTTAGGGAGTCAACTAAGATACCTGAAGCACCGGAGAGAATGTGGAATATGATCATTGTCTTGAGTTTAAACTATGGGGTCAGATTGACCCAGAGGACACGGGGTGTGAAGTCAATCTGAGGATAGCAGGAGGGTTAACCGTCATCTTCATCTCGAACACAATCCATGAATGGCGCTCACATCAAACCACTTTGGGGAATTCAGAGCAGCGACGAGGAAAGGTTATTAAAAATGAACAGTGACACCAAATATGCAAAGAGTCACTCCAGGCTTCATGAACAGTTTGGCTTCATTTCTGAATCATTACGTGCAGCAGGTGGAGACACGCACAGTCAACACTGAGCACCAATGAATGAAAAGATATTAGAGAGAACGAGGTGTGCTCGAACCGGTTCCCTTCTTTTCTGCCACGCCCTGTTTTAGTGGTGTGTGTGTGTGCGTGTGTGTGGTTGCGTGTGTGTATTAAATCAGGGTGTTGGTGGCCATATGTGGGATCTTTGTGTTACATTAGGACTTGTTGTGCCTGATGTCAGGTGTGGTCTACCTGCCATTATCCCAGCAACACACAACACACAACACCAACACACACCCTTGACAACTAATGGAAGGTATGATGTTAGAGCAAGAGGAGTAATGTGTTACCATATGTATCTACTATGGTTATTCTTAATTTTGTATTGTTTATATTTAAATGTTTTCCCTCTGTGTGTCTGAACTACACCTCCGATGTTGTAGATAGAAAGCATCGCACATATGTTACACACTATGTTTGTAGACACATTGAACTGTGCATGGTTACCATACCAGTTTTAAATGATCCATAAAGCAGCCGGTTGTGCTTTGAAGCTCCAGTAGGTACAGAAGCTAATATCTAGATGACCACAGTCCCCCAGGAAGATGTCTGCACATATACTCCATATACGCACAGATAGAGCAACAAAGAAACAGTAACATGCTGGGTGAGCACTGTGTACATGGTGCAATCAGAAATCCAGGTTATGCAAACACGCTGCAATATGCTGACATTCGCATGTTGAATATTCACTGTGGAGCTGAAGGTCTTCGGTGTGAGCAGAGAACAAGGTGTTGAGAAGCATACCAGATCATGTGCTGGCTGTAATAAAACATAATATGATTCAGAATCTGCAATCAATGTCACTCTCAAACTCTACACTTATTTAAATCTTTAAATGAAACAGAATATTAACTTCCAATCAGACTGAGAAATAAAAATGACCGTGAAGCTGGGCTGAAGATTTAAGGTTGTGAGTTCAAATCCCACCAGGAACACCACCACTAGTGTGCCCTTGAGTAAGGCACTTAGCCCTTAGTTACTCCAGGGAGAATGTCCCTGTAATCGGTAATTGTAAGTCGCTTTGGATAAAAGCGTCAGCTAAAATATATTTTTAAAAAATAAATAAATAAATAAGGATAAGACAAATTCCTAAAAAAGAGCATTTTAAAGCTTCGTATGCTGTGACTTCAGGGAAGATCTTTTTAACCACACCATTGGGCAGCAGATCAAAATGACAGACGGAGCACAACTGGGTACTGTTTTAGTCTATGTCAGACAGGACCTGTTATTTCCTGGAAATCTAAGAAACAGCCTACAGTTGCTTTATCCACATGTGAAGCAGAATATATGGCATTGGCAGCTGCTACACAGGAACGTTTTTATCTTGTGCAATTATGAAAAGGAATGGACAGTGGAAATGATTATGCACCAGTGACAATCTTTGAGGACAACCAAGGGGCAATTGCACTATCAAAGAATCCTGTGTCGTCAAAGGTGTAAACATGTTGATATCAACTATCATTTTGTTCGATCTGCTGTTAGTGATGGAAACATTATCATTGAATACTGCCCAACAACAGAAATGGTAGCTGATATTTTAACCAAGCCTGTAACAAAGGGCATGATTGAAAAGTGTAAATGTATGTCAAAGGTTGTCAGAATAAGATCAAGTGGGGGTGTTGAACTGTTGTGAACGATTCATCTCTTGAATGCTCTTATGCGGACGTCATATCTGTCAATCTGTCAATCACACAGCTGGTTCTAATAAAGGGAGCATTGCTGGCTCACTCGGAGAACTCAGTCAGTGTCTAACTATGTGAACTACAATGCAAGTGTGTGGCGTCTTGTATTCCTCCGTAGTATTAGTCCAAGGCTATCTAGACCTTTGCTGGTAATGGCTGCTGCGCCAACAGACTGGAGAGAGGCGAGCTCTTCTTGGGAGGTCGTTGCATTTATTTAGCTCTTCTGTTTCGCGAGATGGATAGAAACGTATATCCCGCTCACTCACTCGCTCTACTATCCACGCACACATGCCCGCGCCACACCCCTCTCTTAAAGGGGTAGCGATCTCACTCTGCATGACCCTAATGTCATAACGAACATCTGGTGAATTTGTTGCAACTGCCTCTTGCCAGCGCTACCCTGACGGCCCGTCCACACTACAGAGTCGACAGCGTCGACAGCTTCAATCTGCCCATTCACTTTGAATGGGGTGACGTCACGTTGCCTCGCTTTTTCGCCGAACTGAATTGTGGGCATAGCGGGTCTCCGCCGTCTCCGGCATAGCCAGCGCCAGCCAATCAAATCCCGTTTCGGAAAATCTGACAGCTCAAGCCGTAGCCAATCAAACCGCGTCTAAGCTGGGAGAGATATCCCCCCGTTCATTTTTATATTTCAAAAAAAGTTGGGCCACCAGGGTGGGTGGAGGGGGTCAGGACGGGTTTCAGGACCCGGAAGGGATCTCGGGCGGACGGCCCGGGGGCAACGCAGAAGCCGAGAAGGGGGACTCGGGCGGACGGCCCGGGGGCAAGACAGAGTCCAAGGTGGGGGTTATGGAGGGGCAAAGGCCACCGCGGGCGAACTCAGGGGGCCGAGCATGAGAGCGAGGGCCGCGGCCGGGAAAGTCAGGGGGCCGGGCTCGAGGGCGAAGGCCGTGGCTCTCAGGGGGCCGGGATCGAGGGCGAAGACCAGACAGCTCCGGAGGCTGGGCAGGAAGGCGCTGACGGGACAGCGCCGGAGGCCGGGCAGGACCCGGTGTCGGAGCTGGTGGGACGGGTCTCGGCAGGATCCCCCACGGAAGAGGACCAGGACACGGGATTGGCAGGATCCCCGGCAGGAGAGCAGTCGGCGGGACCTCCAACGAGACAGGACAAAGGGTTGGCAGGACCCCTGGCAGAAGAGTAGTCGGCGGGGCCTCCAACGGCACATGGGTTGGCAGGACCCCCGGCAGGAGAGTAGACGGCCGGACCTCCAACGAGACAGGACAAGGAGCTGGCAGGACCCCAGGCAGGAGAGTAGACGGCGGGACCACACATACATTCTGTCACTTATTATTGATAACATCTAAACCAGGCATCCTCAAAGTACGGACTCCGGTCCACCGAACCACAACTGTCTCTGGACTCTGAGCAAATTATACTTTTCATATGTATTATCTGTGTTATCTGCGAGACATCGCCACAACGCAACGAGTCAAAATGATCCGCTATGTCCATAGACTGCAAACAGCGCTCATCGGACATTTATGAGAGAAAGTCTCTAATGTCCGAGTGCAAGTGAATGCAGCACAAGATGCACGTCATGTAACCCCTCCCCCGGTCCTGGCGCGAGCGTGGACATATGATTGGCGGCGATTTCATTTGAACCGGACGGCGCAAAACGAGAAGCATTCGGACCCAAGCACTGAAGGAATGAGGTAGTTGCGGTCTACACTGACAGAGAAGAGACTGTCAGTTTGGCTGTACTCAGCATTGAATCAAAACGCACTGAAGCTGTTGATCTTAATACGTTTGTGAGGCGTTTTGCTGAACAAGATGGTAATCGCCGCATTCAGCTGTAATACACGTCAACTTGATGCTCTGCTCACGGATGAGCATACACAACTATTAAGATGATGACCTTACGTGTGTAAATATATTTTTTTCTTTGAGGGGGTCTGCCCCCAAAAAACAGTTTTAAGTCCTGAGAAAGTCAAATCAGACGGTGTGTAAAACTACACTGCCCAGCCAAAAAAAAGTAACCACTTTGATTTAACTAGGTTAGTAGGTAAGGGCTTTCCACTTGATAATAACTGAAGTATAAAAGAATGCATGACTAAAGTGATGGAGACCAGGGTGGTATACTACGAAGCAGGATGTTCGCTTACCTGGCTAAATTCAGGGGAAACTCCGGCTTTCCGGTCCTACGAGGCTGGTTCTCTTTTTAGCAGGCTAGATCTCCATGGTAACTCATGCTTAGTGGCTAACCTGGTCGGGACCAAGTAACACTCACAGTGTCACATACTGTATGCAGAAGTATTATTTTAAGCAACACATTAAGTTGACGAAACACTCGAGACAAATGTAATTAAAGTCAGATCGTGTTTTAGCAGTGATATCATAAACCTGTTAATGTATGCATTCAAACACTTGTTCTGTTACCAGCTGTATTCACCTTGCAGGTGCAGCTATGTGGCTTTTATCCTGGATAAAGTGTTTAAGTCATGGATGTTTAAAGTGTAACTTCTTCATTTTTGACTAGTATTAAAGTTCACTTTTCATTCAGGAAGTATGACGCTGCGCTGTCAGTGCGCTTCTCCATGTCTGTGATTGGTCGAATGCTCCAGATACCACCCCTTTCATGTGAACGCGCACCTAACTAGATGGGACACGGCTGGCTTGAGCGATCCACTTGATAACCAGCGTCGTAGTACAGTTTAGCGAGAGGGCGTATGTTTTGGATTAGGCCAACCGGCTAACTCAAACATATCCAGGTTAGGTTGAACCAGCTTCGTAGTATAGGCCCCATGTTGAAGGCAAACAAAAAGAGGAAATAACAGGTCAAATCAAGCAAATGCCCCTCTCAGATTCCACAGCAACCAGAAGAACATAAATACTGGCTGGTGATTTGATTAATCAGCTTTGTGATGGAATAAAAAATGGACAGTGCATTTCCTTAGCTGTGGGTGAGTCCACTGACATTGCTCAGTTGCTGGTGTTTGTGAGTTGTTATGACGAGGCAAAGGGGGAGTTTGTTGAAAATGTGTTGGGCCTGACGAACCTCAGTGGACACTCAAGGGGGCAAGACATTTATAAAGCAAAAATGGGAATGCTGAATGAAAGAGGGTGCAGCTGCCTTTATTCATAACTGTGCAGCTCGTACACTGCGACTCTGAGGGATCGAGCACAGACACAATAACAATGAAAACTGCTGCATACAGATTATTTTTGTTTTTGCAACCTCGTGTTAAGAATCTTGTTGCAATTGTTTAAAAGTTTGAATGACCGTAATAAACGGACCTTTGTCTTATTGAAACATTTATTTTGGACCTTTAAGATTTGTATTTGAGTACCCCTGATCTAAGCAATACATAGTACCTGCGTAATGTATGGTTCCTGCCTAATGCATGTTGTGTTTCCATGTGAATAATAAAAGGTAATGTACCCCCATGAGAAGAAAACCCTCTTCTTGGATCCACTTGGAGAAGAGAAAGGCAACATGAGGGTCTGCCTAGTCTACAAGGTACATTTGATACAGTGTACTAGTTCTGGTGTTGTATGAGTTTTTTGACAATGATGTGCTGCATCTTGACACATGTACTATCTACATACCGTAGAGCCTTTATGAGGATGAAAGGCTGCAAGGTATCAAGGTGGACATGCAGCACCCTCCCCCATAATCACCAACAAGACAGCACATCCTGTGGTGTCCTGGCCTTAAAAGTGAGTGTGAAATGCATTTAGCCAAACATTACTCTCAAACTCAAATTCAGTAGCAATTAGACTGAATATCTTGACTTGCTTTTATACATCTTGATCAAAGATGTATTGAATTATGTCAAACTACACATATACAACATGTCATTCTTTAAATCTGTTGGGTCATTTGTCTGTATTCCATTTGAGGGTAAAACAATAGACCATGCAGTCCAGATACTAATCAAGGTTCTCCTCAGTTTGCAGAGAAGATTTGACTGGGTTAGGCAATTAAGTTTGAAACCTCCCAGAAGGCAGTGCACGAGCTGAGGCTGGACATTGCTACTTCTCTCCTCAGAGAATCTGGATTGTTACCTTTTCTCAACATTGTCAATGACTTCATGTTTTATTAATTGTATCTCATAAGTATGCATCAATAACCTAGTATATTAATAATGTGCCATGCAAATTGTTGTATTGTATTGTATTGCTTGGACCATTGGTAATGTTGACCAGGGACATTATCAGGGTTTTAAAAGCAACACAGTGTCTTAAGTATAGATTAGGGTCAATAGTCACTACATACAGTATATTGTGTATCTCAACTCCAAACAGATAACATATGAAGCATCGCAGGCAGGCACTTCAACTGCAATTTCATATAGGTCACACTCTAACACACCCTTTCAATTCTGCGGTTTATTTAAGATGTGAGATTTCCCCATCTTCCTCCTTTCAATGTGCTCATTGGTGTGTATTACTTCTTACTGATATCCTCAGTTAATGTTTACCTTGAACTTATTATAATCAAAGCTGTACATGTGATGAACAATAAAGAGCCATGAGAACCAAACTTAAATTGATGCGTACAGTGCGAAAGAAGTTGTTGGATGTTTTGTAATGACATTGTGCAGGTTCCCATTCTACAGAGGTTAAGGAGAGTGAAAGGAGGAGCAGATGCTCCTCTGTGCTCAGATTTAATCATTTAGAAAATCTGTGTTTGTGTGTGTTTTGCCTTTTCTTCAGACAAAATAATAAAAGACTACAACAAATGTGTCCTTATATAATTGACCTTTTAAACAAAATAATAAAAGACCACAACAAATGTGTCCTTATATAATTGACCTTTTAGTTAAAAATTGGAATGGGTCTCCTTGACCCCAAATCTGCAATGTGGTTTATCTGAAGATATTGATTACGTTTTGTCTCAACAGATGATCCAAGCAGGCTTTGCTTTTACTGCGGGATGGAGGAGCAGGATGAAGAACATTGGGTAATTTCCTATTGCACATTACAAATAAAGAAAATTAGCAGAAATATGTTTCCAGACTTTATCAACATAACATTTGCGTTGGTAATTGCTACTATATTTGGCATCTTCAGCATTAACTGATAAAGGATTCATGTTTTGCTTGTTTTTCCATACATTTTTGTTGAACGTTTATTTATTTCTCATAACACAACATTTATGTTTTTGAAAGATTTCGATAATTGAAGGAATCGTTAGAATGTTAGTGGGAAATACATTAGAGATATTCTATTATCTTAAAAAAAAACATAATGTATACCTTACATAACAAGTATTTATTGTTTTCTCAGATTTGCTGTGACATTTGTCAGCGGTGGTACCACCACCAATGTGTACAAAGGCCTCCAGTGGATCAACCGTACTTGTGCCCTGGATGCACATAATGCCCCGAAGGAACCATCATTAACTGTCCACTGTCATTTCAACCAATGCAACTATTGTTTGGCCTGTCATAAAATGCACCCCACCCCAAAAGATGTTTCTATAAATCCCACCGTCAAGCATTTTCCAGGGTATGGTTCTAGGACTGGTACCAATAAATGGAGCAAGTTTCATGAATGTCACGCTTTTATTTTGTAAAATAGCAAGGGGGGGCATATTGTGATGAACAGGCCTGTCCATATATTTTGATTATTAGATGACAACTATGTAAAATTAAACAATACATTTTAAAGCACGTGTATACAGACGGGACGTAACAATAGTGATACAAAAAGATTAAAAAAAACAAAAACTGAAAAGGAAGTGACAATTTCGACACCTCAAATACGGAGCGAAAAATTAAACCAGAACAATCAAGACTATCTATGAGCTATCACTAAACAACTCACAGTCTGAAAATTACCATTAATAAAAACCCAGAACGTTTACTTTTCGTTTTAAACATCGTTTTAAGGTGTACACCTATGGTGTAAACGTGTCATTTAGAGGTGTAAACGTGTCATTTAGAGGTGTAAACGTGTCATTTTCGAAATGCGCGTTCCCGTGACAAGGAGGGCATTTCATGACGGGGAGGCATAATGTGACACAACATCTGTTATCCAAGGTCTCAAACACTAAACTTGGTAATTATGCATATAACTGGTGGCGGTTTCATAGCACGTCAGCATGTGTACGTGTTACTGCGTTCACGTCTAACCGCATGTCAGGTTGTGACCTCCGGGTCTGCGTTCCGTGTAACCCTGCATGCAGTGGCGCCTCCAGAAATGTTTCATAGGGGTGGCCAAATGGGGCCACTGAAAATCTTGGGGTGGCCCACCAAAACCAAGCATTTAATTGTTGTAAAAGTATAGACTAGATGAAAACAATGGCAAAGAGAATCACCTACTGATATACTTTGGTTTCTTATTTTACATTTTCTGATCCTATTCATCTGAAGGGAAAATAATACGGATACTTAACATTTGACTTCAAACAACATTTAAAAGAACCTTGTTTTGTGTTATGTATTGGTGATTTATTGTTTTGTTTTTTATATGCTAGTTGTTCTTTCTTTAAAAAAAAGACAAATACGGCTTAATTTAAATAAGTTCCTTTATTGTAAGGCACAACATTTCCAGCATTCTCAACACATACAATACACAACAGCAACACAACATATTCTTCAGTTATATTATGTCTCTAGGTTATAAATAGTTTTAGACTGAACAAAGCTGTTTGTGTCACACTGGGATCAAAGATGATTGACTTTATTAAATCAAGTTTTAAAACATGACTATTTTATTTCAACAGGACCCAAAAACACAAGGGGTATAACATGATAAATACATACTGTGATTGAACACAAACCACCATCTATTATTGACATTTATAGCAAATTCAAAACATTATAAATGATACAAAACACCACCTTTTAGTATTAGACAGAAAATAGGTGACGAGACATATTTCTATTTTTTTTTAGATTAGGCCACTGTGGTGAGAGTAATACATATAGCTTGTATTCCATTTGTTTTGGAATGTATATACTTTACCAACAAACTGGTTACCCTTTTTTTAAATTAGCATCCAGAACATTATGAAAACAAACTTGACTGATGGTCGGCTCATAACCTCAGAACACAGAAGAGGAAAAACTGCATAGATTCTCGTTTCATTTTGAAGGAGCTGCAGACCTAAAGTGTGTAGAAGACTTAAAGAGCCTGTGACACCATCCCAACAACTGTTGTGCAATGAAATATTGGTCTACTAGTAATCTCGAACCGTCAGTTTAAAAAAGAAAAAGCGATACCGTTCCGTTAAATATCAATAATTTCGAACATCGCGGGGAAATTCCTTCGACTCATTTTGAAGTTTTGGGGGAAGCCGGAAGTGACGTCAATGCGGGAACGCTTCGAGAGCCAAACACGGACAAAGTGTGTTGTGTCATGCGTAGAAATGGTGAATTACTGAGATTAGGCACGTTAATAACGTTTTAATGAAGTTGACTACAGTATATTCATATTTGTCAGTGCTTTCATGTCAATTCAGTGACATAAACATACATGATCGTGGTGAAGATGATGATTACATTAGGATTAAAAATCGGGAGTGAGAGCTGCTGAATTTCCTCCCGTCGGATGTGATATAAAAACAAATCGATTATTTTTGTGGTTGTAAACTCAAGTGGATGAAACTACATTTATTAGTGCTTTCATGTCAATTCGGCGAACCTATGATACATTAAATGATCTTGAGGATGATGATTAAAAATCGTTTGTTTGAGCCGGTCTGCATTTCCTGATGAGAAAACAAACTGATGCTTTTTGTAGTTGTAATACACCAACAACATGGATTAAACGTGTTTTTTTTACCACAGTGTTGGGGAAATTAATGGATAAAATGCACGGATTATTATTATTATTATTATTATTATTATTCCCACTCCGATCGGGACACTAGGTCCACCGTTTCCCCGCAGCGAGGCTCCCCCCGTTGACAGTTTACGTGGGCTGTGTGCGGTGGCGGACTGGCCATCGGGACGAATCCCAATGGGCCGGTACCGAAGTGGGCCGGTCAGATAAGTCACCAGCACATCCCCCATAGGCGGCACGTGAGGCTCAGGTTTGAGAAGGCTAAATAACTTATTTTACCTGACGCTGCCCGCCTCCGGCATCTATAGAAAAGAGATCAACTCAGTGTGCGGAGTTTAAATCTCTCAAGTCATATTACAGGATAAAGGAAATACAGTTTAAACTGCCGTATGCAGAGAAGACGCCGACGCGTCGCACTTATCATTCATATTACATCATCAATCAGATCATCGATCATATAATATCATAATATATCATATATCTCCTGATCTGAGTCAGCTTCTCCAGCCTCATCTGGCCGTGCAACACTCACAGTGTCACAGACTGTATGCATAAGTATTATTTAACACATTATGTTGACACTCGAGACAAATGTAATTAAAGTCAGATCCACGCGTGTCTTAGACGTGAACGCGCTCTCAGCTGGAGAGAGAAACCCTGGCTTGATTTACCGAGTTGATAACCAGCGTCGTAGGACCGCTTAGCGAGATCTCGTTTGTTAGTTTGTTGTTGTTAGTTTGTTTGTTACTCAAACATATCCAGGGTCTGTTGAACTGGCTTCGTAGTAGGCTACAGGGCACAGGTGGCTAGCAGCGCTAATGTCAAAGACACAGACATTATACATTATATTTGTATTTTACCAGGATGCAGTGACACAAATATTTACATATTTACATTTACTATATACAGCACCTGCCGCCCCTGACATCTCCACTCCCCCCGTTGACAATTTACTAGCGGTACCGAAGTGGGCCGGTCGAGAGTCCCGGGATGATTTGTAGTCCCATTCCACCACTGGCTACATGACCATACAGTATGATCGCCCATATTGACGCACCTCATTCCTAAACTTCTATCAGATACAACATAAACCGATCCTTCAGCCTCATATGAGCTCTCAGACACGTTCAACATTAACCTGTCATCGTTGTCTGAGCTTGCTGCTGTGTGCACCATCGTGCGTTTACATCTGACTGTATATATATAAAGGTTTACATGCAGATGCTGGGATCCTGGACGGTGCAGCTGGAGCGCTGTGCCCGCAATGACGTCACCCATCATTTGGCGGGACTTGAAGAATCCGCGAGAAGATCCAGAAAATTGTCAACATTGAAGGCAGATTAATGGTTATCAAAGCACAAATATCCAAAATCAGTTCAGTAACGGTTTTCAAGGGGACAATATGTACTCAAATTTATGGGTTTGGATGATGGGGGAAAACCGTGTCACAGGCTCTTTAAATGATTACAAAGGTCACAATCACATTAATAAAACTGTACTTAGGTTTTAGTTTCACTTTTACAAAACAGAGTTCCACATGTACTATTCTAGCATGTATGGCCATCTCCTCACTAGCCCTATGCTGCTGCACCCCTGCCAGCTCTGTCTCCCCTTAACTAATATTCTTCTTAAAATAAGAAGAGATGTCTGTTGACTTTCTCTTCATTTTCTGCAAATTGACATTACACACACTAAAGCCTAAAGTGTTGTGGGGCTTAACAGGCAACGAACGTATATGACTTACCTTCTAGAAGTCTGGTGGATTTGTGTCAAGTCAGTAGAAAAGTCAGTAGAAAGAAACGTTTTGCTGTCTGTGCGAATCTCAGAGTGGTGCGCTCGAGTATCAGAGTGGTGCGCGCGAGTATCAGAGTGGTGCGCCGAGTATCAGAGTGTTACCATGGTAGCAGAGGGAGAGGGAGGGGCTGCAGTATGAGCGTTGGAAGCTCAAATCAAGCGACTCGCTGGCTGTGTATTTGTTGTTAAATATCAGATAAACTACTATGCATACGTGACTGGCGAGGCGGTGTGTGTGGTGGGGGGGCCAGTGGGGGGGCCAACAAATATATCAGGGTGGCCATGGCCCCCCTGGCCCCCCCTTCTGGCGCCACTGCCTGCATGTCATGTCGTGACCTCCGGGTCCGTGTTCACGTTTAACCCTACACGTCAGGTCGTGACCCCCGGGTCTGCGTCATGTTTAACCCTGCGTGTGCAGGTTGCGACCAGCGGGTCAGTGTCATGTTTAACCCTGCGTGTGCAGGTTGCGGCCAGTGAGTCAACGTCATGTTTAACCCTGCGTGTGCAGGTTGCGGCCAGTGAGTCAACGTCATGTTTAACTCTGCGTGTGCAGGTTGCGGCCAGTGAGTCAACGTCATGTTTAACCCTGTGTGTGCAGGTTGCGGCCAGTGGGTCAGCGTCATGTTTAACCCTGTGTGTGCAGGTTGCGGCCAGTGGGTCAGCATCATGTTTAACCCTGCGTGTGCAGGTTGCGGTTAGTGGGTCAGCGTCATGTTTAACCCTGCGTGTGCAGGTTGCGGCCAGTGGGTCAGCGTCACGTTTAACCCTGCAAGTGCAGGTTGCGGCCAGTGGGTCTGCGTTACGTCTAACCCTGCGCGTGCAGGTTGCGGCCAGTGGGTCAACGTCATGTTTAACCCTGCGGGTGCAGGTTGCGGCCAGTGGGTCAGCATCATGTTTAACCCTGCGTGTGCAGGTTGCGGCCAGTGGGTCAGCGTCATGTTTAACCCTGCGTGTGCAGGTTGCGGCCAGTGGGTCAGTGTCACGTTTAACCCTGCGTGTGCAGGTTGCGGCCAGTGGGTCTGCGTTACGTCTAACCCTGCGCGTGCAGGTTGCGGCCAGTGGGTCAGCGCATGTTTAACTTGTGTGTGCAGGTTGCGGCCAGGGGTAAGCGTTCGTTTAACCCCACTACGCCAGGCGTTAACCCATGGTCGGCGTTCACGTAAACCCGGCAGTGATTCCAGCATTCTCATCATGTCCCTGTGCTATCTCTCATTTCATCCACAGATCTCCGCAATCAGCCAGTAAGGTAAGAAATGCTTCACATCTCAGTACTTCATACTTCACTTCTTTTGGGGGTTCATCGGAGCGGTTGTCCCCTCCCGAATGATCATCCTGCAAACCGGGGCCTAATCACCAAACATCAGTTCATTCATTTGTTGTAATCTGTCAATCACCATTCTCTCATATCATGTGTCCCGGTAATAAACATGTATTTCATACATCATGTCTCTCCTGATTGAAATGAAGCTGAGCGCAAGTTCAATTAGGAAGACCAATACCCCCTGGTGTTACACGTCATTTCAATACCCTCTCCTCTCCCAATAGGTGATCAGGGGCGTTACTCCCCAGCTAGCCAATCATCGCACCCGCTAACCCCTTTAAATCTGCTCTTCCCTCTCTGTCAGTTGTCATTTCAGGTGTCAACGCACAACCCTCCTCCTCCCCTTCGCCTCTGTCTCCTAATACAGGGCCAAGCTAAAACCTTCTCCCTTCAGAACCGGACCGAACTACTTATCACCACCACCAGTGTCTAGACCCCAGGGGGTTCATCGGAGCGGTTGTCCCCTCCCGAATGATCATCCTGCAAACCGAGGCCTAATCGCCAAACATCAGTTCATTCATTTGTTGTAATCTGTCACCATTCTCTCATATCATGTGTCCCGGTAATAAACATGTATTTCATACATCATGTCTCTCCTGATTGAAATAGTAGGGCAGCCACATGCAGTTCTTGTATCTTGTTATTATATAACTTTATTTAAACTAATTTGTTATCTTGTTTTTGATATCTCAGAGAACAGTTAAACCCTTACACTGTCCTTGTAGATCAAATGAAATACAAATGTGCACTCATCATTTACGAGTTTTCAATGAGGTAAGCTACGATAAGATAAACCTATTTCCCAGGAACACACACAACAATAATCGGGTCAAAGTACTGACATAACATCACACACTGTCTCAGCAGAGATACCACTATCTGCTTCAGCACACCAATGGTAGCTGGGTTTTCATATTTTTTAGAGGCCACCTCTTCCAAAAGAAGAAACTAAATAAACATACTCTATGTGTTGAACAAGTTATTGAGCGTGTTTAGTGTTTAAACCTGATGAACCAGACCAATGAAACTGCTGAACTGTGCTGAGTTCACCCAGCTGCCACAGCCTTGCATCACAATAAATCAATTTACACAATCATGAGTTAACTAGTGTGTGTGTGTGTTCTGGCATGGTTCACCCATGGATATGTACAGCCGAGGCCCAGGGAGCAGAAAGGGCAGAGAGCAGGTGATCTGATAGTGGTGTGTGACTCTCAGTATGAAGCCATTTTATCCCACTGCACCTCCCATGGTGGTGGAGTGGACCCAGAGCACCACCTGCACATGTTTTATTCATCCTGTATACTGTAGCTGCGTATCACATGGTGAGGATTTATGACCTATCTACTAGACTGACTTATGAATATATAATATTATATTGTAAATATGTTAGTAGTAGTTCAACTACAGAATCAGAATAAATAAGTGGTCCGAAAAAAGTTAATGACAAAAAAAATACACAGCCTTCATCATGCAGTGTGTTTGTACCGGGGACAGGAGACCCCCCTTGATGAGAAACTGTAAGAGGTGATCGGGGAATCGCTCCGGAGTGGAGTCATGACGATTGGATCTGAATTATGTTTTCGTATTTGGTGGTTTGTGTCCCAGCTGTCGATCAGCTGTGCGCAGTGTCTCCACTGCAGCCTGTGCATCTCAACCCCCCCCCCTCCCCGCAGCAACCCTATATCCACCAGTTAGAGGAAATACAACTAATGTGTTGTGTTATATTAGCTGTACAATTTACCACATATGGTGTTCTTAGTTTCCATACCTACTGTGTTTTATGAGCGACTTATCAAGTCTTAGCAAAAGGCATAAAACATGATTAAACATGGTAGTATATAAAACCATGCTCGTACAACCTATATAAAGGCAAAACCGCATCATTGAGAAAACATTTCAACACATTAGCACAACATATTCGAGGTGATTTTAAATAACATATCCGTATTTATTTATTTCTCCAAGATCAGGATCAGGTTCTACGGGGGAGCATAAGGGTGCATTGCACCCTCAGTTGAGTCGTTATGCACCCTCATTTGAAAAATTAAAAGTGAAAGTGAAAGATATTACATATATAATAATAATAGTAATAATAATAAGAAGAAGAATATAGTAATACAGTAATACATTGTAATTGTGGTTAAATAACATTGTCTGCTGCATTTATTTGGTCAATTTAAACGGTAGCCTATAAGTAACGTTATTATGTCAGGTGTGCGTGACCTGTGCCAACACAGTGTCACTCCCTGAACGTCCAGGAGCGACGCTTGGTCAGGGTCCTATGGCGTGCAGAGGTGACGTGCCGAGTATCCTCTGAGCCTTCATCATCTGCAAGGTGCTTACACGGCAGTCAATGGTGGACATCAGAAAATGGTTAAAACAACCAGCCCTTATCGCCAGCAGTAACACTGCATCTATTGCAGGTAATAACAGTTCAGACAGACCCGGCGTCATGGGCGGGCCCCATGGGGCCGGGCCCGCCCATCCAGGATTTGGGCCCGACCATCCAGGATTTGGGCCCGCTGTTTTAATCAGGGCTGAATACAACATTTTAATTGTTTTATTATTATGTTCAGTGGCGGTGCCAGGGTATACTTGGGTAGGCTACAGCCATACCAATAAATGGCTTAGCCCCACCATGAAAAATGATGTTAAAGTAAGCAAAATAAAGTCCGCCAACTCGCGCGGAGTAAACTGCACAGACAGCAGTTCGTAAGATTGATTTCAGCAGTCACTTGAAAATACCGAAGACTAGAAACGGTTTGAAAACGTTTGTCACGTAGTGATCATCTTCTCAAATAGAACATCTTTGATAATGTCTTCTGGCCAATCAGAATCAAAATAACGACGTGGTGTTGTTGCAGGAAGTCCCCACGGAGAATAGTTTTGCTGTAGTACATCTCTATATACATCGATCCAACATTACGTGTTGATAGAAATCACCACGTAATAAGATAAGACCCCACGGTGTGATGATTGATGTGTGGGCTGTCTTTCATTTTGACACACAGAACAATGGGGGCTATCCACCCTTATCCACCATGTAAAGTAATTCACAGCCTCTTCTCTCCGTGAGGAGCAGCAGGTTCAGCTTTCAGAACAAAGTAACAACAAACTGAAATGGCATTCATTTTTTTTTATAAATATGTTGTGTAGTAATAGATTTATTTATTTTTCTTCTCAAGAGAGTACCAGAATGTGTATTTTATGTTAGTATTTCAAAAAATCTCCTGGGGGAGAATCTCCCCAGACCCCCCTGCAGGCGTTGGGTTTTCAGCATGTCAGCTCTTTCACAATTCAGTTTTCCCGGGAAATGTAAGTTTCGGCGGGGTGGGCCCGCCCGCCCTGGTACATCAAATGCCCCCCCAGAGACGTATGTCTGCCGCCGGGTCTGAGTTCAGATCATGGGGACATTACGTTTCCCGCGGCCACTGTCGTGGACACTAACGTCCTCCCTGCCCGACTCGCCGGCTTTGCCCGCCTCGCCCACCGAGGCGGAGGAGCCGTCTTCGTTGCCCCAAACACCGCCACCCCTCGGCGGCCCGCAAGTGCCAGAGGACCTCGCAAAACAGAGCCTGTCCAGGTATATTTAAAAAAGTACCCAACTCGCCTGTACAGTGGGGTAAGGCGCTCATTTTGCAGCTCATGGTTTCAAAACAGAGATTGACTGGAATATTCCTGTAAAAAAGATGCCATCTTCTGCTATGCATGGAGACATTTCGGTCTTAAAAGGGGAGTGATTTGTAAAATATCCATAAATAAAAAGTAAATCTGTTTATAGTTCTGTTTCATATGGGTGTTGAGATGTATCCAATCCATAGATCTCTTCATGTTGCTCTCAAAGTGCACCAGATTGATGCTTTTAACTTCAATGTTTAAAAAAAAATCTTCCCGGGAGAGCATGCCCCCGGACCCCCCCTATGGAGGACCCCCTAGAGCAGGGGTGCCCAACCAGTCGATCGCGATCGACCGGGGAGATTCCCAGTGGATCGCGAGATGTGTCTAAAAATAGAACAACAATATTCTGTTTTATCGTTAATGTCTTATAACATAATCTTCCTGTGCCAGAATAATGCACTTGAACGCATCAAAGCTTTGTGATTGGCCGGCGTGACCCCATGTGTCGGGGCGTGGCTGGTGGGCAGTGGGCAGTGCACTAGTTCGCTAACGTTGTCCGTGTCAACCATTGTCAACACCAGGGGCCTGTACTACGAAGCTGGTTCAACCTAACCTGGATATGTTTGAGTTAGCCGGTTGGCCTAATCCAAAATGTACACGCTCTCGCTAAACTGTACTACGACGCTGGTTATCAAGTGGATCGCTCAAGCCAGCCGTGTCCTATCTAGTGAGGTGCGCGTTCACATGAAAGGGGTGGCATCTGGAGCATTCGACCAATCACAAACATGGAGAAGCATACTGACAGCGCTGCATCATACTTCCTGAATGAAAAGTGAACTTTAATACTAGTCAAAAATGAAGAAGTTAAACTTTAAACATCCATGACTTAAACACTTTATCCAGGATAAAAGCCGCATAGCTGCACCTGCAAGGTGAATACAGCTGGTAACAGAACAAGTGTTTGAATGCGTACATTAACAGGTTTATGATATCACTGCCCCGTCTAAAACACGATCTGACTTCAATTACATATGTCTCGAGTGTTTCGTCAACTTATGTGTTGCTTAAAATAATACTTCTCTATACAGTATGTGACACTGTGAGTGTTGCACGGCCAGATACGGCTCAGCTGACTCAGATAAGGAGATATATGATACATTATGAAGTCATATGCCGCGGACTGTACTTAATGTACTCTGATCCAGTTACTTATGTTGTGGCCGATATTTAAGTAAGCTTTCTTAGCGCTAATGTTATAATAGTCACATTGCTCTGAAGATGGAGGTGATATTCTATTAATGTTCACGTTGACTAAGTCGGTGATTTTTGCCGGCCGTCTTTCCTGCATCGGCAGCTTTTCTGTATTTCCTTTCTCCTGTAATATGACTTGATCGCTTTGAACTCCGCACACTGAGCTCTGATTGGTCAGCAGGCAGTGCTTTCACTGAGTTGAGCTCTTAGCCTGCAACCTAACCAGGGGGGTATACTGCGAAGCAGGATTTTCGCTTAGCCGGCTAAATTCAGGGAAAACTCCGGCTTTCTGGTCATCCGAAGCTGGTTCTCTTTTAGCAGGCTAGATCTCCATGGTAATATATGCTAAGCAGCTAACCTGGTCGGGACCAGGGGCCAATACTACGAAGCTGGTTCAACCTAACCTGGATATGTTTGAGTTAGCCAGTTGGCCTAATCCAAAACATACGCGCTCTCGCTAAACTGGACTACGACGCTGGTTATCAAGTGGATCGCTCAAGACAGCCGGTAGGTTGCAGGCTAAGAGCTCAACTCAGTGAAAGCACTGCCTGCTGACCAATCAGAGCTCAGTGTGCGGAGTTTAAAGCGATCAAGTCATATCACAGGAGAAAGGAAATACAGAAAAGCTGACGCTGCAGGAAAGACGGCCGGCAAAAATCACCGACTGTGTGAACGTGAACATTAATAGAATATCACCTCCATCTTCAGAGCAATCTGACTGTTATAACATTAGCGTTAAGAAAGCTTACTTAAATATCGGCCACAACATAAGTAACTGGATCAGAGTACATTAAGTACAGTCCACGGCATATCACTTCATAATGTATCATATATCTCCTTATCTGAGTCAGCTGAGCCGTATCTGGCCGTGCAACACTCACAGTGTCACAGACTGTATGCAGAAGTATTATTTTAAGCAACACATTAAGTTGACGAAACACTCGAGACAAATGTAATTAATGTCAGATCGTGTTTTAGACGGGGCAGTGATATCATGAACCTGTTAATGTACGCATTCAAACACTTGTTCTGTTACCAGCTGTATTCACCTTGCAGGTGCAGCTATGTGGCTTTTATCCTGGATCAAGTGTTTAAGTCATGGATGTTTAAAGATTAACTTCTTCATTTTTGACTAGTATTAAAGTTCACTTTTCATTCAGGAAGTATGACGCAGCGCTGTCAGTATGCTTCTCCATGTTTGTGATTGGTCAAATGCTCCAGGATACCACCCCTTTCATGTGAACGCGCACCTAACTAGATAGGACACGGCTGGCTTGAGCGATCCACTTAACCAGCGTCGTAGTACAGTTTAGCGAGAGCGCGTATGTTTTGGATTAGGCCAACCGGCTAACTCAAACATATCCAGGTTAGGTTGAACCAGCTTCGTAGTATAGGCCCCTGGTCCCGACCAGGTTAGCTGCTTAGCATAAGTTACCATGGAGATCTAGCCTGCTAAAAAGAGAACCAGCTTCGGATGACCGGAAAGCCGGAGTTTTCCCTGAATTTAGTCGGCTTAGCGAAAATCCTGCTTCGCAGTATACCCCCCAGGAGTGACAGTCCGCACACACAAGAAGCAACACATATATAATTTTCACTCCGAGTGGGAAGATGATTATGTTTGTATCCATTCCAATTCAAAGTCCATCTGTCTCATCTGCAATGCGAGCGAGGCTTTATCGAAGAAGGGTAATTTAGGAGCGGCATTTCAAAACAGTGCTCAAACGCTACGAGACGGAATTCCCTCCTAATTCTGCGCTCCCAAAAGGGGAGGGGCCTGAAAGGACAGCTAAATGCACAGCAGTCCATTTTCACCTGGCCCAACAACAAGATCAAGGCTGCTACCATAGCATCTTATCGGGTCAGTCACGTTCTTGCGTAACACATGAAGTATTCCTGGAGGCTGCCGATGCATAATAAAAATAACAGTAGCATTTCAACAGGTTTTTGATATGATAAAAACTCAAGTTAGATACCGTTATTAATCAGCTGTAAGTTTGAGTTTGTTTGAACTTATTCATTTTAATTATTGTACAAAATGGTATAAGAATGCTAACTTAAATTGATTATAGTCTATCAATTCAGGTTAAGAAACTAGTGTTGCTTGCATCCTGTTTTAAAGGCATTTCTTTTTATAATCTACTTTTTAGTAGATTTTATGCAACAAAAAAAGGGTTTGATTCTATTAATTTTGTCTTTTTTATTGCACTGTTGCAGCAGATTCCTGTGTAGCTTCAGATCTGAGTTGTCTTATTAGTAAGCCTAATTTATACTTTTGTAGCAACACTATTTTTATATAATGGCAAAGAAAGGGTTCAGCGTATTTTCTTTTTTCCTGTGTCATATGTGGCAGCACTGTTCAATGTTTCTTGAAAACATTACCCACTGTAGTATGTGGCGTGTGAATAAACTCCAACTCTTTATCAACAACACTGTTGTGCAACTTCAGTTAAATACTTGTATATGTGTAGATTAGAAATAGGTAAGATAAAGGATCTGCAGTATTTTATGAGGTATTAATCGTACAAAGGTCAGTTGTATACAAGTAGAAGTGTGTATTTACCTGGTAGTAGGCTGTCAGTAATGGTCTACGCCTCTCTATTTGGACTGGTAGATCTCGGCAGACTGGCAACTTTAAAAGTAGCTCTCGGTTCAAAAAAGGTTGGGCACCCCTGCCCTAGAGGGTGTTAAGCCCACTCCCCACTTGTAAAAAATAGCACTTTACCACTGCACCCTCTCTAATCTCAGATGCACCCTGAGTCATTTTGTTCTGGAACCGGGCCTGCTCCAAGTTATGTTTTTATGTGCACTGAGGAGTCTCAAACAGGCGTTTGTTAAATCATTTTAAGATTGGCTTAAATCAATGTTTGAAAATGAATTCTTCATATATGATAAATGATAGGTAACATTTTATTTATGGTATTATTTCCACATATTTCTCTCCATTCTTCCTTCTGACAACGGTGTCGCAGTTTCTCGTCTCTCCCGTTTTTGTGCTTAGTGCGTACGCAGTGGCGGCCAGCCCATAGGGGCGCTAGGGGCGCCGTCCCACCTCTTGCCAGATACAAAAAAATAAAAAATATATATATTTTATATTTTAATTTTTAATGAACAAGATAAATATCATACAATTGGTATCACAAAAATGTATAATCTACAATACAATCTCGTTTAAAATTGTGTTACGATGTCTAAAGTTACTGATAAGTCACCTGTTTCCTGCCTGGCCTTGCCCATGGCATTAGTTCATCATTACGGGGCAGAGCCCCCGAGCCAAACAGCAGCAACCAGCAGGTTGCAAAAGTCTCAATAGTAAACTGTGCCACCGAAACATAATTTCAGCCAATCAGCGGCGTCAAATATTTTGGTCACGTGGGCGCTCACGTTGGCACCCACGTTGGCGCCCACGTTGGCGCCCACGTTGCTTACGTGCATTGACGTGAGTTGTTTTTTAGACTCGTGAGTGACCAAGGTGACGCAGTATTTGGATGAGAATGGTGTGCAGGTGGAGTCGCCGGAACCTCGGTCCGCCCGAGAGCTACCCTCCAATCCAAGGAGAAGTTTGGGAGATAAATTGATACTTAAAGACCTTGGACCGGACCAACCCGATTTGTATATATCACAGCAGGCTCATGAAAAAGACAAAACGTATCAACAAGGCTTCTCACATGGCTAGCTGGATGCAAACAGGTAAATGCTATCTTTTGTTTCACATGCTTGCTCTTCAAACAGCCGGGGACAGATACGATCTGTTCAGAAACTAGACAAAAGTTAAACAAGTACAAACCAAACCTGTGTCATGGAGAATACAGTCGCTGGTTTATTTATGTCTGTAGGCCGTTGCTGTGAGTGTGTACGGTCGGAGCATATATAGCGTTAGCTTAGCCAAGCTCCATTCAGGGAACAAGCATTCTAAAAGGTGTTTCTCTGCCGTCTGTCTGCAGACTCAAAGCATTAATTCATGGTTTTTACTAACCGGTATCAGTATGTTGTTACGTCGGCATCATTTAGAAACGTGTATTACAATTAAATCACGGTAAAATATGTTCATGTTGTTGTAGCTGTAGCTCCCGAGCCAGCGCGTCTTGTGTGAATGATGCGAGTAAACACAGCTGACAGCTGCGGTGAAACTCGAGCGACTAGAGCGATGCGATAGGAGCGTTTAGAGCGAAGCGAATATTCGCATCGCGTCCGGTCTGAACGCAGCATTAAAGCGAGCTCCGCGCTGCACTGGAAACGCGCCATTACATCACCAGAAGTCCTAATTTAAGGGGTCATTTGTCCCAAACAAATTTTTTTACTCACTATATCAATAGCCCCACCAAAAATATTGTCCACCAGCCGCCACTGTGCGTACGCATGGGTTAGAGTTTGCGTGGAGGACCGCATGTTTTCCCGTCAAGTTAGTATTTTATAAATCGCAAACATTGCGTAGAAACTGGTGTACGCCATTTTTTGAGCGTATATCCCTTTATAAATGAGTGAGTAAACATTTTTACAAAAAAACGTTTTTTGCTTGTCAAAGTAAATGTTCTAGATCAGTGCTTCTCAAAGTGTGGTCCGCGGACCACTGGTGGTCCGTGAGCGCCCCCTAGTGGTCCGTGAGTATATTGGTAACATTTCATATTTGAAATAAATAACTATATTTAAGTTTTCTGCACTCTCGCGGGAATATCTCCGCAAAGGAGCGAGGTTAAGTTTCACTTTCGATTGTATGATATAGCCCAGCGCAACACCTTCATCACACATGTTGCCACTTGTTTGTACCATTTTCAGGCGATTTGTAATCTGTTCTAGAAAAACGATGTGTTTTTTTATATTTGTGGAGTTAGGTGGTCCGCGAGTGTTTTTTTATTGGTTAAGTGGTCCTTGGTATGAAAACGTTTGAGAAACACTGTTCTAGATATCGGCTGTCATTTCAAAAAAGAAGTATCCAAGTTTAAACACATATATTGTATATGTTGATGTGTTGGCAGCGTATTAAACCATGTGAATCATTAAGCTAAAGATGACTGCATTTTAATGCTATTTTTTCTAAAATGGTGGCTATGGGGTAAAGTGAACCATGGGCCTTGGGGTAAGTTGAGCCAGTTTTTCAATGGAGAAATGAATGAAAGTAGGCCAAGTTGATAATAAGAGCTCATTGTAGGCTACATTTCAAGTTGAATTTACCCTGTGTTTGATTGGTAAGGTGTATGAAATTGTATCACCATTTGTACCTTTAAGATTTGTTGTAGGTATGCCCATGTTTGAACAGTGGTTCAATTTACCCCCTGACCTGGATCAACTTGACCCTAACCCGGGGCAAGTTGAGCCACAAGACCACTTTTTCTTTAGAAGTAATATTTCCACTGCCCTTGATCAAATATGAATTCCTATCATTGCCATTGATAGGAGACATCCTGAATTATAGGTGTGTGTTTTCATTTGTACTATGTATCATTTCTCCTTGCTTAGAGGACAGCATAACTAAAAAATGGCTCAATTTACCCCACTCTCCCCTATATTAATGCTGGAACAATTAAATCAATGATCAACAATTGTACAATTAATCGTTGAACTTGTGTGTCAAGCAAAAATACAAAATCTTTGCTCATTTCAGCTTTTTAAATGGCAGGATTTGCTGTGGATTGTAGCTTCTTTACATTATAAATGGACAGATCTCTATGTTTTGGACTGTTTTAGCCAAAGCAAAGCAATTTGAAGACATCACGTGGTGGTCATATTAATTCTAGTCTGGTAGTCTGTTGCTCAATGTCGTCCACATGGCAGTTGGCTCCCAGACAGGTTTCTTTCAGAATGACTGCTGCTACACACATAACACATCATATTAAATGGATTGTGACACAGTCCGCATCATATTTCATAACCCCTCATATATATTTGTTCCATCCAATACATGTTGCTATATTAACTTGTTTACACAATTGTATATCAAATTCGGTAAAAACTACAACATCGTACCACATTTCCAGCCTTTTCCTGTTCCTGGTCCTCATTGGTTGGTGTTTAGTTTTTTGAGATATGTGATTGGCTATCTGTCCCTCATGCGAGTGTCGTCACACAGTGATTGCCTCCCTCCGACGCCGCTGAGTCCAGTTTAGTCTAGCGACAGTCAGATAAGCGTGCAGTGAACAGAGGAGCAGGGCTGCGACTCCAAGTGTACAATATCTGTGTCACGTTACCCAGAGGACGGATTCATCTCCAGACATCTGCACCAGGTGAATAATACGACGGACACTGTCGGTTGTTTTTATTGTTGTTCTAGCTTGTTTTTCGACTGTTGAATTCACCCAATACTTTCCCTGCGTTACGTTAGCGCCTCTCTGAATGCAACCTGCCAGCTAGCAGCTTTGCTATCCAGCTAATTCTGGCTGTCAAAACAACAGAGAGGAGCATAATCTGCTCGCCAGCAAGAAAGCACTTCTTCGCGCTCTCTTTACGAGGCGTTATCCCCCACGTGGAGGCTTTAATTGGTATATTTAAAGGCGATAGGTCGATGTGGTAAGCTGTCAAAATCAACACAGGCTCTGGTAAATAGTTATCTGGCTTCTTTGGGATGTGATAGCTCTTGTTAGCGGAATAGCCTGCTCCCTAGCTCGGTGTAAACAAACCATCACCATAGCCTGCCGATGGGCTGCAGGCTGCATCTTTTATCTTTGACGACGCAGCTTAAGTCAAATGTAAGGTTAAACTGTTTTTCTGGGTAAACATATAGAAAATCGCCCCCGTATGGGTGATTAAAGTACGAACTGTCGCTATAAACATGAACTGTTAGTCTGGCTGGAGTTTGGGTTTCTTTGTCTCGTTGCTCGCCTGTGTTAACTCCTGTCTACTCTCTCTGTGTCGGAGTTTGCGTTGGTGAGTGGCGCATTTTGCTCTTTAACTGCGCACTTCAACGTATTTCATTGTATATGTGAATGGTCCAGAAAGCCCGTATTATTTTATTAAGAACAAGATGCAAGTAGGTGCTGGAAATTGTCAGTCCTGTTCCTGCTGGCTCAGCGTTCTAAATACATGTTTATTATTTGGCTTATTGCTTTGTTTTTGATGTATTGTGAAAAAAAGAAAGAAAAAGCTGATCATAATAAAATAGCTTTTTTGGAACATATCCAGTATTTATTTCATAAACTAATCATGTTCTTATGTAAGATAGTAAGTTGATTTTCCTGTTGTTGACTTCCAGACCGGTCCATATGGTTTATGTAATTCCGGTTTTATCGAGGATTGCATACAGTAAAACCAAAGTGTTTTTGTAGTTCCTAGAATTATTTGTATTGTTAACTAGACAATATTAACTATTTTGGTGTGTGTGTATATATATATATATATATATATATATATATATATATATATATATATATATATATATATATGTTTTCTGCAATATCAGAAAATAGAAAAATGAGAAGCAGTACTACGTGTATGCCCATCCCATTTCAGTGTTCTTATGTTCAGTTTGCAATAAAGCATGAAGTCATCTCATACATATTTCATGGTCTGGGTAGCTGATAGCCTATTTGTCTAGAACCCAAACTTTATATGTACAAAACCACTCCCAGAACCATAGCCTATGGTTATGTTATGGATCAGCCACATGTTAACTCCTATACTTAAAGAAGACATTTTGAACTAGACTTTGATAAATAAAATAAATTACATTTGCCCGGTTGCTGTTATTCTTGAATTGCACTTGTGCACACCACTGTACTTCTTTGTCTGAACTCACATAGGGATGCAAAGCAGATCCACGCGTCAGTCTTTAAGGTATGTTTCTGTGATCCGTAGTAAAGTCAAGTCGTGCACACAGTACTCGCAGTACCACAGTAAGCTCACAATGGAGTTCCTTTATCTCCCATGTGATGCACACCCTAGAACCCTTATATTAATCTGACCAGGACATTTGCAGTCATTTCCTGTTGGAATATATTGATTTGCAATTATTCAAAGAATGAATTCCGAACTTCCATAGCTTGAGCTGATGTGTGCACCACACGAGTTTAATCCTGCTAGACATGGCTATTGAGCAAGCGTACGTCATGTTTTTCACTGGAAGTACAAATCACTAGAGAATTGAATGTGTAATGAAGTCACTCTTTGACAGTGTGCCAGGCAGAAGAGCAGCTAAACATAGCTTCTACGAATAGTGGAGAACTGTCAGTGTAACACGGATTGATCACAAGAAAGAGGAGCTGTGTCTCTTCCTTTTTTATCCCGTATCTCGTCTCAGTCTGAGCTTTCTTTTCTTTGTTTGTGTGAATATCACACAATAAGCACTTTTCTCTTAAATGGTGTATCCTGTAATTGTGTTGCTTTAATGAAAATGTACCCTCGTAACACTTGCAGCTAAATAAGCCTGGTAATTTACTTTGTCCATGGAGAGTAAACATCGTACGCCCTAAACGGTTATGAGAGTAATCAGCAACAGTTTTTTGCTATCATGATTTTCAAAGCATGACGTCATAAAAGATTCCCTGCCTTATCTATCCAGAACAATAGGAGTTATTTTATTTCTAAAAAAACCCAGAAGAAACGGACACCCTCATTTTCCACCTTGTTAAAACATTAAGACAGACTTACATGTAGGAACAAACATCTGAGTGAGACCATTGACCTCTGCCTCAAGCTCCATCAAGGAGTTGGCTAAGAACCATTCTGAGATTTCAGCGTGTTGTTCAGCCTTCATTCAGACGGATGGCATTGGTGTCTGTATAGAGTTGTCAGTAGCATTAGGTTCTCCTTTCATCTGACTTTTCGGGGACCTATTTTTATCTCTGTGCGACCCGCCTTTGGTTTACCGCCCAGTGCTTCTAAACCACTGCTTTACGTTGCCCTGTGTTCAGTAGCAGGCCCAGCAGCGCACTGACCCGGCTGTGGTCCGCTCAGCGCTGTTCAGCTGGTTTCATGTTCAGGGACGGAGAGCACATTTCTTTGGGAAATGTTTTTGTGGTCATTCAGGCAGGATGGAACCCGTTGGAGTGTCAGGCCAGGCATTGTATAGTGTGGGCTTCATTTCATGACAATGTGATATGTTCAGAGATTCTCTGCTTTAGTTGTAGTCAGGCAGCGCTAGCCTGCTGCATGGATGTTTCATCAGTTTTCTTTTGGTTTTTCACATGGATCCATGGTATTGTGTCTGAGGAAAGCTGATCATAAGGGCACTTCTGCGGGCTAATCAGGAAATGTATTTATTTGTTTAGTTTATTAAACCAAACCATAGACTATGATACATTGGACTGGTCACCTCTGGCCAAGGACACCTGAATGTCACCAAACCTTTGACAAATGCTTGTGTGTGTAATCTGAAATGACATTATTCTCTTGTATTCTGGTACAATTAATTAAGAATTGTGTTGGATTATAATGCGGGGTGATTTAGTTTTGGCCTGCAACATACATGAGGAACATTCTTATACTAATTATTCCACCTTCCACAATATTAGCGCGTGGCAGTGTTGCTGCTACGTAGCTGCCTGTTTACTGACAGAACTATGGTGTGTGTTTGTGTTTGGTTTACTTCACACTGTTTCTCTTTGTTTATCATAAGACTGCTGGCAGCAGCATCAGTCACTCACTGTTGTACCAGGACTGAGAGATAACCAGGGGACTCACAAGTACACAAACAACTCAGATATCACGTGGTGTTGTTAAAATATCAAAGATGAAGTTAAGATAGTTTTCTTGAATTTTTAATGGCTACTGTTCAGTGTTTCCGCCAGACCAGGGCTGAGAGGGCATCCACCCCGAGAGCGGAATTGAGTTGTCCCTTATAGATACTATCTCTTTACGTATTAGTGATGGGAGTTCCGGATCATTTGGCTCAGCTCACTAAGAAGAGACGGCTCCTAAACGGCTCTTCATGTTACCACAGTTTACCACGGAGCCTCAGTGTCGCCGCTGCGAGGCTCTGGTGCTCGCAGTTCATGCGCGTGCTCCACTAGCACCCCTCGTCAAGGCTCGCCGGCAGTACACTTTCTGTCACAGGAACACGCTTTGCTGGCGGCGAAAATAATCCCACCAGATTCCTTTGCCCCTCCAACAGAGGGATGACCCTGTCTTTTTTCCTTTTCGTCATTTCAAGCCATGAAAACTCGATCTTCGCTCTAATTATTTAGTTTTTTGGATGCCCTCGGCTCGAGTTCAGGGCGTTCCGAGCTGCATAAGGGCGTCACATGGCGGCAAGACGCCCCCCTGGCGGAAACGCTGCTACTGTTGGTTTATTCATTTTGGATTAAAAGGTGTGTGGATGTAGAACAAATATGGTAAACTGGCCTGCAAATATTATGAAGTATATCATTCATTTTCTCCCAAAGTAAAAGTAGGTAAGAGCAAACACTGACTAGCTTTCACATAAAGCAAAACGGTGTTAGAGAATTAAAGGTGTGTTTTCACTAATATCATGGTAGGGTGGAGTGTGATAAGTGCAGTTTCCAGTTTGATAACATGGTCTCGGTTTACAGTAAAAGCAGTCATGTGGTCTCCAACAGCAGGTTTAAATCATTGTAAAGCTGCCCCAATTACAAAGGGAGGCTTATACACAACCCCCTCCCATAGGAACACACACAGCATAAAGCAATGTGAAGTCAATTGCATCATCAAAAATAAAGAGTTTGTACAAGAGTGTCAAATCTGTTTTTTTTGGGTAGAAATTGTGATTTCCAACTCCACAAAACAACTACTGGAAGCAGGGCATTTTAGATAACAAAATAACTACACATTTACCAGCCAGAAGCCCCTCAGGAACTTATTGCAAATCAAATTTGATATTTAGCATAAGAACCAGATTAAACTCAATATTTTATTTGTTTATGTCCGGTTAATTTGCTAGGGATTCAAAAAGTATTTGTCAATTCTAAATGTCTTTCTACCTAAGTAAGCATGGTTGGGGGTCTTAAGGTATTGACACTGTACCAAGAAAAGACACTGAAGAAATCCCACATTGATTAAACTACTCCTACACACCCAACTCCCACACTCACCCTGCCTGTTCCAGTACCTATAGGCAGATGGAGAAAGGAGAGACGGAACGGACTAGGTATGGATATCCATATTCGGATAACAATTCCATGACTTGTTTCCGTTATCCAATCCAGTTCTTGAACGATCAATACAATTGTATTAATCAAGTTTAAAGGATCAATGTTTGGATTGGGACCCAGGTGATGTCATACTTCACCGGGTTGTTTCAAGGGCAATGTGCTGTCACCGTTGGTCGGTAGCTTATATACGGTGTTTATAGACGTTTATGGATTTTAGACTAACCTTAACAATAAAAGAAATTCCTCCCCTGTCTGAGCTGTTGACTTTGCATAAATTGAATATCATGATCAGTCAAATATCGGACCTTCTGAAAGATTATCAACCAACGAAAGACTGATTTAAGACAGATCGAGCGGCTTTAAAGCAGTTTTAGTTGGTGTTGTTATTATAACAATGTCTCAATGTCACGGTGTGTGTCAGAGAGGAGAGTAATGACAGCGGGTGACAGGCCATATCTGACAATGTGACTCAGAGAGTGAGCGCACTATGGAGGAAAGGCATGTTGCCTGACAGCCACTAACATTCATAACGCATGAACTCGGAGCATATACTGAGAACTGAAGTTGAACAGGGATACTGTTGCATTGCTGTGGGAGTGGATACACGTCCTATATTGTATGTCTAATGTTGCTTTTAAGCATGTAGTTATATCGCTAGCATTGTGGTTATTGTAGTGTCCCAAAGTACTGTAGACTATAAACAAAGTGTTACAGGAATTGACTTGAAATCTCTCTAATCGGCCAACAGTGTATATGACTTTATGTTGTTGTTTTAGCTTGTTGGCCTTTCCAGCACACACATGTCTAATAACGCACTCCTTTACAGCCCAACCTGGAGCTGCTAGCTGAAACCTACTTAATTACAGAGATTTAGATGAAACAATTAGCAGGAGGCAAATAGCCGCTAACAACAACTCGTCTTGATTAGAAAATATTATTTAACCTTGTTTGAGTGGTTCTGCCAGAGAAGTTCATAAATTCATATGCTATTCATAAGCTATAATGTCTCTTGCTTGCATAAGAAAAGGCTATTTTCTCCAATATAGCAATAATGTACACACAATGTAATGCGAATTGGAACAATTAAGGGTCCGCTTTGAAAGCCTTGAAAATCCATCTACTGCTGTCCTTCAGTGAATATCAGGTGGTTGTAAAACGTACTATTTTACCTTTATCCAACAAGTTTTTTTTTGCCGAACAAAAGTAAAGGACAGTCAGTGCTTTTCTTCAAATACTCTATGACCTACAACTCGATGTGTCGTTACACAAACACCCACACACTCATGCAGCACGCAGGCGTATTTGTCTGACAACCAGACTAGGCTGCAGGGCCGGTTTGGTGAGTCTGTTTCTTTGGTAAGCACAAGTAATGCCCTCACCCACTTCTGTCCACTGCCTTCGTGTGCACTCAACTGCCTCTTCAGACATGGGCTCTGTAGTGCTCTGTAAACCAAATAGAATAACCAAAATCCAATAAGGTCCCCTGCCGAAGCCCCCCTTCCTTTCTTTATAAAATGTCATATACATAGGTTTTTAGCACACACAGTTGCATCCATGACTAGGGTTGCAAAGGGGCGGAAAGTTTCAGGTACATTTCCGGAATGTTTCCATGGGAAGTTAAGCCGGGGAATTTGGGAAATATTCGATGCAAAAACAGATTTTTTTCATTTACATTTTTTTTCTTTTTAAAGTACAACAGAACAAGTTTTAATTATTTTATTGAACAATTATTTGTTGCATTGAAGAACGAAAACAGGAACGTTGAGTTAAATATTACCTGTTCATGTGATGGAGGAATGCACAGTGCCTGTGGGGGTGTGGTCTCAATAGCCATGCAGTAAGCAGTGTGCTATGGCATGGATATTCAAGTGTACTTGAATGGCATCTGTTTGTTTTAGTCAAGATTATGCTAAAATATACTTTCCCCAACTATATTTAAGTTCCCTATGAAGATCCAACCTTCAATTTAGAACATTTCCAGTTTATTCCCATAAATTCCCATGGAAAGTTTTAGGGATGCACGATATTGGTTTTTTGAAACCGATACCGATACCGATAACTTCCTGCTTCTCAAGACCGATACCAATACCGATAACCGATAATAAAAATTACGCCACTAATTATTTTAATGCGATTAACGCATGTGTATTTTTTTTTCCTCGGCCTCCCCGTAGCTTCAGAGCGCATCGAGTTTAAAATACCATCTACAAGCTGATGCTGACAGCCCCGCTCCTGCCGCCCGCTTGTGGCAGACCACACTTCCACGCTCACCGGCAGGCACCGACTGGCCATCTGGAGGACCGGGAGGGTGCGTGTGGTCCGAGCGAGCAAGAGAGAGACCTTACGTGCATTGTTGTTGTTAGCATCTGGTGCTAGCTAGCTGCGCTAACGGATATAAGGAGCTGTTTAAATGAAAACAGAGGAGCGCTCTATCCACACAACTGCGCCGAGCACTTGACTTGATGCAGGAAGCAGACAGCGGGACATTGTAGGAGAAGTCAGCACACTCAGCAACATGATTGCAGCGTCCAGGCAGCTCTGGTTCGAGCATATGCCTTGAGTTGCACATAGCTCCAACGCGCGCGCGCAGACACACACACACACACACACACACACACACACACACACACACACTGTATTGTATTATTGTCTTCGTACGCTTTTAACACACCATCGTAGCGATGGCGATGTTTCAGGTGACTGATCAGGTTCGAAGTATTAGGGAGCGCTGGATTTGTGAAGAACTCCCCTCTTCCTAAACCACTAACACCACAGTAGGCTACTGGCAAAACGGGAGGAGCCGAGTGAAAAACAAGCGCCCCTCATCCCAATCCACCCACACCGCAGGATTACCAAAAAATATATTGTATATTATCGGGGCTATTAATACTGTTATCGGTTTATCGGGATGACGTCATAATTCCTAATATCGGGCCGATAATTATCGGGCCGATAATTATCGTGCATCCCTAGAAAGTTTCCATCTTTGAAAATTCCCGGAATTTTGCAACCCTATCCACGACAGATGGCCCCTTAATGTGGGTCCTCAGTATAGGAACGAGAAATGGGTACTTCTTTTTCACTCCACTTCCACTTTTTACAACTGCTTCCCAGCTCACTCTTTCCCTTGAGGAGGAAAAAAACAAGAACAAATCAATTGACATTTCTTTTCAGTTTTCAGTCGTTCTTATTTTCTTTCTCTCCTAAGTGTCCCTTTTGTTTCTTTCGATCGGAATTTCTGTTTGTTTTTTTGTCGGTTGCCAGGATTGATTTTTGGAGCTGTCTTTACATCTCTACAGTGACAATGACTGACTCTACATTGTGTGTGTGTGTGTTGCGGCACGTGCCTGTGTGAAATACTGCACATGCAGAGATGACCTTGCAGACTGTTGGCATGCTAATATTGGCATATAAGCATGATGAAAAACTATGGTCATCAGTAACAGCTGATCCTATTATATAGAGCAATTTGGTACCAGATGAAATCTAGACTCACTACATAAAGGTCACAGGATGATTGAAAGATACTTGGACTGTGGCTTTAATTATACAGCATTACCATTTGTACCATCTCAGATTTGACATGGATGACTGGTTTCACTAATGTCATTAAGGCTTTTATTGGCCATGACTAACATTCTGGGAAATATGCTTGTTCACTTTTTCATTGAAAAGGGTGATCTTTGTATGGGTAGAAGCCAGTCGCTGGTCATCTTAACTGAAGTGGTATCAGTCCAACAATTCAACTCTCTGCTATCATTTGTTTTCTATCTATTCCTATTAGGGTTGCCAGAAACTGACCATGATCAAAATCGATTATTCGGCAGCCCTGGCGAATAATAATCGATTATTCGATGTTTAACAGTACAAACAACAAACAAGCATGTCATCACAACGACGTGGCCTTGAAGTGAAGTTGGTAATGGCCGGCTGTGCTGCGTCTTTCTCTGTAACCTCTTTGGCGTGCTTCACACTCAAATGCGAACGCATTGTTGAGGTTGAGTTGTGATAGACCAACGTCTTTTCGCAGAGCTTGCATTTAACTTCCTTTGGACTTGTAAGTTCGAAGTAGTTCCACAAGGAGGAACTATGTTTACCTGCCGGCTGCCGCTTTGTTCATCTTTAGTCGCACGTGTGAGGGAGAGGGGGGGCGGGGTCGGGGTGTAGCGTGCTGCAGCAGCAGTCTGCTCTGCACGCAGGCTTCCTCCAAGTTTACAGTAAAACAAACTGGTGGTGTGACCAATGGCCATTTACAATTATTAATACTATTACTATTATTAGCATATATATATTTATATATATTTTGGTTGAAACTAAGCTAGAAAAAAAAATAAAAAAAAATATATAAATAAAATCGATTTTTAAAAATAATATTCGATTATGGAGACTGTAACGAATATTCGAATAATCGCTGGCATCCCTAATTCCTATTGAAGTCTTATATTAGAAAATGCATTCATAAACATCACTATATATTATATATACCAGAACAAAGATATATGTTGGAATAACATCAGTGTCCTTGCAGTGATTGGTCAAAGGTCACATCATTGAGATCAATTTAATAGATAAGAGCGTTCCTTTGTGTCATTACAATTCCGCAAAATGCCATTTCAGCCTGAAGACATACTGTACACAAACTCCCAGTGTTGCTGCTATTGACCTGCTGGCCAAATCATCGCATCAATATTAAAAGCTCAATAGCATCCATGGTTAAAAGACAAAAGTGGTTATTGATGACATTGCTGTAGCTGTTTCAGGAGAGATTAAAATGTTACAAATGAAAGATAAAAACTCATTGAGCGTACTAAAAGACTATTCAAATATGGCTGACTGCAAACAACCTTGATCTGTTTATCTATTTTTAGAAATGTGGAAAAGCAATGGCTCCTGGGCATTTTCATTAGATGGTAAATCCCTTCTTGACCCATGTGTAACTGGCAGGTCCCTCCGGCTGCTGGACTGTTCATATCCTTTGTCTGTTCATGTCCTGCAGTCAAAGCATCACTCTGGGGGAGCGTGATATAGAGCTATTGTCGCTTGCAGAGAAACAGCAGATGGTAAACTTGTCTGCGTATTTCATGGAGGTTCTGGTCGGAAAATAAGTAAAACACACACGGAGAGTTTAATTAGGAAAAAACAGGGGCGTACCCAACATCTCAAATCTTTTATGTGCAGCTACGCCACATATACTATCTTGGTGAATCATTTAGCATCCTGTTGTCGACAGGCGTCCTGTGTCAGCTGTTCTCTGAACTGTAACATTTGTTATCAAGCAGCAAGAACTCTTCTCCAGGACACTTTGCCTTCATTACCTCACCACATGTTTGCCTATCTTGCCTCCATCAGGGCGGTGTCTGAGGTAGTTTTAGTTTCCGTAAATACTCTATTGTGTTAGTTTTCGAAAATTAAAAAAATGACATTTACAACAACAGCATTAGCAACACAAACAGTCCCACATCTAGTGTTCGAAAAGGAGTGAGAAGAAGTATAATTTATTTAATCTCACCCCCTTGTCCCTAAATGATTTATTTATAATCTGCAATAATTATCATTATTAATCTGCTTTACCTGTTGATTGACATCTATACATATACACATTACACATAGTCAAACACCTTCCCCATCCCTGCACCTGGAGAACATAATGTCTCTGTATTTCCTCTTGACCTGGTTAATGTCTGGACATGGCTTTAGCTCCACATGCACACTGTTCCATCGTCTCACTCCACAGGCTGAGATACACAAAGTTCTTCTGGTTGTACGGACCCTATGAATTTCGAATTGAAATTGTCTCCTTTAACTATGTCCCCCCACTTGTTGAATGAATACTTTTTGGATGTTTCCTGGTAAAACGTTATTATTTGCCTTAAACATGATTTGTGCCGTTTGGAATTCTACCAGGTCTGTACATTTTTAACAATTTTGACTGCAGGAATAATTTGTTAGTGTGATCAAGGTATTTGGCATTGTGAATGATTCTTATGGCTTTTCTTTGTAGAATATATATACTGTATAGAACCTTTGTAGTTATTGCCCCAGATTTCAGCACAGTAATTCAGATATGGTAAGACTAGTGAACAGTAGAGCATTGTGAAAGTGATTTCTGATCTAGAACTTGTTTTACTTTGTTTAGTATGGAAATGCTTCTTGACAGCTTTGATTGTATGTTTTATGTGTAATTTCCAACTTATTGTGTCATCTATTATTACCCCAAGAAATGTAATTTCATGGACTCTTTCAATTTCAACCCCATCTATTTTTATTTGCATTTGTTTTTGTGTTCACCGAACAGCATTCATTTTGTTTTACTCAAGTTTAATGATAGTTTATTTTTGTCAAACCATGTTTTTATTTTGTGCATTTCATTTTCTATGTTCTAGCTGTTCTAAATTCTCCCCAGAACAGAATATATTTGTTAAACAGAGGGTGCTTAGGGATATCACGCATCAACCCTCAAAATGATGCTTAAAGAGATGCTTTGTACTTAGATATTCCATCTTTTACATTTTTGGTAAGTCAAGATAAAAGATATATACACATTTGTGATATTGTGAAAAAAAATTGTAAAAAAATATTGTGTGTGTCGGTGTGGTGCTGATATCTCCAGAGAGAGATGGTCACGTGTTGTCGTACACACAACTCCATCTCTTGTTTTTTCTTCCACTGCTTTCAGGCTCTTATCAGACCCTCACAGAACAAAACTTCTCAGCTATCTCAATCGTCAGGAGAGCAGTTTGTTCTTGTGATGCAATCGGGCCACAGGACTGTTATCTTGGGAATCGACTAACGCTTTCAAAAGAATAGAACCATCAAGAGTAGATTATTTCTCTTATTCCTTAGCTAATCGTGACCCAGCTTGAAATCTCACTTTTTCATCATGACAGAACATGAGGGTGCAGTTACTCAGCAAGAGAGTCAATATCATTTTCACAAAATAGTCGATTTGGGTGGAAGAGGAGGGTGGCAAAGGGAGAGATTGATTGGTCAATCTGTGAGTAGAAGTGTTTGGCTTCGATTAGGGAACTCGCCCACAGGCACGTCATCTCATCTCAGCTCAAATTCTCTTTTTCATCATCTTTTCTGCAGAATAATGTCTGTTTCCTAACATCTAGTATTTTCTAATAACGTCTCTTTTATTTTTTCGGACTGCTTGGATGAAGGGCTTTTTAAAATATCCTTTTTGAATAGGTGTTGTTTTAAGGATGGTATTAATTTGGCTGTTATACGTTGTCCTTGTACATTATTTGTGGGCGTTTTTATACGTTGTCCTTAAAAATCAGTGCCAAGTCCATACTTAGGTGACTAGATAACACGTTTTGGCTTTTTCACTTGAAACGGCATCATTCAAATAAAAATAAAAACGCTTTATGCATGCACGGGAAGACACTCAGCTGTGTGAGTAGTGAAGAAGCCATTTTATTAATATCTCCCTTAACTCTCTGAAACAAACTTTAACATGATGCAGTGCAGCAAAAGCAATCACCTAAGTAAGATAAGAATGTTACATTTACGCATTATTTATTTTGAACGAGTGTGTCATTTGTCCTGATCCACTGCAGCTCTTTTACCCCCTGCATGCTTACATCAGCCCATTTCAAATGATGTCTTTAGCTGTGTGTATGTTCACAAGTACATGCCCAGGTGTGTATGTGCATGTGTTTTCATCCCGTGCCCCCTTGAGTGTATAATCCCTCCATGTGTGTTTGTGGCAGCACAAGGGGATGGTTGAAAAGGTGTGTGTGTTGCTGTATGTGGACATAGAGGTCAGGTTTAAATAAGAAGGATAGTAGAGGTCAGCCTTCAAAACCAAGGAATTGTTATTAAACCCTTGTTTAAGCTGCTGTTTCCACCATGATCATTTCTCTCTGAAGTTAAAAAGATGTATTCATAGTAGGGCTACACGATATTGGAAAAAACTGACATTGCGATTTTTTTCCTCCCCTGCGATATGAAAACATACAGGAATTGAAGAAAAGACCGGTTTTTTTTCCCCCCGCAAACCATCCTTTCTTGAACTTTAATGCTATACAATTGGTATTTTTTTTAACTATATTCAACCAGATGAAGGATTTTAGTCACGGATGTCTGGATCTTAAGTTATCAGAGCAACAAGCTGAGCTAGCTCGGTTAGCAACGCCGAACTGCCCTGGAGAAACACATGAAACTGCATTTTTGTTTTTTATTTTTTAAATCGCACGTTCACGCGATGTGAATATCGCGATTATTGTCACGACACAATATATCAGGGTGTCCGCGGGGTCCTAAAAAGTATTAAAAGTTGATAAATCAATTTAGCGAAAATTAAGGTTATTAAACGGCATTTTCCAAGGTATTAAGAAGGTTCACAGCAACGACAACATGAAAAGCCCTTTAATTGACTGAAACGAAATGTCGGGAAACTCCCTCAAGGCGGCCCCATGCATAGCGTGCCGTAAAATGCGTCTTCTTACTTTAAGTTTCGTTGCCTGTGGCCTGTCCGGTCCCACATGCTAAGTGCTAGCCAGAAAGCCCCGATGGCCAATCCGTGCCTCCCCTAACTGCACGTCGCTGACACACACCGCTGCATTGCAGACTCTCTGCACGGAGGAGCAGCAAAGTCCGGGCGATGCTGCTCCTCCAAGGAAGAGACACATTTATTTGGGAAAATAAATATGGTCACTTTGAAGAGTCAAAACTTTACCACCAGGTGTGCAAAAACTACAGGTACATTTAATATATATATATATATATTATGTTATTATCGGTATCGGTCTTGAGAAGCAGGAAGTTATCGGTATCGGTTTCAAAAAACCAATATCGTGCATCCCTAGTTTTTTGTAAACGTATGACAATTGTGTGAGGGTGATGACGTCAGAGCATCGTCCCATGTGCCGGGCTTAGCCCCGGACAGCCCCGGCCCAATTTAACCCCTGGGTATTTGTAAGGGAGCTCCTATGTGGCATTACCCCGCTGAAGTTCAAAGTTTTGTCAATTGTCTTGTTTATTGGTGAAATATTGGTTTCTAATGGTTTCTGATGGTTTTACTGGAATGAAAGAGCACAGAGTACAGAAGCAGCATACTGCATTAAACCTGACCTTGACAGAGGTTGAAGTTCATGTGGAGAGGAGGCTTCAGTAGTCTGTCTGCACTCTGTTTAGTTGTGCTATCTTACAATCAATATAGTAAATGTGTGGTAAAATGTGTCGCCAATGTAACCGGTTCGAACTCGAAGTTGCGATGAGGTCTTAAAATGTATGGAAAGGGTCTTAAAAAAGGTCTTAAAAGGTATTACATTTGACTTCAGGATTCCTGCATATACCCTGTATATCGTGGAGCCCTAATTCATAGCTGTGAAAGCTTAGCCTCTTATGATTAAATAATGTCAGCAGTATTTGGACTTGATTTGAATTTGGTGTTAATGTCCCACCTTGCTCGTTAACACCGTTTATCAAGCTTGACTTGTAAATGAAGCCATATGTTACTTTGTCCCTGTATAGCAGCAGATTATAAACAGAGAACACATCTACTTCCTGTCTGTGAGAATGCCTTGTTCCTGTCCTTGACACCTTCTCGTCGCTAAGCAACTCACCATGACAGCAAGTTGGCAGCTCCTCATTGGCTGCCAGTGTTAGTAGATCCTGTATTTTAACCCCTTGATACCATGGGTACATTTTTGAGGTGATCGGGAAAAAGCAACAAACAACATGATCTTTATCTCTAAAGCAAAAAACCCCAATGACGTATGTTCAATGACTTGATTATGTTTTCTGGCCCAAATAAAAGACTCCCAATGCTTTGTTAGTGATGCTTATGATAATCCAGAATGTAACTGTATTTAATTGCTACAGCCATGGTTGACATTTATTGGGCTTATACTTTCCCTTCTTTGGGGAACTGCGTGTTACAGAGTATTATCTTAACACTTTAATGTTGTTATGCATGTGATGTATTAACAGTTAGAATGTCTGGAGTGTTTCCATGTTTGGTTTTGATTGGATTTTATTGCCGTAATTTCAAATTTGAGAATAAACAAAGTCATGGAGACTAACTTTTTTTTTCTGTCTCCATCTTTTCCTCTCTTTCTTTGCTATCTCTCTTCCTTTCTTTCTACCTTTCTCTTCTCCCTCTTCTTTCTGCCACAAAGTGAGGATCCAAAGGGGTGTTGGTCCCGTCCATAATAAGTCCTCTTCATCGTAGTCTTCTCTCTGTGGAGGTCGGCGTGTCAAGCTGGAAGGAGGAGAGACGAGTGGGGCCGAGGGCCCGGCGGAGGGCCCGGCCTTCGTGCTCCGACACAGAAACCTAAACGCCGTCGATCAGACGACAGACGGCACCCGGGAGAAAGCAGACACGCCCAGCATCGGTGATCCAACCTGTCACCTCAGCACCGAGGTGAGTGACACACACACACACACACACACACACACACACACACACACACACACACACACACACACACACACACACACACACACACACACACACACACACACACACACACACACACACACACACAGTACATGCTGCTGTACTCTGGTTGGTCAGGGCCATGTGGCGCGACATGGGTCACACAGTAAACTTACCCCAGTAAAACACACACCCTCACATGAATAATTGAAGGTGTTGTTGGCAGTGAAGTATAATATTCTGTAACTTATTCTGACCAGCAAGTCTTTAAGTATAATAACATGTTGGAGTCTTCCCAGTTTAAGATCTGAATGAACTCATCTTGACCGTTGCATGAATGAGAATCGATCAGCCTGCGACACATGTAAACACACACTAGGCCTCTACAATGTTGGCTTGAAACAGTAATTGGTGTTAAATCACGAACACTGAATGCGTTTCCACAGATCGAAAAAGATGGATTCAAATGAACTAGGTGTTGGGGCAATATGCTAAAAAGAAGAAATGATGATTACCCTGGAAACAAGCATGACTTGATTAGATAAAAGAAGATACAGTAAAAATAGCACCATTTATTGGCATTCTACTGCCTTAACTTAGAGCGTCTCAGAAGTAGTTGCGGAAGGAGAATAGAGCTTTGTGTAATCCGTTTGGACAATGCTCGTTACCAAACGTGCAATAAGAGTTTAGCATGTAAGGGCGGTAACACGAACAGTTTGTCTAAACATTTAGCAAAAGTGCTCCACATTCAGACGGAGGAATGCACCGGGTTCCACTGTCTTTCTAGTAGGTCTGTTGCCCCGTCCACGAGTAACGTTTCCACGTCAGGTGTTATGTATGGACATTACATTACAACATGATACAAACACGGGTTAATGATTAGAGGTAACCGAGTTATTTATTCTGTTAAAGTTTCAGCTATTCTGTTTACAGTTCTGTCATCAGATTATTGAATAGGATTTGTTAAAACACTGTTGTTTGTTTTGATGTGAAATATTATTTAATTTAAATAAAAAGTAATGTTAATTTTGTTCACAAGTTGTTTAGTTAGTTTACCTCATTTCTTTTCTCCAAAAGAACCGATAAGAGTACCGTTAAAAGACCGGATCGATAAGCAGTATCCATAAAAGTAGTAGTACCGTTAAAACCTTAACGATACCCATCCCTAGTAAGATTCACTGCCACAAAAAAGTAAAGCTGCTATGTCTATATAGAGATGTCTTCCTGGAAGGAGAGCAAACACATTACCAAAATCTGTGTGATGAGCGTCCTATCAAGGCAACCTGTCGAACTGATCAAACAGACTCTCTCAGAGGCATCACTTGTGTGTCCCCGTTTCCACAGTATGTGTGTGTGTCTGCGTGTGTGTGCATGTGTGTGCAGAGTGCAGACAAAGCTGCCGCTCTGTTGTTCAGTGTGAAAGGCTTCAGCACACAGTCGTTGAGCTGACACACCATTGTTTGTGTCTGCTCGTGTGTGCCCTTTTTACCTGCTGTAACACAATGCGGATACCTGAAATGGCTGGGGGGGGGGCACAATCAGCGAAGGCCAGCTGTCTTCACACCCGCCGGTCGCCTGTTGAATCTTTCAGCAGTTTGTGAATGTGAGATCAGTGGATGTGATGCCTCTGTCTCTTATTTTGGCAGTTCGATTTTAGTTTTTTGGCTATAAACTTTATTTAAAAACTTCTGGATTACATTTTTTCAAGTTTCCTGTTTTTCAAACCTTTTTTGAATTTGTCCCCATGAGTGTTGGTGTTTGCCTCAGTTCTGATCACACCCCACAGCTGTTGAAAAGAAACAATAGTTGTTAACCTGCCAAAAGCTGACCCTATTCAGAAAGACATATTTGATATGGGAAACATGTGCTCAGGAACAGGCCGTCACATTTTTAATGTATCATAGTGATGCATCTAAAACGGACAGTTTTAAACACTATAGTTGTTTCTTGAACAACTTTACATTAGTGAACTATCAAGGCCAAACCAAAGTTCATTTACAAATTGTTTAATTGAATTTGCTTTATTAAGACTTGGAGGAATCGTAGATGGCATGAGCTTTAGGAAAGTACATTTCAATTGAAAGTTTATGCTAATGAAATGAGATTTTCAGGAGAGTGGAGATCCTGCTGAAAACTCAAATGGCAATGGAACTCAATGGAGCCTGACATTTTAGAGTTTTACCAGAAAGAAAAAACGTTTTGTTTGTGTTTTTCAAAACACAAGAGATGACCGATGCTTCACTTTGAAAAATGCATCTCAAACTTTGAAGAAAATACCACAAAACACTCCGCTGTGGAATGTTATTACGCACACGTTTCAAACCCCCACGGAAACGAGGGAAATGACATTAAAGAGTGAACAAATACCAGAAAACAATAACATTTTGGACCTCTGCACATCCTCTCTTTGAGCTTCAGGTTGATCTAACATCCAGTTTTAAATCCTCTTATTGTACCTGACATGAAAGTTATTCCAGCATTCTTATCTTATTGCCTTGAACCCTCCTGACATTGTAAGGATAAAATGGGATAACACAAATATATAATGAAAGCGGTTTATTACAAAGACATGAAAGTGGTATGATTCTTTTCATCTCTGCGAGAAAGCGACTTAAGAATATTTCCCAAACACTGACCGATACCTTTTTATCATCTAAAGCAGTGCTTCTCAAAGTGTGGTCCGCGGACCACTGGTGGCCCGTGAGCGCCCCCTAGTGGTCCGCGGACCACTGGTGGCCCGTGAGCGCCCCCTAGTGGTCCGCGGACCACTGGTGGCCCGTGAGCGCCCCCTAGTGGTCCGCGGACCACTGGTGGCCCGTGAGCGCCCCCTAGTGGTCCGCGGACCACTGGTGGCCCGTGAGCGCCCCCTAGTGGTCCGCGGACCACTGGTGGCCCGTGAGCGCCCCCTAGTGGTCCGCGGACCACTGGTGGCCCGTGAGCGCCCCCTAGTGGTCCGCGGACCACTGGTGGCCCGTGAGTATATTGGTAACATTTCACATTTGAAATAAATAAATACATTTCAGTTTTCCGCACTCTCGCGGGAATATCTCCGCAATGGAGCGAGGTTAAGTTTCACTTTCGATTGCATGATATAGCCCAGCGCAACACCTTCATCACACATGTTGCCATTTGTTTGTGCCATTTTCAGGCGATTTATAATCTGTTCTAGAAAAACAATGTGTCTTTTGATATTTGTGGAGTTGGGTGGTCCGCGAGTGTTGTTTTATTGGTTAAGTGGTCCTTGGTATGAACAAGTTTGAGAAACACTGATCTAAAGGATAGAATGGGTTTTTTTAATGTATCTGCCTGCCTTTGTTATTTGCATAGGTGTAATAAAGGACATCAACAAACGCCTTACGCACACTAGCAGACACCAACAATCCTGTCATAAAAGCAAATGAGAAAAGAGTTGTATTGGCTGTCAGTAGGCACAGAATGTTCCTCTTTAATGTGGCTGAAGTGTCTCATTAACACATGAAGCCTCTAACTGTGAACAGTTTGATAGAAATCTGTGTTACTTTGTTGCCATGCTTTAGCAGATTTGTCATGCCCTCCTCATGGTAATGGGACAGAGAGAACACTTTGTCTTGTGGCAGCCTGAGGACTCTGTTGGACATGTGTGCATGTTTTTGAACTCTGTCTGTTTTAATGATCTGGGCGTCTTTTCCAAATGGTTGTGATCCCAAGAGAGCGTTGTGCAAGTCACATGTTGAGCCTCTCCGTCTGTGCTGTGCAGTCACGCTGTACAAGGGTGAGCTCTTCTCTCTTTGGTCCGTTAAAGATTCAGACTCTACTTTTATTTGTTTTCGTCTCCAGTTGTAAAGCGTCCTTGGGTTTCTTGAAAGGCGCTATAAAAATCATTATTATTATTATTGGTCCACTGTTTCAGCTCTATTCTGATGGCTAGAGCAAACTGCCAGCACCTGACTTTGTTTACTTTGAGTCTAAAGTTTGCTGGAAGATTATCTTTAAAGGTCTCTCTCTCCCTTCCTTCTGAAGTGTGTGTGTGTGTGTGTGTGTGTGTGTGTGTGTGTGTGTGTGTGTGTGTGTGTGTGTGTGTGTTGTGTGTGTGTGTGTGTGTGTGTGTGTGTGTGTGTGTGTGTGTGTGTGTGTGTGTGTGTGTGTGTGTGTGTGTGTGTGTGTGTGTGTGTGTGTGTGTGTGTGGTGTGTGTGTGTTGTGTGTGTGTGTGTGTGTGTGTGTGTGTGGTTAATGAGTCTGAGGGGAGCTTGCAGATATGTTTTTGTGTGTAAGACAGAGGAAGTCTCTCAGGGTTTTTAAGAAAAGCTGACTTGTTTAATCTTGAGTGGACCGCTGTCTGGAGGGATTTCCTTGTTCCTGTGTCCGTGTATAATCCAAGACTAGCTGCTTAGCTCCTGAGAAGTGTTTAAAGTCTATGTGTTGTCTGTGTTGACCTGCAAACACACTTGTCCTGGAAGTGTTTCCCTTTTTTCTTTATTTTTCTTTTACAGACTGTCTTTTAATTTTGCTGTATTTTTATTGTTTACAATGTTGTTTGTTTTAATCTGAGAAACCCACAGAGACAAACGTGTTTTGTGATCTTGGGCTATCAGGGGCGGCGCCAGGCGGTAGCTTGGAGTTGCTACAGCAACACCAACATCTTGCCTAGCAACTCCAAGAAATGTGTATTTTTATTTTTATATATATGGGAAATTCATAATTTCAAACATGATTGATTCTAAAATAATATGCTACAGTACAAGTACTTCTGGGTGTTTCATTCAAGCTTGGCTCTTTGTGTGTGGCACGAGTGCATTTTGTTTGAGTGCACGAGCGAGCGCACGGTACCAGAGATTGTTGTTGTTGTTAGCATCTGGTGCTAGCTGCGCTAACGGATTTTGGAAGCTTTTTCTACAACAACGTGAAGGGAGTGCTTTCTCCTGTCGGACTGAGAGGCACCGTGAGCTAAAGGACTCTCTGAGGGTTTAGATAGTTAACTTTATTCTAAGTTTTCTCTGTGGGTCTCAAACGGTTTGATCACCATTTATGCAAACGAGTATTTCCAAGGCACACCTTTATATGATCATTATAGTTATAAAACAATAAGATCTGCTTACAGTTCTGTTTCATATTGGTGTTGAGAGATGTATCCATAGATCTCCTAATGTTGCTCTCAAAGTGCACCAGATTGATACATTTATCTTCTCCGGGGAGCATGCCTCCGGACCCCCCTAGAGGAGGTTAGGTCCACCCCCCACTCATAAAAAATAGCACTTTACCCCTGCTTACACCTATATGCGGCGTGCTGATTATCGAGCCTTCATTGTAATAGTCGAGGGTACATTGTGTATATGCGTGGGGAGTGTTGCAGTAGAACATTCCACTGTAGCGCCCGGTACATTAATGGGAAACCATAAATGTTTGAGCACCCTCTATGAAACTTCAAGCTGCCCCACACAGCATCCCCAAAAGAAAATCTCTGGTGCTGCCCATGTGGGCTATACAAATGAACTTTGATTTGATAAAACATTTCCTAGAAAACTGGGAACAGTGCTCTGCACGCCAACAACTAAGCTTACACAAGTTGTGTGAGCTGAAGTTTTATACATTCCAGATGAGCTGTTGTATGGAGAGCTCTCAGAGCCGGGGATGGACACTTCCTTTCCTCAAGGAATGAGATCATATCCTTGACCTCAGACACACTTTCACACAGAGTGGAATTGGACTCTCTAACCTCTGCCTTGGTGACTGGTTTGACGTTGAGTCACGTGTGTGTCAGACATGCAGCATGTGTCCGAATGTGCCCACATGTTATGAATAGCCGTCAGTTCCAAGAACCACTGCCCACTTCCTCCTCCAGTCCTCCTGTCTGTATCTCCCTCTCTGCTGTCATCAGATCTGCTTACAGCACATTCAGCTGGGTGGTGGACAGCCAAACTCTGCATCACCTGCTGCTCGACCTCAGATCAGTTGCTCTCACAGCAGAAAACCACTTTCTTCTTCTTCTTCTTCTTTTCTCAAGCTGGTCCTGTTTTGTTTAGTTTTCCTCTGGATATGTGCAAACACCCACAGCTTCCTCTTTACAGCTCTGTTTCATGTAGCAGGAAATCTCTGTTGCAGATTTAATTTGAATAAAGATGTGTGCTTGCCACACTTTTACCTGCTGGTCATCTCTGCTTGATGCAAGCGGTTCAAGGCTATATTGGCCACAAATGGCTTATTTTTTCCAATCGAGAGTCCTTGGAATCTTGTTAACGTAGTTTTCTCACGTTCTGATAATGGTTTTTTTATGATCTCCTCCATGCTGTCACATGCTTTCCGTTTGATTGGCACCAGGGTTGGTGAGGCCAGGTTTCAACCATTGTCAGGATAAATTATGCATTTACTTTCTGTTTAGGAATAAGGCTTTAAAGTGATATGACTCATTTTCACCAGCACATACTCTTGCTTTCTTTTTCCTGACAAGCCTGACCTAAAAAGAAAAATGTGTGAATGTACATTAGTGGCTCAGTTAAATGTGGTTTCTAGTGTGAAGGTGGAGATAATACATCACTTATATAGGTTTGTAGGTTAAATGCTTCCCATCCATCTCCACCGCTATGCTGCTACTTTTTATATTGTAAACTAAAACAAAGTGTGTATGGCACACTGTCCTCTATTCCAATCTGTTCTGAAAGCCTTTACAGTAGCTTATTCCCCCGTATGTACTAGTATTGTGAGTGTTTGTGTGGATCGGAGTGGATCAACACGCGACATTTGGTCCAACATCATCTGTGCAGGTGTGACTGTGTATATGATTTACTGATGGCATCTTGAGCAGCGGTTCCCAACCTTTATTGTGCCAAGGACCGGCAGATACATTAAAAAAAATGTGCGGACCGGTTGTCAATTTTAAGTGATTTGAATATTTACTCACCAGCAGGTGGCAACAGAGGCTAATTGTATTTAACAGCCTGAAGAAATACCAATAGAGAGGAGAAGTCACGCCCATCTACTTCCGCCCCATGGGACCTTATTTTTGAAAAATAATGTATTGAAGTCAATGGAGAGAAAGATTATCTTTCGATCCCGTTTGAATTGTGCCATGAATTACACATATGATGCTTGTCAATCTTAACAAATCATTTCCATGTCAAAAAAGTCACAGTTTGTCGTAAAACTGTTGAAATAGAAAGACCAATAATTTATAAATTATTTTTATATATTTATAATTCTGCAAATATTACGATAAACTCACAGCTATTTCGCGGCCCGGCAGTAACACCTCCACGTACCGGTCCGCGGACCGAGGGTTGGGAACCCCTAATCTAGAGGACACCCTGTGTTGTCACACACACACACACACACACACACACATTCGGAGCAGGGTTTCCGTTAGCCGGTTTTTAGCTGGTAACATTTATTAAAAACCGGTAAATTCAAAACCTGCCGGTCAAAATGTCTGGTAATAATTAGGGATGCTCCGATCGATCAGCCGCCGGTCATTATCGGCCGATATTCACTCTTAATAGTTTGATCGGTGCTCTCTATAAAGGCCGATCAGGAGAGCTGGATCTGATCGATGTGGACATGAAGTATAACCGGACCCGAGAGAGAGATCAGATCAGCTGCTGAGTCTGAAGCCCCACCCTCTGTTTAGCGAGCTGCAGGAGCTGCATGAGAAACTGACGGGCTGTCAGGAGAGAGAGGGAGGGAGAGGGGAAAAGAGAGGATCCGTTTCTCCCGTGTTATTATTCAAATGTAATGTACACTTTTGAATAATGTACGTTATCTACTACAAGTAGTTTGTTTGAATGTAATAATTATGTTGTTTGTTGTTTGTGGAATAATTTATTGAAAAATGAATCTGAATGTTTCGATCTGTTACGATTATAAACTGAAGCAATATAAAAATGAGCCCCGTGAACTGAGTTTTAAACTGAAGCATATCTGCTCATAGTCCGGTAATTACTTGCCAACGGAAACTCTGCGACACAACTCTTATTATTATTATTGAAATATGACCGGTAAGTTTCAAATTTGTCCGGTAAAATAAATTCTGCCCGGACATTTGACCGGCGAGAAAAAATCCTAGCGGAAACCCTGACTCGGAGGTATTCTCACCCTTAAAGAATAGGATTTTAGCTTACACCTACATTACATGCATGGGCACACACGAGAGGCTATTACTGACACACACAATGACTGCAGCACAATTATTTGGCAGCCACCCAGATACCCTCTGCTCACATAGTATACTCAATCACTGACGCTGAGACACACACACACACACACACACACACACACACACACACACACACACACAATCGATGGCACGTGTCACCTTTATCTCGGCTTTGAAACACTGGATTTATGAGAATGTGGTTTTACACTTCTCCTGTGTGTGTGTGTGTGTGTGTGTGTGTGTGTGTGTGTGTGTGTGTGTGTGTGTGTGTGTGTGTGTGTGTGTGTGTGTGTGTGTGTGTGTGTGTGTGTGTGTGTGTGTGTGTGTGTGTGTGTGTGTGTGTGTGTGTGTGTGTGTGTGTGTGTGTGTGTGTGTGTGTGTGTGCTTTTCTTACTAGCTGCAAACTGAGGTTCATTCCCATGCATGGTTAAACACAGACTATACACTCGCACAGGCAGATGACAAACAGGCAAAGTCTGACTTTAGCAACCTCAAAGTGTTGACTAGCCACAGACTTAATGTGACACACACACACACGCAGGGTCTCAGAGGTTGGAGTTTATTTTGCTGGTGGATCTTTAAAATGGGTTAGTCATGCATAATATATACAACAGGACTTTTCCTCCTGTTTCTCTTTCTGCTTTTGTTCTCCATCTTTGTTGTGTGTTCTTTTTCGAATGTTCTCACTCTTCTCTCTTTTGTTCCTCCCCCTGTCCTACTCGGTAGTATAAAACAACAGAGAGCACATCTTTTCTAATCAGTGTTTTGCAGAACATGGTGTGTGTGTGTGTGTGTGTGTGTGTGTGTGTGTGTGTGTGTGTGTGTGTGTGTGTGTGTGTGTGTGTGTGTGTGTGTGTGTGTGTGTGTGTGTGTGTGTGTGTGTGTGTGTGTGTGTGTGTGTGTGTGTGTGTGTGTGTGTGTGTGTGTGTGTGTGTGTGTGTGTGTGTGTGTGTGTGTGTGTGTGTGTGTGTGTGTGTGTGTGTGTGTGTGTGTGTGTGTGTGTGTGTGTGTGTGTGTGTGTGTGTGTGTGTGTGTGTGTGTGTGTGTGTGTGTGTGTGTGTGTGTGTGTGTGTGTGTGTGTGTACCACTTCTTTGTTGTGTGTTCCAACAGACCTGAATCCACACCCAGCATCACGGTTTCAGTGTGTCAGTGTCCCTTCAGCTGTGTGTCCTGTGTTCCACTTTTGATTAATGACTGTGTATTTATCACAAAGCCATATATTTCAATTCTGTCCACGGCTGTGACATATGATATTGTGTTAGATCAAATACACACCGTCTGCATGCTAACAATTAGTTACATCATTGATTCATCACTAGATTATTTTCTTGTTAAACTGATTAATTGTTTGGTCTTTTTATTTTCCAAAGATAGTAAAAAATCTCCATCTCAGCGTCTCAAATGTCATGTTTTGTCAATTATAATCCCGGATATATTGTGTTTTTAAAATGATATAAAACAGATAAGAGCAGGACATCTCGGCTCGTTCAGCTCGGTCGGGAATCGATGGCTATTACTTTTCTCATTCATAACTTTCATAATTCCAGAGATACATCCCATAATTCATCAACTTTTTAACAGTGAAATCAATGGAGAAACTCTTCAGACTGGAACAATCTTCATGCAACTTCAACTGCTAACTGCTCCTTCTTCAACTGCTAACTGCTCCTTCATACTTTCACTCAGAAACCTCATTCCAACTTTCAAATGTTACACATCTTTCTGACATTATTCGTGTAACACAACTTTTAAATCTGATTCTCACTTTTAGAGATATATTAAACATTGTTCAGACCTTGGTGAAGAGGCCTTCTTCAGATTTTAGAGTGCGTGATGTCACAGCTAGAGTGGAGGACAGATTTCATTTTGCCTTCATGTTTTCTTTTAAACCTGCCATAATTCCCAAACCCTACATTCCTGAGACATAATTGTTCATGAGAAACGTAGGAAAACATCTCGTACCATGGAAACCTTTGATCTCTGGACACGTCGTTAGCTCAAATATGTGTCATGGAACACGATGATGTCATAACTCCAACTGACATGCTCAGAGCAGCAGACTTCAGATAATGGTTAATGGTCCTGCCCTCAACAGCTCTACGTCAATTATGGGGTGTCATCATATGTCGTTTCCATAGGAACGCATCCCTCGCCATAAAACACGATGTCGCTGTAACTCCAATGGACACGGTCCGATTGTCCCCCAAACTTCACTTGTATATCACCGGTCCATGCCTCAACAGCTTTACGCCAAATCTGAGATCTCACCATAGGCTGTTGCCATGGAAACACATCCCTCGTCATAAAACACGATGTCGCTGTAGCTCCAATGGACACGGTCCGGTCGTCCTACAATCTTCACCTGTATATCACCTCTCCATGCCTCAACAGTTTTACGTCAAATCTGACATCTCACCATATGCCGTTTCCATGGAAACGCATCCCTCAATGTCGCTATAACTCCTCTGAAAATGTTAAAAAAAGTGCTCAAACTTCATGTGTGCCAACAGTCCAGCCGTGAAGACATCTACGGGACAGTTTTGAGATTTCTTCAAATGCCGTTGCCATGGCAACACAATGCTCACCATGAAACACGGTTTTCTCATAACTTCAGTGAAAATGCTCCAAACGGCCCAAAACGTCAGAGGTAATTGGTAATGATGCAGCCATCCACGCATCTAAGCGTATTATGGGATGTCATCAAATGCCGTTGGCATGGCGACAGATCATTTGCCATCAAGTTTGTTCAAAACTTTCTAGTTCAAATATTCTGCTGCTTTTCCAAGCCTTTTTACTTTCTTTTCTTCTCTCATCACACATTCAAGCCCCCAGTGTTCATGTATCATTTCAATCTAAATTCTTCACTTTCTTCTTACACATTACATTTCAGCAAAGCAGTTTAGCGTCAGCTTTTCAGCATAAAGCATTCCCACTAGCAATTTCTTCAGGAATTGCATTCTCTAGTTTCTTTAATCAATCAATCAATGTTTATTTATATAGCCCAATATCACAAATGTTACATTTGTCTCAGTGGTCTTCACAGTGTGTACAGAATATCAGTATGACAATACGACACCCTCTGTCCTTAGACCCTCACATCGTACAAGGAAAAACTTCCAAAGAAAACCCAGTTTAAAGGGAAAAATGGGAGAAACCTCAGGGAGAGCAACAGAGGAGGGATCCCTCTCCCAGGACGGACAGACGTGCAATAGATGCCGTGTGTAAATTGAAAAGATAATACATTTGCAACATAGGTAGTCCAAATGTTTGGAAATGCATGTGTGTATAATAGGAAGATGAATCCACGAGGATATCCATCCAGGACCGATGATCCAGGACCACAGCCACGACTCAAGATCCAGCGCTCGCGATCCAGGACACAAGACCGCAGGATCATCCATGACTCCGGATCCCAGCATATATAGACCCCAAAAAGAAAGACATTTGGGGAAGCTGGGTTAATCGGAACATGAGAGTACACAGGTATAGACAGAGAGAAGGAAGAAGTAAGATGTCCCCCGACAAACTAAGCCTATATCAGCAAAACTAGGGGCTGAATCTAATCAGCCCTAACTATAAGCTTTATCAAAAAGGAAGGTCTTAAGCGCACTCTTAAAAACGGATAGGGTGTCTGCCGCCCGAACACAAACTGGAAGCTGATTCCACAAATGTGGAGCTTGATAAGAAAAGGCTCTGGCTCCCATTGTACTTTTAGAGACTCTAGGAACAACCAACAACCCTGCATTCTTGGAACGCAATGCCCTAGTAGGACAGTAGGGTATAATGAGTTCTTTAAGGTAAGATGGCGCCTGCCCATTAAGGGCTTTGTAGGCGAGAAGAAGAATTTTAAATTCTATCCTGTGTTCTATAGGGAGCCAGTGTAAGGCAGCCAGAACAGGAGTAATGTGGTCCCTTCTCCTAACTCTGGTTAGTACACGAGCCGCAGCATTTTGAATCAGCTGAAGCGACTTGATTGACTTTTTGGTACTCCCTGATAGTAAAGAGTTACAATAATCCAGCCTAGAAGTAACAAATGCATGGACTAGTTTCTCTGCATCTCTTCTCTTTAAATACTGTTTTCATGTGTTTTGCTCTGATAATTCTAAACCCCTGATTTGCTTGCATGCAGTTATATGCAAGTGCACAGTAATCACTACAATCAGCAGTAATCCCTGCTCATCCAACCATTTCTAGTTTTTACTTGATCAGGTTTACATTGACTCTTCAAGACAACTTTCATAACCTAGGATTCTGAGCCATCCCATTGGTTATCCAGATAGATCTGAGGTGATTCATATTATAGAGCAAAGTGGACTGCAGCACAGCCAGTATGAGAAAAATAAAGACCTCTTACTTAGAACATTAGAGCAGTGGTTCTCAAATGGGGGTACGCGGACCCCTAGGAATACGTTGGACTACTGCAAGGGGGTACGTGAGATTTATTTTATGTTAATGAAAAAACAACACAAGTAATACATTTAAACAAACTACTAATAGTAGATTAACTACTTTATTCAAAAGTTTACAGTAATTCTGGATAATAAAATTGGAAAAATAAACGTGGTGCTCTCTTTTCCTCTCCCTCTCCTGACAGCCTGTCAGTAACAAAGGACACCTAAACAATAAGCGTTGCTTGGCAACGGGGTGTGGCCGCAAAGTATAGCTCAGCATTATCCATAGGCTATGTTTATATGAGGGGTAAAAATCCCGTCTGACGGTTATAGGTATAAATGCTCATATATTTTTTTCTCTTCATTCCCCACGCCCCAAAATAAATAAATAAATAAACCAATTTTAGAAAAAGTAACCAAGTTTGAGCAGTGTGGGTTTTATATGAACAGAGTTACACTGTTTCAAAACGCGAAGTGTATAACTGCAGTTGCCTCCCTGTCAGAATGACAAAGGTCCTCAGTGAAGCTCAAGCCCATGTTTCACTACATTGTTAGTACAACTTATTAAAAAGATCAGTTCAATGCAGCTAATGTCGTCTTAGTGTTATTGCTTGATGTTAAAATGGGTTTGCCACGAATTTAGTGATGGATTGTAAACATTTGAAATGTAGCATTTAAGTGTTTCTCAGTGACAATGTTGTTGTTTTAATAAATCAGACACTGATGGTGCTGCGCTGTGCTGGACCTCTTTATATAGGCATTTGGTCCCTAACAAATAGTTTTTGCACTGATCAGGGAGTACTTGGCTGACATTGTTTTTCAAAGGGGGTACATTATTGAGAAAAGTTTGAGAACCGCTGCATTAGAGCATGGCAACAGGGGGAATTGAACTGTATAAAAATGTTAGCAGAAAACCTAATTTATAATCTTTATCCATGCTGTATTTTCCTATGATACCAAAAACAAACCTGTGTTTCTCGTCAGTGGTCAGCAGCAGCTTGTGCAAAATGATCAATATATTCATATGGATGGCATGTAGAGGTTCAAATAACACCTCGGTCTTCCAGTGACACGAACATTAAGTATTCAAATAAAGCTCAAATAACCCAAGAATTTAAATAACACAAGTTTGAAGTTTGCCTTTTTGGTGTTTATTTGACAGACACCACATTTTGTAGCTGTTTTCAAACAACAACACCAGTCCTCTGAAAGCCATGAGTCCTGACCATGTGTGTGTTTGTTTTGCTCTCAGAGGGTCCCAGAGGGCGATGACGAGAGGAGAAAAAGTAAAGAGGATGACAGAGGAAGAGAAGGGGAGGAGAAGGAGGAAGAGGAGGAGAAGAGCAGTGATGAAGGGTTCATGGGGATGACCCCCCTCCTGCAGGCTCACCACGCCATGGAGAGGATGGAGGAGTTTGTACACAAGGTAAGGAACTCACTTATTTACTTATCTATACACACCGCCCATAAATAAGTCAATATCCCTTAGAGCAATGTTTGTTCTACCAAGATGCTTTTAAATCAACATTCAATAAAGCCCCATAGTAAAAGAACCCAATGAAACCATAAAACACATACAAGCAGACTTTAGTGTCGCGATTGCACAGTTTATAGGCTGGGGTTTACCTTTTTATTTATTTAACTTCTGCTTTATGTCTTATACAGATCAAAAGTACTTGGCAGTTACTTGCAGAAATCGAGCAGCACAGTAGTAATAAGAAATTGTTTACAGCGTCATTTGGGAGTGCAAAGTTGAAAAAAGACCTTAGTATCATTTACTTTGATGGAAACATTCAGCACATTTTGTGCTTTGATGTTTTTTTAATGAAAAGGACAAGTAGGGTGACACTAAGGCTCGTAGTGTCTGAAAGAGGACACTGCTGGTGGACTCGCCACTAGTCACTCACAAGTTTGGACTGATGTTAACACACACACACACACACACATATACTGAGAGCCTGCTAAAATGGCAAGCAGCAGGTTTTAAAGTAGGGAGATAAATCACTGCAGAGAACCTTTCAGAGGAGTCTCTCTCTCTCTCTGTTCTCTCCCTCTCTCTCTCTCTCTCTCTCTCTCTCTCTCTCTCTCTCTCTCTCTCTCTCTCTCTGTTTCTGTTCTCTCCCTGAGGCCGGCATGTATCCAACTTCAGTTTATTTATTTGCACCACTTGATCCCGATGCTGTTCATTTGACACTACACACACGCGTGATCACGTACTGTACTCCCCTCTCACATACACACAGAAACACACACATCCTATTTATAGGACATTCAGTAAACAAACAGCTGCTTCTCTTAAAGGACAATTTGTTTAGAGGTAATTTATTCCTTGACATTTTCCATTCAGTCCAGTTGTTTTCTAAACTTATGGTGTTGCTATTTGTGTCCATTATTAACCAATCAGGTGTGGGAAGGCCGGTGGCGGGTCATGCCTCACGACGTGCTCCCTGATTGGTTGAAGGACAACGACTTCCTGCTTCACGGCCACAGGCCGCCCATGCCTTCTTTCCGCGCCTGCTTCAAGAGCATCTTCAGAATCCACACAGAGACGGGAAACATCTGGACACATCTGCTAGGTAGTGTACACACACACACACACACACACACACACACACACACACACACACCTACGCTCCTGTTAGATCCTCACACCCAGTAATGACATCATAACCTCGACCCATTCAGTAAACCTGATCTTAATCCTAATCCGATGACTTTGGCCAGTACCGAAAAAATGTCATCGAGGTATAGGCCACATTTGAGTATTGAATCATAATTCATATGACATTCTCAATACTTAATTAATGAGTATCTTAAATGGTGCTAAACAATTACAGTTGCTGTATTTGTAAAAGGTTTGATATAAATCCGCTCCAGGAAGTCTGAATACCAAGAAGCAGCAGTATGATTCATGTGGTTGCTGGCTTCGCTTTACATTCAGTCAAACGTCTCCGTATCGGCAACCACCTAGGTAGTAGTTATCAAACATAAAAGTATCTGTTGAAAGTACCGTACAGGGACAAATAACACATCTGAACACACTACACTGTCAGGCTGTTTATTATTTGTCTTTTTATTACTACGTCCTGGTTCAGCTCATCACTGTCCTACAGCCTCCCTTCAACAGCTGGTCAATGAGCTATCTCGTCCTTCTGTTTCAAAACACAATCATTCCTCTTACACATCGTTATGGTAATAGAAGATCTCTATCTATCCTAGCACGGAATGCGATCAGGAATTTCCCTCAAACACATTACTGTACAAACACTCTCTCTCATAGAACATAAATAATTTTTTATTTATGTCGCATGACACACAGATTAATCCGGTTATGCAAATAATATGTACCGTGATAAAAATAGACCATGTATAAAAAGCTTCCCAAAACAAGTCCTTCATCAGATACCAGGGGCCTCATTTATAAAGGGATATACGCTCAAAAAATGGCGTACGCCAGTTTCTACGCAATGTTTGCGATTTATAAAATACTAACTTGACGGGAAAACGTGCGGTCCTCCACGCAAACTCTAACCCATGCGTACGCACTAAGCACAACAACGGGAGAGACGAGAAACTGCGACACCGTTGGCAGAAAGAAGAATGGAGAGAAATATGTGGAAATAATACCATAAACAAAATGTTACCTCTCATTTATCATATATGAAGAATTCATTTTCAAACATTGATTAAAGCCAATCTTGAAATGATTAAACAAACGCCTGTTTGAGACTCCTCAGTGCACACAAAAACATAACTTAGAGAAATAAATAAATACGGAAATGTTATTTAAAACCACCTCGAATATGTTGTGTTAATGTTATGAAATGTTTTCTAATAAATGATGCGGTTTTGCATTTCTATAGGTTGTACGAGCATGGTTTTATGTACTATCATGTTTAATCATGTTTTATGCCGTTTGCTAAGACTTGATAAGTCGCTCGTAAAACACAGGAGGTATGGAAATTAAGAACACCATGTGGTAAATTGTACAGCTAATATAACACAACACATTAGTTGTATTTCCTCTAACTGGTGGATATAGAGTTGCTGCAGTGGAGACGCTGCGCACAGCTGATCGACAGCTGGGACACAAACCACCAAATACGAAAACATAATTCAGATCCAGTCGTCATGACTCCACTCCGGAGGGATTCCCCGATCACTTCTTACAGTCCCTCATCAAGGGGGGTCTCCTGTCCCCGGTACAAACACACTGCCTGAGGAAGGATGTGTATTTTTTTTGTCATTAACCTTTTTCGGACCACTTATTTATTTATTTTGGTGACGATCCGACCTCCATGCTGCTACTCTGGTTCAAACAGCATCCACCAAACAATATGATTTATCTCCACCTCCCCAAAAGAACCAAAATCTTCTTCATAAAGTCAGTCAGAATGAATGAATGGGCTTTTCTTTGACTATTTATAGGCAAATATGGGCGTTACGTGAAGCCCGCAAAAGCTGCACCGCATTTCGAGTCGATTGTGATTTATAAAAGGAAACCGGCGTAGGAAGTGCTGTCCGCACCTTCCTCGCCGGAACGCAATGTTTGGTGAATCGGAAAATGTCGGAACATTTCTGTACCTATTTTTGGATTTCTACTACGTAAGCAACCTTTCCACGTGAATCCTACGCACGGCGTTATAAATGAGGCCCCAGGGCAGTAGTTCTGATGTTGGGTCGGCGCTTGTTAGAACAATCAGCATTTGTGTTTTGCTAACTTTCATTTAAAGTTGTTTTACACTTTGTTGAAGCCGACACATCCATTTCTCTTTCTGTTATTGTTTAGCAGCTAGTTTGGCGTCTTCTGCCCCCACCTAGTGGTTCAACAGAGATACTGCACCTACATGCTTTGGTCATTTTAGTGTGACTCTGTTAATAGTGATTACTTCTTGTTTTGGTCTGTGTGGCTTGAGTAAGCAAGGTCTGTACAATTTACAAGCTGGCTTTAATTGGTCGATTCAGTGGGAACAGCTGCGCCTGTAGTATCTTGATTCATATTTAGTTCTCCCTGCGTCTCCGTGTCTCTCTCTCCGTAGGCTGTGTGTTATTCCTCCTCCTGGGCCTGATGTACATGTTCCGGCCCAACATGTCCTTCGTGGCCCCGGTCCAGGAGAAGGTGGTGATCGGGATGTTCTTCCTGGGCGCCATTCTCTGCCTCTCCTTCTCCTGGCTCTTCCACACTGTCTACTGTCACTCCGAGGGCGTCTCCAGGGTCTTCTCCAAGTAAGACCACAGCCCAGGAACTCACAGATTTCTAAGACTGTACATTCGAAAGACGTCCTTGTACAGCATCTGTAATGGTGCATGTGTGTGTTCAGGTTGGACTACAGTGGGATCGCCTTCCTGATCATGGGCTCCTTCGTGCCCTGGCTGTATTACTCCTTCTACTGCTCCCCCCAGCCCCGCTTCATCTACCTGATCGTGGTGTGCATCCTGGGCCTGTCCGCCATCACCGTGTCCCAGTGCGACTTCTTCGCCACGCCGCAGTACAGGGGGGTCCGAGCAGGTACAGTGACATGATGCAAACCTTTATTTCCACTCAAAATAAATGGTCAGCCAGTTCCTAAACGTTTTTTATTATGTTCATGTCATATGTAATATATGCACCACAGCATGTCGTCAGACACTGTGCTTTACAAACATAGTGACATCATCACAGGCAGCGTGATGACACATGAGCCATTTCTTTCTGCTACAAAAAGAAGGAATGAAACGGCTATTATATTTTTATTTTAGATTGATTTAAAAGCTGCTCTAATAAATGTTTTATATAAGCTATGGATCAATGATCATAAGTGATGTGAAGTGGATCCCTCGTAGTGATGACCCACAGAGAATCCTCTCAGCCCTGCATCTTCCAGCTGGTAGCTCTGGTTCACCTCTGTCTGTAGTGTTGTTTAACACAACAAAAAGCTGCTCTGCACCGATTAGCCGACAGCAACTATCTGGTGCACAAATGGAGCATTTAGCTGCTGACAAAACTGAGTGTGAACAGAAATATGACTCCTGCTTGTGTTGCTCTGTGTCTCTGCTGCACTGCCCCCTGGTGGCCGTAACCAAACACTGTCATTTACAATGCCCCCCCCCCTGTCTGTGCTCAGGAGTGTTTGTGGGCCTGGGTCTCAGCGGTGTGGTCCCCACCCTGCACTTCACCATTAGCGAGGGTCTGATCAAAGCCACCACCATGGGGCAGATGGGCTGGCTGTTGCTCATGGCAACGCTCTACATCACTGGAGCCTGTCTGTACGCAGCCCGCATCCCAGAGAGGTTCTTCCCCGGGAAGTGTGACATCTGGGTAAGACACACACACAAACACACACACAATATATTTAAAGAGCCTGTGACACCATCCCAACAGCTGTTGTGCAATGAAATATTGGTCTACTAGTAATCTCGAACCGTCAGTTTAAAAAAGAAAAAGCGATACCGTTCCGTTAAATATCAATAATTTCGAACATCGCGGGGAAATTCCTTCGACTCATTTTGAAGTTTTGGGGGAAGCCGGAAGTGACGTCAATGCGGGAACGCTTCGAGAGCCAAACACGGACAAAATGTGTTGTGTCATGCGTAGAAATGGTGAATTACTGAGATTAGGCACGTTAATAACGTTTTAATGAAGTTGACTACAGTATATTCATATTTGTCAGTGCTTTCATGTCAATTCAGTGATATAAACATACATGATCGTGGTGAAGATGATGATTACATTAGGATTACAAATCGGGAGTGAGAGCTGCTGAATTTCCTCCCGTCGGATGTGATATAAAAACAAATCGATTATTTTTGTGGTTGTAAACTCAAGTGGATGAAACTACATTTATTAGTGCTTTCATGTCAATTCGGCGAACATATGATACATTAAATGATCGTTTGTTTGAGCCGGTCTGCATTTCCTGATGAGAAAACAAACCGATGCTTTTTGTAGTTGTAGTACACCAACATGGATTAAACGTGTGTTTTTTTACCACAATGTTGGGGAAATTAATGGATAAAATGCACGGATTATTATTATTATTATTCCCACTCCGATCGGGACACTAGGTCCACCGTTTCCCCGCAGCGAGTCTCCCCCCGTTGACAGTTTACGTGGGCTGTGTGCGGTGGCGGACTGGCCATCGGGACGAATCCCGATGGGCCGGTACCGAAGTGGGCCGGTCGGATAAGTCACCAGCACATCCCCCATAGGCGGCGCGTGAGGCTCAGGTTTGAGAAGGCTAAATAACTTATTTTACCTGACGCTGCCCGCCTCCGGCGTCTATAGAAAAGAGATCAACTCAGTGTGCGGAGTTTAAATCTCTCAAGTCATATTACAGGATAAAGGAAATACAGTTTAAACTGCCGTATGCAGAGAAGACGCCGACGTGTCGCACTTATCATTCATATTACATCATCAATCAGATCATCGATCATATAATATCATAATATATCATATATCTCCTTATCTGAGTCAGCTTCTCCAGCCTCATCTGGCCGTGCAACACTCAGTGTCACAGACTGTATGCATAAGTATTATTTAACACATTATGTTGACGAAACACTCGAGACAAATGTAATTAAAGTCAGATCCACGCGTGTTTTAGATGTGAACGCGCTCTCAGCTGGAGAGGGAAACCCTGGCTTGATTTACCGAGTTGATAACCAGCGTCGTCGGACCGCTCAGCGAGATCTCGTTTGTTAGTTTGTTGTTGTTCGTTTGTTTGTTACTCAAACATATCCAGGGTCTGTTGAACTGGCTTCGTAGTACAGGGCACAGGTGGCTAGCAGCGCTAATGTCAAAGACACATACATTATACATTATATTTGTATTTTACCAGGATGCAGTAACACAAATATTTACATATTTACATGTACTATATACAGCACCTGCCGCCCCTGACATCCCCACTCCCCCCGTTGACAATTTACTAGCGGTACCGAAGTGGGCCGGTCGAGAGTCCCGGGATGATTTGTAGTCCCATTCCACCACTGGCTACATGACCATATGATCGCCCATATTGACGCACCTCATTCCTAAACTTCTAACAACAGATACAACATAAACCGATCCTTCAGCCTCATATGAGCTTTCAGACACGTTCAACATTAACCTGTCATCGCTGTCTGAGCTTGCTGCTGTGTGCGCCGTCGTGCGTTTACATCCGACTGTATATATATATAAAGGTTTACATGCAGAAGCTGGGATCCTGGACGGTGCAGCTGGAGCGCTGTGCCCGCAATGACGTCACCCATCATTTGGCGGGACTTGAAGAATCCGCGAGAAGATCCAGAAAATTGTCAACATTGAAGGCAGATTAATGGTTATCAAAGTACAAATATCCAAAATCAGTTCAGTAACGGTTTTCAAGGGGACAATATGTACTCAAATGTATGGGTTTGGATGATGGGGGAAAACCGTGTCACAGGCTCTTTAAACTAAATCTTAATAATGAAAAAAATGTTTTAAAATAAATAAATAATAATAATGACTAATCTCCTCCCCAGTTCCACTCCCACCAGCTGTTCCACATCCTGGTGGTCGCCGGAGCGTGCGTTCATTTCCATGGCGTCTCCAACCTGCAGGAGTTCCGTCTCAAGGCAGGGGGGGGGTGCGCTGAGGACGACACCCTCTAACACACACTGACTCAGTCTTACACTCACACATACACTACGGGGAACCACTGGTTCTTATAATATGCACAGAATAACACACACACATAAAGCTAAAAAACACACACACACTACACCTGAGGACCAGCGTGTGTGCATAATACACAGGAGGGCCCCCCAGTGGGCGCTATTAAACCTGACTGACGAGGGTTTTTATTGTCTTTCTGTCCCTCTGTCTGTCCCCCCCTCCCTCCTCTGGCACTTTGATTATAAATCCTCTCCAGGATGGGGAGTTAAACCAGTTTTTGAGACTGTGCTCTTTCCGGGAAGTGTCTCTGTCTGTGTTGGGGGGGGGGCGAGGCATCACAACCTCAATAATGCTCCGTTTCGCCTGAGTGTGAGTCTGACCTTTAGGAGTGTGATGCTTTCATTTGAAAATTATTCATAATTGTGGCTTTTAAAAAAAAAGAAGACATTTGCGGGGGGGGGTTGCTGAATCTCACTTTCTAAGTCCTCAATAATGATAAAAGAGATGAGTGTGATTGTGAAGGTTGTTAGGGTGGGGGGGGTAATTGTCTCTTTTTAAAAGTTAAACAAAAACCTTTTCCATGTAAATAAGATTTCTAAATTTTGGGTTATAGATTTGTATGAAATATGTATAAAAAAAGCAAAAAAAAATCTAATATGAGGGCAAAATAAATGAATATGTTAATGAGGAGGGGGGGGTGTTGTATCTACACTTCCTCTAGCAGTGGGGGAGGGGGGGTCTATAATACTGCAGTTGGAGGGAAGTGCTTCATCAACATGGTGGAGGCAGGGTGGAGACACATAACATCTGCATATAGTCTACCAGCAGCTTTAAACATGCTGCCGTTTGTCTCTGTGGTAACCTACACCTTCTGACCTGACAACCTTAACATATAATGGAGGACACAGCGGGGAGGTGGTCCTCTACCCGGTCCTCTCCTCTTTAAACCTGTCAGATATCAGATCATGGGAACATTGTTGCTTAAAAACCAAATCTAAAGTCCAACCATGATGTAAAAACAGTCCTCTGATATGTAGCCATTTTCTTTGATCTTGTGATGTATAGATAAAAAGAAATCCATGTCACCAAAACCAGTTAATTCTTTTCTAAATCATTGTCAAACATGTCATGGATAACTAGGAGACATTTTGTATAAACACGGCCCCTGAGTCTTATGTCCATCATTCTGTTAAACTGCAGTGTAATTACAGTGCAGGTCCTTCGGAGACCCGTTTGGATTGGGTTGTATTTTATTTATCTGCTGCTGTTTTTGGTATTATTTCAAGCTTTAATTTCTCTTTTTTCCTTTTCTATTATTTATCAATGGTTTGTCTCTTTCAGCCATGTGAGGGGGGCACCAAGGGTCTCTCCCCTCAGAACAGTAGAGGGTCTCCTAAAGCAGGGTCCGCCTCAGATATGGAGACTTTGCCTGGAAAATAAAATTATAAAAAATGTGTTTCCTGCTAATACCAAAATCTCGCTCCTGAAGATGGAAAAACTTAAATTCTTAGCTAATCATGAACTCTATGTCTATGATTTATTTTTAAAATGTAGGTTTGTACCTTTCTATTTGATGGCAGCTTTTTCTGAGCAGGAATTCAAACACATTGTCATATTTCTTCTTTTCTTTTCTTTATTCTCTAGCTCATATTAATTTATTTTCTCATGGGGAGGGCGTTCTGTCTGTTGAAGCACACGTTCCATTTGTGATGGGAGTGTTTGGTTGCAATAGATCTTTATATCTGCTGTATTGTTCTAATAAAAGGTTTTTGAATCTGTCACTTTGTCTTTAGTGCTGAGTTTGTGCACAACATAACACACTTTAAAGAAGAAGCTTCAGATAATTGCTTGTGTTATATCTTGTTCTTAATAATAATCATACTAATACGTACTGTAAGTAATCAGCTTGCAGGGATATGAAATGTATTTATTGAAAATTCAAAATACATTTTGAAATGTATAGTGTTTTGTGAAAGTTATTGTGTAGTATGTCTAAAACAAAAAGTGATAAGATTGACATTCGTAGAAAAATAGTATAGTGTGTCAAAAACTCAAACTAAATGTCTAGTGTGCTGACAAAATCAAGAACATTTTTATAGAAGATCTGAGATAATTGCATGGCCTCAGATCTTCTTCCTATAGTAATACTATAGTAAAACCTGTTTTTACACAGGCCCTGAAAACTGCAGTCATTAAATCGCTCTTTAAAAAAAAAGAACAATCTAGAATGCTTCAGTAATGAACAATTACAGGCCCATATCAAACCTCCCATTTCTAGCTAAAACCATTGAAAAAGTAGTTTTTCAACCGTCGATTAGTTTCTTGAATTGAAATAAGTGTTTCGATGTGTTCCAGTCAGGCTTTCGACCACAGCACAGAGTGCTCTTGTTAAGGTCTTCAGTGACATCCACTTAAACACAGACAGTGGCAGAACTTCAGTGTTAGTATTATTAGATCTCAGTCCTGCGTTTGACATTGTTGGCCATAACATATTACTAGACCGACTGGAAAACTGGGTGGGACTTTCGGAAACAGTTCTAAATTGGTTTGAATCCTACTTAAAGGACAGAAACAACTTTGTTTCAATAGGTAAATAAAATACACATCTCAGTTGACAAATATGACGTGGGGTACCTCAAGGCTCCATCTTGGGGCCTCTTCTCTTTAACATCTACACAAGTCCTCCAACTCATATGACCAAATAGGTCGATTGTTCAAGCCCTTATTACGACCAAATAGGTAGTTTGTTCAAGCGCTTATTACGACCGATAATCACGTTTTAAAGTTTTCGACCTCTAGTGCTCCCGTTGATTGCAAACGTTACAGAGGGTCGTTTATTCACAAATAACCCTGTCTGGAAAATCCTAAATTGTCGGATAGTTTGGCCATTAAAATGCTTTTTCATTAGATTTCTAGCAAGAAGTGTATATTGTACTTTTAGAATCCACGTCCTGTGGATGTGTAGGATCTATAGTTTGATAGATATTATAAAGATGACTTTTGAGGTTTCGCCAGAAGAACGTGTATATGCGGCAGCTTCCATGTAAAGTTAGCGTCAACCTTCACGGGGTGAAAACAGTATTTCCGGTCTCTTTTTTCAATTTTCATAATAAAACCAATGATCAAATTATTTAATAGTGATATCTGCATTACTCATCCACTAAAAAACATCAGTTTATCCTTGTTAATTACACAACATTAATGGTTTAAATTATGTACACTGCTTTTGTGTTTTTCCCATAGGTTTTTCCCTTTCGATTCTGAGAGACACATTTCTTTTTTCAGAGGTTTTGATAGGCTAAAACATCGAACTACCCATAATCCTCACCTACCGTTCAAGCTTGGTGATTGGATGTTTTAGCTGCAATGCACGGTGGGATATGGTGTCACTGTTTATGCGATATGAAATTGGAAAACATTTTAAAAATAATAATAATACTTTATTTCGAGTGTGCTTGCTTTTCTCTTTGGAAGTCATCACATAACGGCATTGTAATACACGGTTCGGCTGCATTAAATATTACACATCTGCCTTAGTTCTCTACTTATAGAGCCTTGATTAGAAGACCTTTGGACAAACTGGAAGAAATGCCGCCGAAACTGTACGTGAGGTGGATCATAAATATATCAGCAATTACACAACATCTTCAATCTCTCTTCACACAATACGTCTCCTTGCAGTATCAATAGTTATTTGGCTGACTTTTATATTTGATACAATTGGTAGATAGGCTATATTTATACCATAGCGGTGCACAGCTGATAGATTTTTTATTGAATTAAAGAATGTAATATACTGAGTTGAGCAGAGCCGGCCCGACCCATTAAGCGACATAAGTGGCCGCTTAGGGCCCCACAGCCACTAAGGGGCCTCAGTACACCGTCGCCGTGATAAGTATGTTTAATTCATTGTGTTAATATGCCTAGATTGCCTACTCTCAAAGTCATGTATTATATTATTGAGTCAATAATATAATACATTAACCGTGCTTTACCTGAACCTCATCACGACACTAGAGAGGACGGCAGGATTGTAATTTCCCGTATTCAGTGAATGCAACAGAGGCAAGACACCAGACCAAACCAGAGAGTTGAATGGAAATAAACATCTGCCTTATTGGCTGACAGGTACCTATCCTGTGAGCTGTGACAATGTTTAAAATAAACTGTGAGTCGAACTCAGAGTTTTTGAAGATGGACATAAGAACATTTTTTCTTAAAAAAGACGAAAATTCTCAAGTGGTGGCTCACACAACAACCCCAGAGCCACCACTTGGCCAGGCAAACAAGGTATGTAAATGTCAGTAAACTTCCAAGTTATGCGAACATGTAAGCAAAGCATAAATTACATCTACGTTGACGTTACTTTGAAACAACTTTGTTAAGCTAAACCGTTAGCAAGTAGCTATAGCTAGCCAGATATATTAAATAAACACTTTGTCATACAATGTAGCGTTACCAGGGGCCTCATTTATAACACTGTGCGTAGGATTCACGTGGCTTACGTAGTAGAAATCCAAAAAATAAGGTACAGAAATGTTCCGACATTTTCCGATTCACAAAACATTGCGTACCGGCGAGGAAAGTGCGTACGGCACTTCCTACGCCGGTTTCCCTTTATAAATCACAATCGACTCGAAATGCGGTGCAGTTTTTGCGGGCTTCACGTAATGCCCATATTTGCCTATAAATAGTCAAAGAAAAGCCCATTCATTCATTTTGACTGACTTTATGAAGAAGATCGCAGGAAATGACGACAGAACAGCTAAAAAAAGACATCTCACACCGTGTCAGATTTTGGTTCTTTTGGGGAGGTCGAGATAAATCATATAGTTTGGTGGATGCAGTTTGAACCAGAGTAGCAGCATGGAGGTCGGATCGTCACCAAAATAAATAAATAAGTGGTCCGTAAAAGGTTAATGACAAAATAAATACACATAGCCTTCCTCGGGCAGTGTGTTTGTACCGGAGACAGGAGACACTCCGTTGATGAGAAACTAAGAAATGATCGGGGAATCCCTCCGAAGTGGAGTCATGACGACTGGATCTGAATTTTTTTTGTATTTGGTGGTTTGTGTCCCAGCTGTCGATCAGCTGTCGATCAGCTGTGTGCAGCGTCTCCACTGCAGCCTGTGCATCTCACCCCCACCCCCCCCAGCAACTCTATATCCACCAGTTAAAGGAAATACAACCAGGGTCGGCTCTAGAACAAATCGAATGGGGGGGCAATCATTTACAAATGGGGGGCACACACTGCCATCAACAACCAACACACAAACACCAACGCAACTTCAAAAAACATGCTGTAAAGTCTATTGTCTTTCACACACATTGCAGGGTGTAGTGCTATTGTATAGCGCACCTATGACTTGTGCATACATGCACGGTTTTGGAACGACCACCAAAACAGAAACATATGGACATAGGCCACCATACAAAAAGTGTGCAATGAAATGTATTTAGTATCCTATCCATGTGAACATGTTTTAGGTGGGGGTCGACCTAAACTCCACTAGGAGGGTCTGGGGGCATGCTCCCCCGGGAAGATTATTTTAAAAATATTGAAGTTAAATGCATCAATCTGGTGCACTTTGAGAGCAACATGAAGAGATATATGGATAGCCTACATCTCTCAGCATCCATATGAAACAGAACTGTACACAGATTTACTTTATGGATATTTAACTAATCACTCCCCTTTTAAACTGTATTCTTGTGTTACTGTCCTATAGTATTTCATACCCGTTTTTTATTTATTCTCTTATTCTTTAATAACTATAATGATCATATAAAGTTATTCCTCGCAAATACTGATTTACATAAATGGTGACCAAACCGTTTGAGACCCACTGAGATAACCTACACTAAAGTTAACTATCTAAACACTGAGAGAGTCCTTACCTCACTGAGCAGAGGTTATACGATCCTCTCAGTCTGACAGGAGAGGACTCTCCTCCACCTTGGTGTAGAAACAGCTCTTTATATCCGTTAGCATAGCTAGCTAACCAGATGCTAACAACAACATTCCACGTTACCGCTTGCGCACTCACAAAATGCGCTCGTGCCACAAGCACACAGAGCCGAACTTCAATGAAACACAGAGGCCCAGAAGTAGGCTACTTGTACTGTACTGTATATGATATTATTTTCGATGGCTTTACTGTATAATCACCAGTGTAACAGATGAACAGATCGCCACAGGGCTTTCATCTAAACACACAGCGACGTAATGATAACAAAACAAAGGTTGGGGTCATTGGTCAAGCAACACACCAATCAGAGAGCAGCAGTGAGCACACCTCAGGCTGTGTTTTACATTTGTATTCTTTATTTCTGACGTATTTCACACAAAAAACCTTTCGTGGAAACGTTTTCACTTATATGATAAACGGCAAAGTGGCAAGGCTTGCCCACCCTGCGTTGGGGGGCACAGTGACTCATTTGGGGGGGCATGGCCCGCGAATGACCCCCCATGACGCCGACCCTGAATACAAATAATGTGTTGTGTTATATTAGCTGTACAATTGACCACATAATCATATGGTGTTCTTAGCTTCCATACCTCCTGTGTTTTACGAGCAACTTATCAAGTCTTGGCAAACGGCATAAAACACGATTAAACGTGACAACCATGCTCGTATCTACAACCTATAGAAATGCAAAACGGTGTCAGTTTAGACGTAATTCTGTCCTCCTGCTTACCGCATCATTTATGAGAAAACATTTCATAACATTAACACAACATATTTGAGGTGGTTTTAAATAACATATCCGTATTTATTTAATTCTCCAAGTTATGTTTTTGTGTGCACTGAGGAGTCTCAAACAGGCGTTTGTTAAATCATTTTAAGATTGGCTTTAATCAATTTGTGAAAATGAATTCTTCATATATGATAAATGAGAGGTAACATTTTATTTATGGTATTATTTCCACATATTTCTCACCGCGGTGAATTTAGTTTTAGGTTGGATATTAGACGGACATTCGCCCCGCCAGCAGCGTCAGTTTCCCCTGCTGCTGGCTGTATTATACGGTGGCCCTGAAGTGCAAGACACCACAGCATTTCAGAAAACGCCACAGCATTTCAGAAAACGCCACAGCATTTCAGAAAACACCACAGCATTTCACATTGGACGGAAAGGGTATTCCTTTAGGGAGAACACTTCTTGTTTGTGATTGGACAGAGCCAGCCAGAGAAGCACTGCTGTGATTGGTTGTTTTTGCTGCCAGTCAAGAAATGAAGCTTCGTGATTGGTCAACACCGGACAGCGAAATATGTCCCAACCATGGTCCCACAATGTATGGTCCCAACACATCAGCCGTTAGCACACACTCAGATCTCACAGCTCCTCATATCTGTTCAGAAACTGGACAAAAGTTAAACAAGTACAAACCACAGACTGTCTATGTCATGGCGAATACAGTCGCTGCTTTATTAATGTCTGTATGATGTTGTTGTGATTGTGGACGGAGCAGCTACAGGTTAGTTTAGCCTGATGAATCCGATTCAGAAAACACGCATTTTAAAAGCTTTTCGCCTGCCGTCTTGTCTGCAGACTTGTCAAACATTGATTTTGAGTGATTAGGTCAAATGACCTGGAAGGTATTGAAGAAATAAGCACATTCTCCCATCAAATTATTAATATAAAATATGTAAAGTATTAAAATGCAATAAAAAGAGGTGTGTACTATGCAGCAAGTATAGTTATTTGACCCAGCACTGATTTTGAGTGAATCGGTCACATGACCCGGAAGTTATTGAAGAAATAAGAAAATGTTTCCATCAATAATATTAATAAAACGTATTTAAAGTATTAAAATGCAATAAAAAGAGATGTGTTCAATAAATGTATGCTCTAGAGTGAATTTGCTTCACATTCACACGATCGAGAAGCTGTCGATTTATTAAAAAGAACATTTTTGTTGTCTAATAGTAAAAGTCATTTGTTGATGGTCCCTAAGTGAAAGCCTCGTTTCGCGGAGAAGATCTCCCCGTTAAACTGACGCTGCTGGTGGGTCCGGGAAACTGACGCTGCTGGCGGATCCGCGAATGACAACCCCGGCTCATGCGGACATTGTGTCCGCTTCACCGTCAAGAGCCTCCGCCGACGGCTAGCGAGACAAACTAGCCTGTCGGAACAGGACCCCCCCATGTCCATGGACCCGCCGGCCGGCAGTCAAGACACGGGGGCGTCTGCCACAGAGAGCGAACCCCTCTCCGTGTCGGTCTGGGGCTCATCGTCAGCGATGGCCTCAGAACCGGGATCCCGCGCCCTGACAGGCCGGGACCCGGTGACGACAAGACACTCCTATAGGGAGCTGGGGCTCCTGGTTGGACCTCACCATGGTCTCACCCGCGGAGGATGTCCTCGAGTTGGACTATGAGGAGGCCGAGGAGGGGGACGCCCTGGCGTTCCTCCTGTCCGAGTCGGATGACCAAGAGGACACCTTCATGTCATCGGACCAGGCTGCAAAGCCTGGAGCGAGGGCTGCTCTCCCGGGCGACAGCACACCAGCTTCGCCCGGTCTGAGCATGGACCTGCAGGCCGTGTGCAAACGCGCTGCGGTCAAACTCAACGTTCCGTGGCCTGAAATGGCCAAGGAGACCTCCAGGTCCCGCTACGAGGGGAAGCATCTTCCCCAAACAGCGGGTAAAGGGAGGCAACTCCTCCCGGTGTTTCCGGAAATGTTGGATGAAGTGTCGGTCTCGTGCAGAGACCGGCCCTTCAGCATCAAGGTCCCAATCCAAGGACCCACCTTCGGTAGAAGGTGGGTCCCTCACCGAGCAGGAACCCCACGCTGCCAGCAAAAGCGGACCGCTTTCAGTTCACAATGACTGAAAAGTCCTACAAAGCTGCAGCGCTGTCCGCCAGGGCCCTGAACGTGTCCTCGCTGCTAACTGCCTACCAAGGGTAGCCCGGGAGCAGCCACTCTGGACGAGATGGCAGCGGTCACGGACATTTGCCTCCGTGTCCAGCGCTGCGCCGTCCAGGCACGGGCAAGGCAATGGGGATCATGGTGGTGCAGGAAAGAGCGAGATGGCTCAACCTCACCAACCTCCCAGACCGGGAAAGGGAAGATGTGCTGGATATGCCCATCGTTCCCGAGGGAATTTTCGGCTCCGCTCTCGCCTCCATGCAAAGGAGGTGTGAGACGAAGAAGAAGGAGGACGAGGCACTCCACCTCTGCCTCCCTCGAAGGGTCCAGCCGCTGCCCTCGCAGCAGCAGTCCTTCACCCAAGCGAACTCTGCCCGGTTCAAAGCACCGGTCAAGCAGAGGTCGCAGCCCACCCTGAGTACCCAGCCCAGGCTGGAGACAAGGGCAAGTTGGCCGAGAAAATCTCTGGTTCCGGCTGCAGCTCAGGCTCAGCCAACCCAGAATTTCGGCCAGCAGTCGAGGAAGAAGAAGCGAGCGGCGTGACAGCCCCTCCTTCTCCCCTCCGTGACTGTGTTCCCGCCGCCTCGAGAGATGCCTAAACACCATCCTCAAGTCCGCACAAACACATGTCACATGCTGATTGATTCCTCTGTCATAAAACATTTGCCGCTGACGCATCCAGGCTTCAGGCGCAGCTCAAAAAAATGAAAAGAAAATCAATAAAACCAATAAACAGCCCGTCAATTGTTCCCCTTCTGAGAGCAGCTACGGCATCTCTCAAAAGGCGGATTATTTACAGGTCTGTGAAGGCACCACCGCCACGCGCATGCGCAGTGCCGGCTGGGGCTTTAAGGGCACCACCGTCACGCGCATGCGCAGTGCCGGCTGGGGTCGTGAAGGCACCACCGTCACGCACATGCGCAGTGCCGGCTGGAGCCGTAAGCGTGACATCTCAGCTGGCTCTAAGGAGCATACAGCAGGAGATACTCACGACATCTGCGTGGGCTTCTCAAATCAGTTATACTTTATCTGTTCTCACAAACCCAAACCCCTTCACCCACGCCCAGAGCGTGGGGCACTATGGGCCTGACCCGTGAGTGGTACAATCTGAATACAGTGGCACTCCCTCAGAAGGTGATAAACACTATTCAGAGTGCGAGAGCTTCCTCCACCAGGTCTCTTTACGACTGTAAGTGGAGGGTGTTTGAGGAGTGGTGCCTTCAAGAAGGACACATCTCTTTTCAATGTCCTGTCAATGCCCTTCAATGTCATTTCTACAGGACTTGATCGATAAACACAGAGCTTTCTCCACGATCAAGGTGTACCTGGCTGCTATTGCTGCATGCCATGTGGGCTTTGAGGCAAAGACAGCTAGCCAACATCCTTTGGTCTGCCGTTTTATGAAGGGAGCGCGCAGGCTCCTCCCTGTCTCCAGGTCGCTGGTGCCCTTATGGGACCTGGCAGTGGTTTTAAATGGGCTCAGAATTACCCCATTTGAACCCCTGGAAGGAGCTAATGAAACATCTGTCACATGAAACATCTGTCACTCAAGACAGTGCTGTTACTGGCCCTGGCATCCGCCAAGCGGGTCAGCGATATCCATGCACTCTCTGTACATCCCTCATGCACTCAGTTCGCCCCAGGGCAAACGAAAGTGTTGTTGAAACCCAACCCTGCCTTTACACCAAAGGTGGTTGGTTCGTGTACCCCGATTGACATTGAGGAATTTCCTCCGCCGCTGGTTTCTTCCGGGGAGCAGCAGCAGGATCTGTTGTGTCCAGTCCGGGCTTTACACACATATGGACAGATCAAAAGAGCTTCGTCTTAATGACGAACTCTTCGTGTCCTGGGCTAACCCTCACAAGGGTAAGCCTGTTACTAAGCAACGGCTCTCCTGGATTGTGGAGGCAATTGCTTTGGCCTATACGAGTCAGTATTTGCAAGCACCTTCGGGTCTGCGGGCTCACTCGACTCGGGGCCTGGCTACATCCTGGGCTTTGTTCAAGGGTGTTTCCATCCAAGACATCTGTGCAGCGGCAAGCTGGTCTTCGCCACTCACTTTTGTCCGTTTTTACAGGCTAGACGTCTCCGCTCCAACCTTGGCCCGAGCAGTGCTGGGCACCTTGTTGAGTCGGGACTCCACCTGTTAAATTTTGGTTGATCGGTGATCTTCGAGAAAAGCTCGTCTGGCAATACGGGAGCTACAATATCCCATTGTGAGACATCGAACGGAGTGTTATGAATGAGAACTATAGGTTACTTACGTAACCCCAGTACTCAGAGTAACATGAAGTGAGATGTCTCACCAGACGGCCCTCCTTGCTATGGTGAAGCGAGAAGAGGTGCTTATTTTGAATGACGCATGCGTTGTGGCGCAAGCTACTTATAGGGGGTGGATTCCCTGACGCTGATGTCAAGATCACCAGCCAATCAGGATTGGCGTAATGACATTGATGCTTCTGTTTGCTCCGCGATGAGGCGCATCCCATAGTGAGACATCTCACTTCATGTTACTCTGACACTGGGGTTACGTAAGTAACCTATAGTTTCTCGTCTCTCCCGTTTGTGTGCTTAGTGCGTACGCAACGACGCTGAAGTTGGCTTCCGATTCAGAGCATCTGATTCGGCAGTTAAGGGGAAAGTTAAGGAACATTTAATTTACAGTGCTGAGCGAACAATCCTCTGTGTTTGAACCTCTTAAATCGCTGCATAGCTGATTTATTTGGACTGGATTATCCGAGAGAGGCTAAAGATTCTTGATAACACAGTTTCAGATTTGTGAAACCTTCATTCTATTTGTGAAAATACAAACAAGGGAGATTTCAGTGCTTTTTATTTTACATGTAGACCACATTAGACCAGGTCCTGATCTAAAACCACTAGACCTACACTCATCAAATCTGGACTGGATTATTCCAGAGGGTCGAAAAATTCTTTATGACAGAGTTTCAGATTTTTTAAACCTTTATTCTATTTGTGAAAATACAAACAAGGGAGATTTCAGTGCTTTTTTCGCACCCTGACCACATTAGACCAGGTCCTGATCTGAAACCGCTAGACCTACACTCATCAAATCGGGTAAGTATGGACAGCTAATTAAGGAAGAATAAAGTCTTTACTTGTTGCAAATACAAATTCAACAGATAAGTAGGTATACTTATATAAACTTACAGTAATGTATTTACAGTTGCAGGCAAAACATTTCAACAGGAAATTAAATATAGTCTATAACTAGCATTGTTCAAGTTTACTTTAAGCAACAAGCTTTGTTTGCCTAATTACAGTATGTCATCTTGAGTACTAGGATTGCTCGCAATGTGAAAAACATTGCAAGATTAGAAAATAACACTTTGGTAACAATGGTATGAGAAAATGGGTTCATTGTAATCCTGTCTTCTCTCAGAGAAATAATTGCTGTTCATATTTAGCTTTAGGACAAAGCAGCAGAAGCTGTTCAAAGTGGATGAAAGACTGAAGGTTAGCCTTTTTCTTTATCTCAAGAACCTGAATTCCTTTAACATCTCTTTCATTTTTTTGTTTGCTATGAAACAGTATTTAAGATACGAAAACTTTGCAGATAAAGAATTATCACCTAAATGAGGAGCATACACTTATTTTTATTTATGTATTCATTTGTTTAACAGGGACAGTGCACATTAATTAACATTCCTGTAAATGTGCCAGAGTTAGCCAAGAGGCTATTTTTCATCTGTTGTCCCTGGACAGATTTTATAAGTGAACCTAAAACAAATTTCATTTAAACAAGTAAATACAATCAAATTAAAACATGCAACATACATTACTGGAATACTTAAATAAATAAAAAGACAGAACAATAAAACAAAAGAACATGTTGTGACGACCCCTCCCCCCTTCTGCCTGTCTGTGCTCCCTGCCTTGCTGTCCTCTGGCAGGTACTGGGAGTGTCGTCCTGTTTGTGCCCGCCCATCTAGAGGCGGAGCCTCAAGAAGGCATAAAGGCTTGCCCAGCTGGGAGGTTCACTTTCTGATCCTGATCCTGGCCTGCTGCAGCAACCTCAGCCTTCCGCCTGTGTTTGTATTTTCACAAATAGAATAAAGATTTCACAAATCTGAAACTGTGTTATGAAGAATCTTTAGACTCTCTGGGATAATCCAGTCCAGATTTGATGAGTCTAGGTCTAGTGGTTTCAGATCAGGACCTGGTCTAATGTGGTCATGATGCGAAAAAAGCACTGAAATCTCCCTTTTTTAATTTTCACAAATAGAATGACCCTCACCTATGGTCATGAAGGATGGGTCATGACCGAAAGAACGAGATCGCGGATACAAGCGGCCGAGATGGGTTTCCTCCGCCGGGTGGCTGGTGTCTCCCTTAGGGATAAGGTGAGAAGTTCGGTCATCAGGGAGGGACTCGGAGTTGAGCCGCTCCTCCTTCGCGTCGAAAGGAGCCAGTTGAGGTGGTTCGGGCACCTAGTTAGGATGCCACCTGGGCGCCTCCCTAGGGAGGTGTTCCAGGCACGTCCAGCTGGGAAGAGACCAAGGGGTAGACCTAGGACCAGGTGGAGGGATTATATCTCTTCGCTGGCCTGGGAGCGCCTTGGGACCCCCCAGTCAGAGCTGGTTGATGTTGCCAGGGAAAAGAAAGTTTGGGGCTCTCTGCTGGAACTGCTACCCCCGCGACCCGACCACGGATAAGCGGGAGAAGATGGATGGATGGAGAATGAAGGTTTCACAAATCTCAAACTGTGTTATAAAGAATCTTTAGACTCTCTGGGATAATCCAGTCCAAATAAATCTGCTATGCAGCGATTTAAAAGGTTCAAACACGGAGGAGTGTTCGCTCAGCACTGTAAATTAAATGTCCCTTAACTTTCCCCTTAACTGCGGAATCGGATGCTCTGAATCGGAAGCCAACTTCAGCGTCGTGCGTACGCATGGGTTAGAGCAGGGCTGTCAAACTCAATTTCATCGCGGGCCACGTCAGCATTATGGTTACACTCAAAGGGCCGGTTGTATCTTTATAAATATACAGTACAGTCAAAAGTTTCTCATTCGAAGGTTTTTATTTATTTTAATAATTTTCTACATTGTAGATTAATACTAAATACATCAAAACTATAAAAGAACACATAGAATTATCTAGTTAACAAAAAAGTGTTAAAAATCCAGAGTATTAGATTTTAGATTCTTCAAATTAGCCCCCTTTCGCCTTGATGGCAGCTTTGCACATTATTGGCTTCTCTATAGAGTGGCGAAGTCCCTCCCCTTCCGGGGGACCTCCATGGGACCTTATTTCGAAAAAATTATGTATTGAAGTCAATGGAGAGAGAAAGATTATCTTTCGATCCCGTTTGAATTGTGCCACGAATTACACATATGATGTTTGTCAATTTAAAAGCTAATTTTGCAAGTCAAAAAAATAAAAATGTGTCGTAAAACTGTGAAGTAAGACATTTGTTTGTGTGAAACGCTGAAGGAACTACATCTCTTGTCTCGCAGACTCTCACAACAACACACGTCACCAAGATGGCCGTCACTACTGTCTTGTAAAAAAAGTGATTGTCTACCCTCACTATCAACACAATGAAACACGTCCGGAAGAATGTCATGCAAAGCTGCCTGCCTGCCCTTCCTTTGATTCTCTCTGAACGGCCTGGTCTTTTTAATGTTTAATGTCAACCATTTGTGCAGATAGCATGAAGTAGAACAGATCGACGATCGCCGATGCTAGCGTTAGCATTTCTCCCCCGGGCTTAAATTGTGTATTATAGAATGATCACCGGTGACAGTACTCTTCAAAGGGTTCACGAAATATGACTACTACTCTTACAGTTTAACATTTTGGGTTACTTAATGTTACTTCAGATTAAGGCTAATAAAAATGACAAGGCTGTAATGCAGGGGTGGGGAACCTCCGGCCCCCGGGCCGTATACGGCCCGCGAGACCATTTGCTATGGCCCTCGAAGTAATTTATAAACACACGCAAAAAAGAAAAAAATTAAAGAAATCTAGACCGCAAAAAAAATAAACAAGCGAGTGACTGTTTTTCCTGACCACGGTCAGGGTCCTTGAACACATCACGAGCCTAACGTGTCATCACGTGGTATATGTCTCGTCTGACAGGGATGCAGTTCTGATGGAGAGCACCAGAACGCCGCTCCGCCACTTCCACAAATTGCAGTACCGATAAGGAGCTGTATACATGCCGCAGTATTTGCGTGGCTATGTCTTTAGTTGTAAGCCCAGTGGCGATCTGTTCATCTGTCAATCTGATCATACAGTCAATAACTTTGTTGTTATTAGCATCTGGTTAGCTAGCTATGCTAGCTATGCTTTTTCTACAACCAGTGAGGTAAAGGCACATCTTTAAATGATCATTATAGTTAGAAAAAATAAGAGAATAAAGTAAACAGGTATAAAATACTATATGACAGTAAAAAAAAGTTGTTATTAAGAATACAGTTTGAAAGGAGTGATTTTTAAAATATCCATAAAGGAAAAGAAAATCTGTTTACAGTTCTGTTTCATATGGGTGTTGAGAGATGTATCCATAGATCTCCTAATGTTGCTCTCAGAGTGCACCAGATTGATGCTTTTAACTTCAACATTTAAAAAAAAATCTTCCCGGGGGAGAATACCCCCCTCGAGGAGGTTAGCCCCCCACACACTTAAATCTAGTTCACATGGATAGGAAACTAAATACATTTGCACACATATTGTGCCCATATCTTTCTGTTTTGGTGGTCATGCCACAACCGTGCATGCATGCACGAGTCATGGTGAGATATCTGGATTCAGAGGTTGCTTTGTCTTTGCACAGCATGAAAGAAAGGCCAAATGAATGGGCTGTGATTTTAGTATTTTTAAGCAGAGGTCAATCATTTGTACGGCCCTCGGAGGATGTTGGAAAAATGTAAATGGCCCTTGAGAGGAAAAAGGTTCCCCAACCTGTAATGCTAACTAACGTGCTAGCTACTAGCTAGGTAGCTAACTTGATCCAGCCACTCCTGGTCCTTTCATCAGACGGGAAGCGAAAGAACGAGCAAGACCCATTGCTGGTATGATAACAACCTGGTACTAAGCACACAGGCATCTTTTTAAAGTTATCTTATCCAGCGCCATATAGATAGATTATATCTATATGGTGCTGGATAAGATATAACTATAACTTAACTTACAGCGCCATATAGATAGATTATATCTATATGGCGCTGATCTTAGCTATCTCTTAGTAGAGGAAAACAATTGACATCACTGGGATTTGTAGTCTTTCTAGTTGCGTATTTTTCATAGTCTTATATTTCAACAGTTTTACGACAAACTGTGACTTTTTTGACATGGAAACTATTTTTTAAGATTGACAAACATCATATGTGTAATTCATGGCACAATTCAAACGGGATCGAAAGATAATCTTTCTCTCCCTATTGACTTCAATACATTATTTTTCAAAAATAAGGTCCCATGGGGCGGAAGTAGAAGGGCAGGACTTCGCCTCTATATAAATATACATATATTAAATAATGTATTATATATTACATTATTGGCTCTGCATTGGATTACTAACAGTTCCTGTAATAACTTCATAATTAAGTATGTCTGAAAGCAAAAGTCTAGGACAAATAATTTAAAGCAAATATTCAACAATTACACATATTGTATATAATATTCTTTGCAAGCTCTTGCGGGCCACATGAAATGAAGTCGCGGGCCGGATTTGGCCCACGGGCCTTGAATTTGACACCCCTGGGTTAGAGTTTGCGTGGAGGACCGCACATTTTCCCGTCGAGTTACTATTTTATAAATCGCAAAAATTACATAGAAACTGTCGTACGCCATTTTTTGAGCGTATATCCCTTTATAAATGAGGCCCCAGGGGCTGCCAATGCGTGAGAGTCACTCAATTAACCCATATCTCACGCACTCACGCCACACATGCCTTTCCTCACGTTAAGTTTTCGTCCAAAAATAAATGTATATAAAAATAAAGTGAAGGAACAGCAAACCGAACGGTCTACCAAATGAGACGGTCTTCTGGCTTAGTTCAGTAAAGTTGGAACGATATTGGGAGGTTTTGATTTCACGGACACTCATGAACAAAACGTTGTTCAGACACAAATGACGTTTCATAATTACCGTGGTAAGGTTGACAACAAACTACAATCACATTTTGATCAAAAAAGCCAATACGCGCCGTCCTCCGAGCTGGACACATTACATTGGTCTCTATCCGCAGCCGGAGAAGAAACGAGTGCTCAGGGACCGTCTGCAAAGTGCAACTCCAAAAAAAGAGAATACAATAATATTCAATCACTATTATACAGCTTATTACTACCAAACTCACTACACACATCAATAGTCTCCTGTGTGTCATACTCCAGCAAGGAGTTTGGAGGAATATGCTTTTGAATAATTTTGGGGAATATTTATAATGTAAAATCTGGCATCATTTTAAATAACTTTACTATTATACAGTATATTTCTCCCAAACTCACTATTTGCATTTTTGTTGTTAGCATCTGGTTAGCTAGCTGCGCTAACGGTTATTAAAAGCTGTTTCTAAAACAAGGAAATGGAGAGCTCTGTCCTGTCCTGACTGAGAGAGATAACTACAGCTCAGTGAGGTAAGGGACTCTGTTTAGATAGTTAACTTTAGTCTAGTTATCTCAGTGGGTCTCAAACGTTTTGGTCACCATTTATGAGAATAAATAAAAAACAGTTATGAAATACTATATGACAGTAAAACAAGAATACAGTTTAAAAGGGGAGTGATTTGTAAAATATCCATAAAGAAAAAGAAAATCTGTTTTCAGTTATTTTTCATATGGGTGTTGAGAGATGTATCCATCAATTAATTTTGCTCTCAAAGTGCACCAGATTGATGCATTTAAATTCAATATTTAAAAAAAAATCTTCCCGGGGGAGCATGCCCCCAGACCATCCTAGAGGAGGTGAGGACCCCCCCCTCACTTATAAAATAGCACTTTACCTCTGCTTACACCTATATGCCATTTTATATGCTGTGAGCTGATTATCGAGCCTTCATTGTAAGAGTCGTGGGTACACTGTGTATGTGCGTATTCCACTTTATCGCCCGGTATATTAATGGGAAATCCTAGTTCTGGGGTATTCAACTACAATTCAACGAGGTCCAGTTAGAGAAAATCTCCCTATGCAAAGGTCCGGAGCATCAAAATGCCTAACTTGCTTTATGAATTAGTGTGATATATATGGAAGTAGCCTGTGTCTTTATCAACGTCTGCATGTCATCAACAACTGACTGCCAATCAAATAAAGAAAGTACAATTCATAAACAACAATATTTATTGTCAATTAAGATTGAACTATTCAGATATACAGTAAATACTGTGGATATGTGTAATGTTCCTCTCTGGCTGCATTTTAAAATAAAATAGGAGAAAATAAATAAAATAGCTTTTGAAAATATGTGCATCTTTAAAGTGCTTAATTTTAGATAAATAAAATCAAGTGAAGCAGCAGCTTGAGTTTCCCTTTTTCTTTGTTAACCGTTTCACATCATGACTTAACAGTTTCAGACGATTATAGAACAATATCAGTCTTTACACATCATAACAATTAAACAGTTTTAAAGTTTCTCTTTCTTTCTTTAAACTTTAAAACTGTCCCTCACTCACTTTTTTTTAATTCAGTGCGAGAATTGAGCTTGTCCTGCCAGGAGTTTAAATCTGGGCTGAAATTGTGTCTGGGCCTTTCTCATACACACATGCAGGTGCTCATTGGTTAGCATCGGTTAGCCTGCCCTGGAACGATATTTATTTGTTGTGACCTCAGTTCTGACTTGAGAGGGAATGTTTGGTCAAACCCTTTGTGTTTTGTCTCATAGTGGCGTTTCACATTGGCACTTGTAATGAGCACCACGGTCTCTGAACAAATGAGACACACTGGTTCTGTGCTCCCAGTGGGCAGGATGAACATGTCCACTCAGGGTTAAAAGCTCTGTTCTCACTGTCCACTTTCCTCTTCTTGGAGAGCGCCATGTGTAATTATTTGTCTCTCCCTGTCTGCCGCTAACACGCCTGTTCACTCTCTGCTTCTCTCCCTCCCTGTATCGCTAATTATTCTCTTCACTCACGCGCTCTCATCTCTTCTTCTGTGTTTCTCTCCCTGTATCGCTCACTCGTCTCTTTCGCCCCCTGTCGGCAGAAGTTAAAATAGAATCGCCCTGTCAAAATTGAAATCCCCTATTAATGTATTGATTATAGGTCCGGGTCCGTATAGGTCGGCGTCTGGGTCCGGATCCAGACCGCCTGTTGCCAACCCCTGCCCTAGTTTGTACATGTTCAATACATTTGTAACACTGTACACATGAACGTTTATTTTTTGGGTTCACCAAAAAAAAATCTCACTCCAAGCTGAAGTCAAATGTTGGCAGCCCTGCATTATGTGATAGTATTTCTGAGAAAAAGTCAGCTGAAATGGTGGCATAGTTGCCACTGCTTTACGTGTCAACAGCATGTTTCAATGTATTTGCAGCAATAAATGTGGCTGTAACACCTGAATTTAAATGTGCAACCTCTTTTTGTGACAGATTTTTTGCATGAAATTATAATTATTCTGAATGATATTCCTGTGGAGGAAACTTCTGTGTAGCAATGCAGTGGGAGTCACCGTCTCCTGAAGGAGACACAGGACGAGCAGGAGTTCTGATGTCAAACACTGATATTTAATACAAGCATCGGCCGGAGAAATTCACATCACAAGTCACGCAGTCAAAGGTTCTGACTGCACAGGTGGTTTGCCATGTCAAATCTGATCAGCCTTGCATCTTGGTAGACCTTTTAACTTGTTTACAAAGTCAAATCCACATATTGGGGATGGGCGTAAAGCATCTGCAGACACAGGAGATGTCTCTCACGTCTCTGGAGCTTAGAAAACCCCCCTTGTGCCCACTGGTGTCAGGCCATAAACCCTAGTATCAACATACGACTGCATTAACACATTCCTTACGGGAGATTAGAAGCAGGGTCAGGGATAGTCGTAAATGTCAACACACAAAATAAGGTTAAATGTCTAGGAGTAAAGACAAAATTAATCCCTAACAATTCCTATTGACAGCTAGTTTCTATGTGAACATTATGAGATGGACAGCCAGAGAGAATAAATGAAAAACAGTTATGAAATACTATATGACAAAACAAGAATACAATTTAAGTGATTGGTAAAATATCCATAAAGAAAAATCTGTTTACAGTTCTGTTTCATATGGGTGTTGAGAGATGTATCCATAGATCTCTTCATTTTGCTCTCAAAGTGCACCAGATTGATGCTTTTAACTTCAATATTTAAAAAAAAACCTTCCCGGGGGAGCATGCCCCTCAAGAGGAGGTTAGGTCCACGGTGTTTACATGCTTATTTATACAATATGTGTGCTAAATGCAAAAACAAAAGTTGGTTCCGTGTTGTGTGTAGTGAGAATGCGCTAGAGTGAGGGGAGCTGTCAATCCTCCTTGCCAAGGGTGCAATCGAGCCTGTGGACCCCATCTCCTACTTCCTGGTAAGGAAGAAAGGCGGTGGACTTCGCCCAATCCTCGATCTGAGGGGACTCAACAAGTTCCTAAAGATGTTACCTTTCCAAGTGCTGAGCACAGCGGACGTTCTTCGTACCGTGGCCAGGGGGGAATGGTTCACGTCTGTCGACTTGAAGGACGCTTATTTTCATGTGCCTATTGTGCCTCATCACAGGCAGTTTCTTCGCTTTGCCTTCAGAGGCCGTTATTTCCAGTTCAGGGTGTTCCATTCGGACTCTCCCTCTCCTTAGATGACTGGTTAATCTGTGCACCATCCCGGTTACAGACGATCCAGGACACGGCTCTCCTTCTCTCTCATGTTGCTCGGCTAGGCCTCATGGAGAACATGGAGAAGAGTTGTCTGAACCCCTCTCAGAGCCTAACATTCATTGGGGTGGCTCTGGACACAGTCACTCAACCAGCGAAAGCAGTGTTCTCGCCCCCACTCCTGGTAGACGTGATGCTTTATTCTAGCAGCAGCCGACTGGATAGGCTGTCCTGCTGAAACTTTTTTTTTCAGCTAGGTGAAGGCAGTGCTCTCGCTCCCGCTCCCTCTGCTGGTAACATGGGTGTAGTTACATCCCTTTTGTGTTCGCCGAGTAGGAGCGTTGCTCTACTCTTTCCGTGAGCTGGTGAAGGCTGTGTTCTCGCCCCCGCTCCTGGTAGACGCGCTGCTTCATTCTAGCAGCAGCTGCCTGGCTAAACTGCCCTGTTTAATGTCCTTATCTATTCCACCTAGGTGAATGCAGTGCTCGCTCCCGCTCTCTCTGCTGGTAACATGGTGTAGAACATTTACATCCCTCTCTGTGTTCGGCATGTAGGAGCATTGCTCTACTCTTTACGTTCCGCAGGTAGCTAGTGGAGGCTGTGTTCTTGCACCCGCTACCGGTTATGCTGCATCTGGCATTCGTTATTAACTCAACCAGTGAAGGCAGTGTTCTCGCCCCCGCTCCTGGTAGGCGTGTTGCTTGATTCTAGCAGGAGCCGCCTGGCTAGGCTGTCCTGTTAAACTTCCTTGTTTAACCCAGCTAGATGCGGGCCTGTCCATCTGCTGCACATACTCTGCTGTGGGACGCCTTGGCGTCTCCCCAACAGGAAGGACCTCTTATCTCAGTTGGAGGGCCGGATGTGGAACCCCGACCCCTGCCGCCTCCAGCTGTGGGTCTGACCACTGGAGGGCCCGACCCACTGCTGAGCGACTGCATAGAAGACGAAGACTATTCTCAGATGCCAGGGCACCATCTACTCGTAGGCAGTTCGAAAACAGGTGGAAACTGTTTTGTTTTTTTGACTGGTGCCAAGGGCGAAATGAGGACCCAGTATATTGCTCGGTGCCTACGACCCTTGAGTTCCTGCAGTCCCTCCTGGACGACGGCCGGTGTCCCGCTACCGTCAGGGTGTATGTGGCTGTTATATCAGCTCAACACACAAGGGCTGACAACAGCACAGTGGGAGCCATAGGTTGGTATCCCTCTTTTTAAGGGGGAGCTCTGAGGCTTCGCCCCCCCGAATATCCCAAGGGCCCCTATGCTTGCCTCCTGTTGAACCTTTGTTACAGGCAGAACTGGAGTGGCTCTCAGCTAAGACTGCTTTCCTTCTTGCCATCACCTCAGCAAAGCGTGAAAGCGAGCTTCAGGCCTTGTCCGTGAACGGCTCGTGTCTGAGGTGGAACTCAGATGGCTCAGGTGTCACCTTATGGCCGAACACAGCGTTCCTCCCTAAGGTGCAAGAACATATGTGCTGCGGCCACATGGGCATCCCAGAGCACATTCTCCAGATACTACAGGGTGAATGTTGCCGCCCCTCATCCGCTGGGTGTGGTCCTCCTGCAGAGTCAGCCTAGGCCATCCTTATAGCAGGGGGAGTATTCAGACTTCCTCCTGTTGGTATAGGTCATCCAGTGCTAAAGCACCGCCTCTGGCGGTCAGTACGGATGAAATAGAACGATAGTTACGTATGTAACTATGGTTCTATGAATACTGGATGACCGCCAGAGTTTCTTGGTCACTCGGAATCTCGTGTTTCCGCGAGAAGATTCCATAGAACTGAACTCGTTGACTACAATGGAACTTATGCCTTCCGGGGTGATACGAGGTCACACGTGACTTTGTTGATATAAATATTCGACCTACGCATGCGCGAGACGGAAGATATCCTCTGGCGGTCATCCAGTATTCATAGAACCGTAGTTACATACATAACTATCGTTTTATGTCAGGATGGCCGAGTGGTCTAAGGCGCCAGACTCAAGGTTGACTCCTTCCTGAGTAAAAAGGGACTTCTGGTCTCCACATGGAGGCGTGGGTTCAAATCCCTCTTCTGACAGTGATTTTTACCTGCAGGTTACATCGCTGCGTTAAACACTATAGGTACTAATTATTTTGTTTCTTTGTAAAACAAGATATCCTTGAACATGTACTAGTAGCACACAGACTGAACAAAATCATGAGACATTACATTGCATTTAGGAGACGCTTTTATCCAAAGCGACTTACAATAAGTACATTCGACCAGGAAGACACAACCTTGAAGAAAACAGAATCATATAAGTACATCAGGTTTCATAGAGCCAAACATTTCAAGTGCTACTCAACTGGCTTTAGATAAGCCTTTATTAGTATACAAGTGCTCTATTAGCAGTTCTTTGTTAGTAATTATATCGCTCGAGGTGGAGTCGAAAGAGATGAGTTTTCCGTCTGCGCCGGAAGGTGTGTAAGCTTTCTGCTGTCCTGATGTCGATGGGGAGCTCATTCCACCATTTTGGAGCCAGGATAGCAAACCCACGTGTTTTTGCTGATGGGAACTTGGGTCCCCCTTGCAGCGAGTCGTATGGCTGATGCAGAGCATAGTGCATGCGCTGGGGTGTACAGTTTAACCATGTCCTGGATGTAGGAAGGGCCAGATCCATTCGCAGCATGGTACGCAAGTACCAGTGTCTTGAAGTGAATTCTAGCAGTTACCGGAAGCCAGTGGAGGGAGCGGAGGAGCGGCGTGGTGTGGGAGAATTTAGGAAGGTTGAAGACCAGACGAGCCGCTGCATTCTGGATGAGCTGCAGAGGTCGGATGGCACATGCAGGTAGACCAGCCAGGAGGGAGTTGCAGTAGTCTAGGCGTGAGATGATGAGAGCCTGGACCAGAAGCAGCGTCGCTTTCTGGGTCAGCTGGGGACGCATCCTCCAGATGTTGTAAAGTGGGTATCTGCAGCAGCGGGTTGTAGCAGCGGTGTTTGCAGTGAAGGACAGGTTGTTATCGAGGGTCACACCCAGATTCCTTGCAGTCTGAGTCGGGGAAACAACAGAGGTGCCGATGTTGATGGTTAGGTCAAGAGTGGGACAATCTTTTCCCGGAAGGAAAAGCAGTTCAGTCTTGTCGAGGTTGAGCTTGAGGTGATGAGCAGACATCCACTGAGAGATGTCAGCTAGACAAGCAGAGATGCGTGCGACGACCTGGGTCTCTGAGCGGGGAAAGGACAGAATTAATTGGGTGTCGTCAGCGTAGCAGTGGTATGAAAAACCATGCGGGCTAATGACTGATCCGAGCGAGTTTGTGTACAGGGAGAAGAGGAGGGGACCAAGAACAGAGCCCTGAGAACTTAGGAAACAGAATTGCTGTAAGGTGTGCTATTTGTATTTGGCTGAATAAGCTTCTGTTCTCAACCAACATGTTTTTGTAATAGACCTTGTTCTTGTTTTGGGAAGCATCTTCATCTCCTGCATTGCCCTAAATGTCTGTTTACAAGTCATTTGTAAAGTTGAGTTGCAGATTTTTGTGTCAGGATGGCCGAGCAGTCTAAGGTCCCAGACTCAAGGACTGGCTCCTTCCTGAGCAAAGGGACTTCTGGTCTCCACATGGAGGCGTGGGTTCAAATCCCTCTTCTGACAGTGATTTTTACCTGCAGGTAAACACTGCGTTAAACACTATAGGTACTAATTATTTTGTTTCTTTGTAAAACAAGATATCCTTGAACATGTACTAGTAGCACACAGACTGAACAAAATCATGAGACATTACATTGCATTTAGCAGACGCTTTTATCCAAAGCGACTTACAATAAGTACATTCGACCAGGAAGACACAACCTTGAAGAAAACAGAATCATATAAGTACATCAGGTTTCATAGAGCCAAACATTTCAAGTGCTACTCAACTGGATATATCAAAAATCTGCAACTCAACTTTACAAATGACTTGTAATCTATAGATTACAAGTCATTTGTAAAGTTGAGTTGCAGATTTTTGTGTCAGGATGGCCGAGCAGTCTAAGGTCCCAGACTCAAGGACTGGCTCCTTCCTGAGCAAAGGGACTTCTGGTCTCCACATGGAGGCGTGGGTTCAAATCCCACTCCTGACAGTGTTTTACCTGGGCTTTAGCCCGCCGTTGGGCGGTCGCATTTTTGGGTGTATTAATCCTAGATCATTCAGACCAGTTGTTACTTTTTTTTGCAATCGGCCCTTCCATCTGGAATTCAAAACTTTGGCCTATTCTAGCATTGTTGCTAGCCCGGCTACCTCAGTCGGTAGAGCATGAGACACTTCATCTCAGGGTCGTGGGTTCGAGCCCCACGTTGGGCTGTAGTGTTTTAGGGGGTAATTAATCCTAGATCATTCAGACTAGTTGTTCCTTTTTTTGCAATCGGCCCTTCCATCTGAAATTCAAAACGTTGGCCTATTTTAGCATTATTGCTAGTCCGGCTAGCTCAGTCGGTGGCCGTTTCTCTTCAAGGATGCTACGTCATCAAGTGCCGCCGAAGGACTGTTCCAATCTCCAGCATACTTGGAATTCCAGAGAGGCCGCATCCTTGGTTTGGGGGAAATTTCGAGGCTGCACATGGGTAGACCTTAAAATCCCCACAAACAATTCTTTGCGCACAGACCAATTTCAAAAACCCTTGCGGAGAATGGCTGAACCGATGCAGCACACATTTAAATGTAAGTATAGTGGCGTAGAACATGTGTTGGTAAATATGTTACTTTGTTACATTTGTTTGTTATCACGAAAAAAGTGTTCCATGAAAGTAAAGCAAGTTCATAATTAGATCGTGAGGTATTTATTTTTGGTACAGTTTATGTTGAAACCGTTAGAGATAGTGGCACACTTGTTAGCCTGTTCCATTCTTCTTCGTTTTCCGTAGCCGTGGCTTGGAAGTATACTTGCTTCGTTTCTGAAGGAAGTGACTTGGAAGTACGCGACTACCAAGCCAGCATCCTCGCGATTGAGAAACGGCCGTCACTTGGACTTCATTACGTCAGTATGCCACGGAAGGAAAAAATGGAAGAGAAATGTCCAACGAGGCGTTCTGGGGCAGCAGAGACAGGTCTTCTCTGTGTTAGAGTTCTACTCGCTACACGGTGTACTTTGAGGGTCTGTGACTCTGCAGACCGTTTACATGCAGAAAAAGCTACATAACACAAGGGGACGGGTAATAACCAGAAAAGCATAACATGGGACCTTTAAATAGTTAAGTATGTAAATTAAATGTGCAAAAACAAAATACTCACCGAATCAACATCCATTTATTTAAATTTTTATAAAAAAGACCTTGTGGACAGACCAGAACACAAAACATATTCAGACTCTTTAAAAACAAAATGAAAACAGAGTCCTTTACCTAGATTCATTTTCATACGTACATTTCAAACGCATTTCAAACGCGCTCTTTCTAACAAATGTGAGAAACAACCTTCACAAATGAACGAACAATAATACATTTAAAGTATTTCCAAAGGGAAACAAATATATTTTAAAGCATAATGCTGCAAATACATTCCTTTTTTCCAGCAGACAAAAACAAACATTAAAGTAAGCACTTTGGTCGCCCCCCCCCCACACACACTGAAGACCATTACTTTATTTTATGAATAAAGTAAGTTTCAGTCTGAGAGCTAACACGAGGCCAACGGAGTCACAGTCCAGATGTTTCTGTGGTTTCATCTCTTCATGTACCTTGTGGAGTTTCTTCCAGGGGTTTCTGAGCAGGTACTAGACATCTCCTGACATTGGAACAAGATGTAACTTCTATTCATCCATTTTAAATCTGTTGTTAAAGTGCATATCTTTATCACGTCCTGACTGCAGTGTTTAGAAACATGTGACAGACCGAGGCTTCACTAAAGATCACAGACATGCAAATTAATCTACCGTCTATCAGCGATATCCTTTCTGAAGCGGGTCACCTGATGGGAGTCTGATGTCATCAAAGAGTGACACTGAGACACCGGATGTTCAGGAGCTCAACTCTTAATGCTCTTCGGAATATACATATATTTTTCGCACATATAAACCTTTTTTAATTTGCGTCAACTGTTGACAAACAGTATTTTTTTAGATAAAAAAAAAGAAAAACAACTTACATTCCCTCGTTTGTACTATGTCGAAAATAATGTGTACTTAAAGAAAAGAGAAGACGATAAATAAGGATTGATTTGAGATATACTGCAGTCAAATAGTACAACTTTTTCACTTCTCTGGATCCTGATGGGAAATATAACGAGGGTCAAAGAAAGATGTAAAGGAGAATGTCGAAGGACTAAGAAAAATAAAACAGATTTACTCTAGGATGTATGATTGCTCCGAGGAAGTTATAGACATACGACTCATGTTCAATGTGCTGCAAGGGATTGTGGGACAGCAATATCTCCTTTGTATCCGTAGACAGCATTTAGAGACTTACAGTAGCGCTCACTGAGGGACCAGTGGAACCACAGAGAGTCTGCGTGCAGAAGGGAGTCATCTTACTGTACCTTCACGACACCAGGAAGCAGTGTGCTGCGCAGAGTCTGACGTCTGCACGGCACACTGTCGTCACGCGCTCCAAACAGAGGTCATATACCCGATAATGACGTGTGACCGCCTGTATGTGTAGAAATACTGTGAAGCCCACCCACACGGGTCGGGAAGTGAAACGTCTTCTCTTGGATGGCTTCTCTGCGGTGCTGAGGAAGGCCAAACCAAAGCATCTCTGGTAAGTCAGCAAACAAACAACTGTACCTGCATGACATATATCAAATGTAACCTTTCATTTGGGAGGGGTATGCACAGAGGTCCATTTCTCAAATGGCAGGAACAGAACCAAAGCAGCCACAGGTCAGATCATAACTAACTGTACTTTTACGAGGATATACTCTGTGGTTTAAATACATGTTTTTAAATATAACCATCAGGTTGCATTCAACCAGAGGGTCGTTCTGATTCAAGTCTTTCTTTTATAAAGAAACCACTGGACACAGATGTTTAACAGACTTTAGGGTCGCAACCGTTTCAATTTTGTTTTGAAGTATTTACTTAGCATATAAATAATAACTCTCAGTTAAAGCAAATAAAACACAAACATAATAATAACATCACATTCCATCCACAGCTCTCCGCCTTCACATCTGAGCTGAGATGAAACCGTTTCAAATGAGAACTAACCCGTCACGGTAGAAACACGACTCAGCTGAATAACACTAACACAGACAGGTGGGATATAGCGTCAGAAACAAACTACGTTCAGATAGAAGTCAAAACACTGAGTGGGTAAATAAATAGCTTTTCCAATTGCACAAAGTGGGACGTTGGAGGTGAGGGGACCAGTCTGTGGAGACCCCGGTCTTTCAGTCAGTCGACAAATCAGAGAGTCAGTCAGCGAGCCAAGCCCCGCCCCTTCTGCTCACTGTCACGATTTAATCTTCCACAGCTGGAACGAGAAGCAGAGGTTAGGGGAGCCGGGGGTCAGAGGGGCCAACGCGTCACTCAAGACTTAGGGTGAACTGTGCTAAATAGCAAACATGATCTGGAGCTGTGAGCACCTACACTCGAGTCCCAGTGACTCAGTCAGAGTCAGAGGTGGGTGGAGCAGAGCTTCCAGTTCCACGGTCTGACTGTGACCTCTCAAGCAGCTGCTCACCTTCAGGTTGAACCCCAGCAGGTCGGAGATGACCCCTGACACGGCGGACAGGATGACCACCTGGGTGATGTTGTAGAGCAGAGGGTTCATGGTCAGACCGTACAGCCTGAAGGGAGCGTCCAGCTCCTGGGGGAGAGAGAGAGAGAGAGAGAGAGAGAGAGAGAGAGAGAGAGAGAGAGAGAGAGAGAGAGAGAGAGAGAGAGAGAGAGAGAGAGAGAGAGAGAGGAGAGAGAGAGAGAGAGAGAGAGAGAGAGAGAGAGAGAGAGAGAGAGAGAGAGAGAGAGAGGAGAGAGGAGAGAGAGAGAGAGAGAGAGAGAGACAGTTAGGATGAGACATATTCAACCCTTCCTTCAGAGGGAGTTATAACGGGGTCGTGGAGGCACCTTGAGCAGCTTGGTGGCCAGTTTCAACACGTTGTTCACCAGGGTCAGCTCTTCCTTCTTGTTTGGCTTCTTCTCCATTTTCAGATACAGGTTGATCTGTGGAAACACAGAGTGGGTGTCAGTGTGTGTGTGGAGAGGAGTCTGCTGGGGGGGGGGTGCATGTGTCTCTGTGCACCTGTTCAGTGAGCAGGATGGAGGTGTTGCTGTACTTCTTGCTGGTCTCAGAGCCCAGCGTGACGAACCGGAGCAGGAACAGAGACAGACTGGAGCACCAGATCACCAGCTCCCAGTTATAGTGACACTCCAGGAAGGTCTCGTGGACGTGCAGCAGCTGAGGGGGGGGGGAAGTACTGTTCAGTCTGAGGAGAGGTGGGCTTAACTCCAGACCTCAGTCAATGCTCTCTGATTGATCCAAAGCCACTATGAGTGCATTCCGGAAGACCGCAATGCACTCGTGGGCCACGTGCTGCCCTCTGGAGGAGTTACCTGTGCGCAGCAGATGAAGACGACAGACAGAGTGAGCAGGAAGGCCGACGACACGATCACATCCACCGAGCGCTGAGGACCCCGCCTCTGCAACACATCGCACAGTTATTGGGAATACAGCTTCAAACAGCTGGGAAGGTACCCAACTTCCAAATGTGAACAGAATGAAAAAGCATCCAGGACAACAAAGCCCCTTGTGACGTCCCTCTCAGGAAGGAGAGACGTACCTTGAGGTAGGAGCGTAGCGACAGCCACATCTTGATGTTCTGGACCTTCTTCAGCCTGAAGTGAGGGACTTCAGACTTCCTGGCTCTGCGCGCTGAAGTCAGGTGACCAAACAGCTTGGCAAACAGCAGCCTCTGAACCGAGCACAACCACATTCAGAACAATATCAGAGCTGCTCGGAGAGTTCGGACTGTTCGGTACATTCCAATCCATCTCTGTCTCACCTGTTTGTAAGTCCTCTCTGCCACGCTGAGCAGGAAGAAGAAGAGCCATATAAGGCAGACGCGCACCAGGAAGCTGAGTGTCACCATGGTGATCACTAAGGCATCTGATCCAGTCCCGCCCCCCAGAGCCACAGACAGCAGCTCATTGGCTGAGAGAGACGTCAGCTGATCCAGGTCCCGGTACTGAGCCAGCCTGCAGAGCCACAGAGACTGAGGTGAGTCAAGATGCATGTGTATCGACACTTCCTGTTAGTGAAGTGGAAATGGCAAACTGCAGTTGTATGATATGATACCTGTATGCAAAAGGTGTGAGGCCAAGCGTCACCGACACCAGGTTCCCAAAGACCTGGTAGCCAATACCAGGAGTGAAGAGATTCACCTGTGAAGGAGGACACCAGAAGTGAGTACCTTCTATAACCGCTCTGTATTTATTTATTAATATTATTAAGGAAGAACAACTCACTTTGTTCATGATCATGCCGCTGATCTCCAGGACAGACATGTCGGCCTTCTTACAGTCGTTCCCCTCCCACACGATGGCGCTCACTCTCTCCAGCCCGGGGTGAGAGCTGTGCAGCCAGGGGGAGTGGCCCTGAGGGGAAGAACACATCAATGATATGTTCTTACTTCTTTTATAACATAGTACTTTGTTTAAGACGAGCAAGCAACAAGGTGTCTCAGTTATTTGAAGGTCAGAATATGTCTGGGTTGAAACAGGGCTACATTTGGTTGAATGGTCTTAAATATATGTTCCAACAGCTTTAGTGTCAATCAGGTCAGATCTAACTAATTCATAAAGTCATGTGGATAGCTATTCATATTTGCAAATCCTCAAAACGTTTCTAAACATTCGATGTTGACCATCCAGGCCACATGTAGGAGGGTTTACAGACCTGATGGAAAGGGTCGTCTCTGTATTCCTTTTTAGCTGGAGGGCAGACGGGCGTCCCTCCCCCTTCTCCCTCTGTGAAGTCAGAGGGACAGCATGAGTTACAGGAACAACAGAAACATATTGAAATGATTTTTAGCAGGTATCAAACTACAAGCTGTGTGCATGTGGTCCAGCTCCCCGACCTGTCTCAGAGGTGCAGGAGGACCGGCACTCGGCACAGTGCAGGAAGTCCTCCCACATCAGGTCCTCTGTCTCTGACTCATGTCGAGTGCTCTCCGAGTCCTGAGTCCTCAGACTGGAACATCTGGAACTGCAGCTGGTGCCAGACTTGGGGATGTCCTGTCAAACAGAAGAGAGCATTGATAAAACCGCTTCTTAAAAAGCACAACCTTGATCCAGAGGTTTTAGCAAACTATAGACCTATTTCTAATCTTCCGTTCCTCTCAAATATTCTTGAGAAAGCGGTCGCAAAACAGTTGTGTGATTACTTAAAAAACAATGATTTATTTGAAGATTTTCAGTCTGGCTTTAGAACACATCATAGCACAGAGACAGCTCTGGTTAAAGTCACAAATGACATTCTAATAGCCTCAGACAAGGGACTTGTCTCTATTCTTGTTTTGCTCGATCTCAGTGCTGCATTTGATACTATCGACCATGATATCCTATTGCAAAGACTAGAGCACTTGGTTGGCATACAGGGAACTGCTTTAGGCTGGTTTAGGTTCTATCTATCTGAACGCTCTCAGTTTGTACGTGTTAACGATGAATCTTCCACGCAAACCAAAGTTAGCCATGGAGTGCCACAGGGCTCAGTGCTCGGACCCATTTTATTCACATTATATATGCTTCCGTTAGGAATCATTCTGTAAACTTTCATTGTTATGCGGATGATACGTTATTGTACTTGGCCCGAAGAATCTACGAAACAAATTATCTAAAGATATACTAACTATGGATGGCATTAATTTGGCCTCCAGTGAGACTGTAAGGAATCTTGGTGTTATATTTGATCAGGATTTATCCTTTAACGCCCACATAAAATCAATTTCAAGGACCGCCTACTTCCATCTACGTAACATTGCAAAAATCAGGCATATCTTGCCTCAAAGCGATGCAGAGAAACTAGTCCATGCATTTATTACTTCTAGGCTGGATTATTGTAACTCTTTATTATCAGGGAGTACCAAGAAGTCAGTCAAGTCGCTTCAGCTGATTCAAAATGCTGCGGCTCGTGTACTAACCAGAGTTAGGAAAAGGGACCACATTACTCCTGTTCTGGCTGCCTTACACTGGCTCCCTATAGAACACAGGATAGAATTTAAAATTCTTCTTCTCGCCTACAAAGCCCTTAATGGGCAGGCGCCATCTTACCTTAAATAACTCATTATACCCTACTGTCCTACTAGGGCATTGCATTCCAAGAATGCAGGGTTGTTGGTTGTTCCTAGAATCTCTAAAAGTACAATGGGAGCCAGAGCCTTTTCTTATCAAGCTCCACATTTGTGGAATCAGCTTCCAGTTTGTGTTCGGGCGGCGGACACCCTATCCGTTTTTAAGAGTGCGCTTAAGACCTTCCTTTTTGATAAAGCTTATAGTTAGGGCTGATTAGATTCAGCCCCTAGTTTTGCTGATATAGGCTTAGTTTGTCGGGGGACATCTTACTTCTTCCTTCTCGCTGTCTATACCTGTGTCCTCTCATGTTCCGATTAACCCAGCTTCCCCAAATGTCTTTCTTTTTGGTGTCTATATACGCTGGGATCCGGAGTCATGGATGATTCTGCGGTCCTGTGTCCTGGATCGCGAGCGCTGGATCTTGAGTCATGGCTGTGGTCCTGGATCATCGGTCCTAGATGGATATCCTCGTGGCTTCATCTTCCTATTACACACATGCATTTCCAAACATTTGGACTACCTATGTTGCAAATGTATTATCTTCTCAATTTACACACGGCATCTATTGCACATCTGTCCGTCCTGGGAGAGGGATCCCTCCTCTGTTGCTCTCCCTGAGGTTTCTCCCATTTTTCCCTTTAAACTGGGTTTTCTTTGGAAGTTTTTCCTTGTACGATGTGAGGGTCTAAGGACAGAGGGTCTAAGGACAGAGGGTCTAAGGACAGAGGGTGTCGTATTGTCATACTGATATTCTGTACACACTGTGAAGACTATTGAGACAAATGTAACATTTGTGATATTGGGCTATATAAATAAACATTGATTGATTGATTGTTGTTTCATTACATGTTACTTGTTAGACTTGTTCAGTACTGTGGGCAATCCCCACAGGAGCAATGTGCGGTGAAGTGTCCTGCCCAGGGACACAACGACATGCTGACTGCAGTGGGACTCGAACTTGCTATCCCCTGATTAAAAGTTCAGCACACTATCTCACTGAGCCACAGCCTCCCGTTTCGTGAAAAGTTTTAAACAACATCTGTTTGTTGTCGCTGATTCACTGCTTTACCTCCACGGCGTAGTGTTTTTTGTAGTGGTGTGTATTCTTGCGGTTCCTGAGCGTACAGTCACTGTTCATTCTTTCCACCCCCCTTCGGAGAGCTCTGTAGGACGCCTCGGGGTCCTCCTCACTGGACGCCTCGTCTGAAGCTGGCTCCTAAGTACAGAACACACATTAGACAATGCTCGGAAGTTTAAACAAGTGTCATAAAGAAGCTCTTTGTAAGGTCAGAAGAAGAAAAGGCCAAAGGCACGATGAAGAGTGCCTTGGACCTTTTCTTCTTTTTGGAAAATGTCAGCAAATCCTGAGAGAGTTGTGGCAGTGCTCATGTCTCTGGGTCACCTTGTTGCTGCTGGCTAGTATCAGCCCCGTGCTGAGGGGGGGCTGAGTGTGCACGGGCGGGACCGCAGAGGTCCAGCAGGCCTCGTCAGTCCTGTTCAGCGAATCGCATCGCTGCTCGTGGAGCTGAAGCCCCTCCTCGCTGCTGCGGTTGGTCACTCGGCCGTCCAGCGACACATAGCCGTTGTCCGTCTCGGTGGACTTGTCGATGGACAGCTTGGACTTCTTAGATCTGAAGGAGGAAGGGGAAGGGTGGAAGAAAAGCGGGAAAGAAGAGATTGATAGAAGAGAGACGTGTAGATGGACAGATGGATACGGACAGAGGTTTAGAGAAACCCAGCTGAGAGACGAACCGGTTCAGACAGGAATCACTGACAGCATCAGACACAACACTGTGGAACATTCACACAACACATCCTGCAGAACCATCCAGTCGAATAACACGCTAATAAAGGAATGGGTTAAGTGTCTTAAACGTGAACACTTTTACAAATATGTTTTACTGAATGTAGATGTTTTATTTGATATACTCTGCCCTTTAGTTTATTGATTTATAAATGAGTCTTATGCAACATGAAGTAGGATACATGTGAACAATAACCTTAATAAATAAGATGGTTGAGATTCTCAATTAGAGTTAAAGAGGACAACGAGTGGAGCGTGATGAAGAGGAAGAGGAAGAGGCAGAGGAGGAAGGGCACAGAGTGTGGCAGACGTAGTGCTCTGGAACGTTCCACAGTGTTGCAGTCTGCTGAACGCCTGTGGAAGAGAAGCATGGGGAGGAAGCTGCTGACGGAGAAGGTTAAGATACATTTCCAATGAGAGACGATCTATTGTTTGGTTTTAGATCATGTATCCTAGCTCGTTGTCAAGGGAAACAACAGGCGCCATGCTTCTCCTGAACACAGCTTGGTCATCAGTCATGCACGTCAACATCAGCTGCAAAGTCCCTCCGTCCCTCACTAAAAACAGCAGCGCTAGATTCTTTCCGTGGATACGTGTTTCAGGAACCTACAGTTGAGCGGTCCGATGCCGCTCAGCAACACCAGGTGTGTTGGGGCAACCTTTGAGAGAGAGCTACAGATGTGAGAGGAGAGGAGGAGATGTTGCAGCTGAAGACTCCCAGGTTAGATCTGAGTCCAGGCCGGGGTTCAGTTCTTAGTAAGGTGATTTGAACAACATGTCATGATTTGATGAAAGTCTAGATTTGGACTTAACACACGTTACACCTGAAATTGGTTAATGCTAGAACAGGTTAGCGAACTGAACCCCGGGCCTGTCTTTGCACAGCATCTCATTTTAGGAAGTTGTGAAACGAAATACACACCCAGCTTTACAGAGATCATGCCAGAAGTCTTGGAAGAGAGTGCCCAGGCTGTATGTGCTGCTGGCTGAGTGGGAGTGTGGCGCCCCCTCCTGTGTGTTATCGGTAGTGCTAGACCCGTCGCCTTCCCTATGCACCTCCATCTGAGAGGCCTTCCTCAACTTCCTTCAGTTTGGGAAGAATAGAAGGTGGAGAGACTTAGAGGGTCCTGGAGACTAAGAAGACTTTGAGCTACAGCAGGGTGTCCCGCGGGGCCAGGCTGTCCCCCCCCACTGTCCTTTAACCAGCAAAGAGATGGAACTTAACCCCAGGCCCGGCTGGACACAGGCTGATGCAGTTAAAGGCTGGTTCTACCAAAACTATCTTTCAGGTTGGTTTCTGCAAAAGTGGATGTTTTTGTAAACAAAAAAAACGTGTTAGTTAAATGTATTAGTTTTCCAAAATAAGAGGCAATTTAATATTAAGAAATGTTTTAGTCATCTCATGTGTCTCCATTTCATTGGAGACAATATTTTGGCTTAAAAAAAAATCACTGAAAAGGAAAACTATTCCAGCTTCAAAAAGCTTTGATGTGGGAACATCACATTTAAAACTGATTATGTGAACAACTTTTTGTTCAATGTCGAACTTTTGCAAGATTTGAACATAAAAGTTAGATTTTGCAGAACTGACCCCTGAAGATTTGAGTAAAGGACAAAGAGTGGGGAAGAACTGGGTCGTTGTCTTTTGATTTTCAAATCAGAAAGCAATATCAACAGGATGCTAAAAAAGCCTTCATCCGTCACTGCTAATAAATAAAGTACAGTAATGGCTGGGTATGAATCATTAGATTGCCTTCTGCTTCTTTATGAGGTGAAATATCAATAAGACTAACAAGAGGAAAAGAGAGGAATGTAAGAGAACTAGAATCAGCTTTGTGTAAATATCTTTGAACCCGTTCATGATTCTCCTCTTAGAAAGACCAGAGGCTGATTCAGTGAAGGAGCCACACCCTGTCCTCGCTCCCTCTCAAAACCCGTTCCAAAACTGTGGCATGTTCCAATTCTCTTCCCAAAGTATGAGAATTGTCTTCAATCATCGTGAACCAGAAGCAGCAGCCGCACACTGACACGCTTCAAAACAAAGACTTCGCTTCTAAAAGCTAAAAAACACTCACATCAAGGGGAGCAGACGACTTCCTCCTTTCACACACATGAACCCCATTTGTCCAACAGTGACATCAGATTTATCATGGAGAGATTCTGAGACCATCATGCATTACTTTAGGCCTAGTTCTTGATCAAAGATCCTTTAAAAAGAACATAACTGTTAGAATTACATACAATTCAAATCATGAATGGAGTCATGAATGTGAAAGCAGCCTGTGGACAGAATGTCTCCGTGATAAAGACCCTTGTATTCAGTGAGAGAGGAATCAGGACAGACGGACCTATTCATGCTTCTGTTCCCACAGCTTTCCTCCTCCCTTTCTCTCGCTCACTTTCCTCGCCATGTTCCCAGTTCTCTTCTCGTGCCATGTTCTGGGTGTCGTGTCCTCTAATATGTTTTCCATTTCTGTATAATTAATCTATTTCTAGCATCAACAGCTTCTCCCACTCTCCCTGCTGGACCTATCCTCCCTCCTTCCCCTCTCTCTGTCACTCGTCACGTTCGGCACTGTTTTCCACGGACAGGTCTCCCCGTTGCTTTTCTTTGCTCCGCCTACCTGCGTCTCTTCCCCCCGCCGCTGGAGGCCGGTTTGGGCGTCCTGGTGGAGACGATCTGACAGTGGACGGTGCCGAGCAGCAGCATGAGCCAGGTGGCTCCAAACACTTCGGTGGGTGGTATCCCATGAGGCTGTGGGATGATCACATACAGGACTGCTGCTGCCGCTGCAGAGGAGAGGAGGACACATGGCCTTCATTACAACAGTGCACACTCTGAAGCTCTTCACAGCTTGGGTGTTCCTGTTTGCACATGTACTGCCTGGTTCAGTCGCACCGCTTCAATCGCAAGAGCCGCGTTCACACTGCGGTACTTTTCCCACAAAAGGTTCATGCGAACTCTTTAGTTCGCATGAACTAAGTACAGATCGCGTTCACACCGTAATAAATCCCTGGGGGTGGATTAGGCGCTGACGTCACTTCTTCTTCTTCTGCTTTGGGTTTACTGGCAGGCCGCAAACCACTTCACAGCGTATACTGCCGCCCAAAGTCCCCGGCCGGAAGTCCCCGGAGTTGGGGACTGGCTTCAGTAGAAGCTGCTACTACTGCTACCAGCAGCTTCTACTGAAGCCTTCCGAGTAAATCGCCAGAACGCCGACACCTCCTCATCTCCACCGCTCCCATGTTTTATTTTGTGTTGCCATAAGTTAGTCTCTCTGCGTTTCTGCGCTGGGCTAATGCTAATAATGCTAATGCGAGGATAATAAAAAGGCGGCTTCACAAAACTTGTTGGGAGTTTTACAGGGGCGTGGTTTGCAATCCGCCCAGCCAATCAGGAGTATAGCTCTTTTCTCAAAAAAGAGCCGCTCGAAAGTCCCTGCTCTCTAGCAGGGACTTTCGAGGGGGAAAAGGGTTCGCATGAACTACTTTTAGTACCGGCTCTTTTTGGTGTGAACGCGATCATGAACTAAGTTCGTATGAACCTTTGTGGGAAAAGTACCGCAGTGTGAACGCGGCTATGGACTTCCATCAGTCTCACACAGGCATGCAGTGTGCATTTCACTACACTCCTGCAGGGAAGGAGGTCAAGGTGCTCGGGATCCACGTATTACTCTGGGAGTGACTGTGAGACTCCCACTCATCAGGTGTCACGTGGGATGCATGTGCTGCGTTGTGTCTGCGCCGTGTGGCACTAAGCAACTGTTTGCTCACATGTAAACCACAACAGGTGACCAATTAACAGAATTCTTTGTTTGCGATTGTGTGTGTTGGATATCTCCGCTCCCTCGCAGCCATGAACGCTGGCTGAATCTGGTAGCAAATCAAAGAGAAGCTGTGTGTGTGTGTTTATGCTGCATGTGTGGGAAGTGAGGAGGATTAGACTGCAGATTAGACGCAGAGCATCAGCTGCTGAACGTCCTGTGAAATAAGTGCTTGGCTAAAGACTTCACCGGAGGACTGGTTCCTGCATGGAAACTACATTCATCAGTAATGTTGCTGAAAGGCGATGCAGCAGCTGGCCTCTTAAGCCTTAACGTCATCACACACACACACACACACACACACACACACACACACACACACACACACACACACACACACACACACACACACACACACACACACACACACACACACACACACACACACACACACACACACACACACACACACACACACACACACACACACACACACACACACACACACACACACACACACACACACACACACACACACACCACACACACACACACACACACACACACACACACACACACACACACACACACCTTGCAGCAGGTAGAGAGCCAGCAGTAAGAGGAAGATGGTTCTGGAGGTGACCTGGATCCACCATCGATAGAAGAAGGGGAAGCAGACCACTCGGACCAGGCCCTTCCGGGTCAGGGACGCCCACGGACTCTCTGGCTTGGCCTTTGCAAAGGCCGAACCTTCAGAGGAAGAGAACAACACATTTATTTTACCATTCAGCATTATCTTTCTGAGCCTCCTTCTCCTTCAGTGTGTTTCTTCTGCAGATCTCCCTTCTTCTATTCATCGACTCTCATTCTTCATTTCCTTCTTGAGTATCTATTCAGTCCGACTGTGAAACCATTTAACAACAAAGGACACATCTGATTGAAAACAGACACCATTGTATGGGCTCAGAACCGTCTCATAATACACACATGCACACAGAAGGACTCACACTTGTGTTTCTCAATGTACAAACGTGTTCCGTTTCATATGCATGTAAATAAAATCCAAATATAGAAAAAAGTTTTACATAATGTATTTTTGATCCTCACATATTTGTTTTGTGTTTAAATCCTCTGCACCTGCAACACAACCCGCTTCCTGCGCACGGATCGCTGTGCCTTCGTGTGTGGGTCTTTGAGACTCCTCTGACGGTCAGCCGATTCGTACTTGTAATTTTTTCTATCTATAGCCAATCAGATGTCTCCTCCATTCTAAGCCAATCACATGAGCGCGCCCCCACGAGGGTAGATTTCTTGCGTTCTCCACACTTCATATACGCATGTTGCTCAGTCCGGAGCTGGGGATCCGCTAGGATTTTTTCTTGCCGGTCAAATGTCCGGACAGAATTTATTTTACCAGAAATCATTTGAAACTTACATGTTTCAATAATAATAATACGAAAAATTGTGTAGCAGATTTTCCGTTAGCAGGTAATTACCGGACTATGACCGGATATGGCTAATAACACGGGAGTAACGGATCCTCTCCCTCCCTCTCTCCTGACAGCCCGTCAGTTTCTCCTGCAGCTCGCTAAACAGAGGGCGGAGCTTCAGGTGATCCTGCAGAGCAGCGTGTCTCGGTCAGACTCAGCAGCTGATCTGATCTCTCTCTCGCGTCCGGTTATACTTCACTCGCGTTTATGTCCATATCGATCAGATCCAGCTCTCCTGATCGACCTTCATAGAGAGCACCGATCAAACTATTAAGAGCGAATATCAACCGATAATGACCGGCGGGGCTCCCCCCGTTAACAGGTCACCGTCTAGCACTGGCTTCGTAGTGCACTGATGGATTAGGCTAAACTAACCTGTAGCTGCTCCCTCCACACTCACAACAACTTCATGCAGACATAAATAAAGCAGCTGTATTCGCCATACAGGAAACACATTTAAAACGGTTTTGCCTGCCGTCTTTGTGTAACAAGCATTCATCAATGGTTCGGAAAGTGGCGCTGTACCTCAATAATACAAAGGCTTGTATTTGCGTGCATTTCCTGTTGGGAAAGTGGCGCTGTACTCAGAGTGGAGGTGTCCTGAGATCAGCGCCTGCAGGCAGGCTCCATGGAGCTGTCAGCTCCGGACTGCGCAACATGCGTACATGAAGCGCTACGACATGAACGCAATAAATCTACCCTCGTGGGGGCGCGCTCATGTGATTGACTTAGAATTGAGGAGACATCTGATTGGATATAGATAGAAATAATTACAAGTACGAATCGGCTGACCGTCAGGGGAGTCTCAAAGACCCACACACGAAGGCTCAGCGACCCGTGCGCAGAGAGCGGGTTGTGTTGCAGGTGCAGAGGATTCAAATGGAAAACAAACATGTGAGGATCAGAAATACACATGTAAAACTTGTTTCTGTATTTGGATTGTATTTAAATGTATATGAAACGGAACACATGTGTGTGTGCTTTGAGAAACACAAGTGTGCATCCTTCGGTGTGCATGTGTGTGTTATGAGACTGTTCTGAGCCCATACGATCTGTTCTCACCTCTAACCAAGTCCACGTCTATAAGGTCAGGTTTCACATGTCCCGTCTTCTTTGGCTTGTTCCTCAAGCCCTGCAGGGGGAGACAGAGAGACAGTCAATAACACACACATTATTAATAAACACACATTGACACACACAGGATCTACGGGTGGCTTCTCATGCACTTGATGCCTTCATGAACACACACACAGTCAGTGTTTGAGGAGGCACGCCGTGCATTCAGGCTCACACAGCTACTGGCTCTATTCTCCACGGCATCTACTCAGTACTCACACACACTACACGCTACTGATCTGGAATGTTCTGAACTCTGTTGCATTAAGCGGCTCTGAATGTAAACATCTCTCTCGCTGCTCTCCACGAGATAAAGGGAACACATGCGTCATGTCTCAGAGGTCTGCAGCAGCCTCCTCCAGCAGCTTCAACATGGCGCCGTGTGCGCCAGGCTCCAACACCCCCGTGGCACGCTGACTTCCTGTGCCAACCAGTCATTTCCTGCTATGCTGCACACACGCGCATCATCCGAGACTGCTCTCTCAGCCATGTTGACAAACTCTCCTGACACTTTTATCGTTGGCTCTAAATGTGGTGCAGGACGGCCTTCCTCTGCGAGGGGCAGCACTCGTGAAAGTGAACATTTTAGGTGTGCGTTTGCTTTTGTGCGAGTACGACAATGACTTGGTTTCCACGGTGCGCAGCCTGACAACAGTTTAGTTCTGATGATGTTTCCTTATCACCGTGTGAAGACAGACACACTCTGCCCAGCCCCATCCAAACTAATCGCAATTCATTTTGAGACTAATGAACTCGGTCGCATACTTTAGCCCGATCTCACGAAGAGCTTGAACACTAACAACCATTCCCAAGTGTTGCGTCTTTAGTTTCACGTGAAGGGGGAAACATTGGACTCAAGTGCAGTACTGACGGTGTAGTGGTTGCTCAGTACTGACGGTGTGGTGGTTGCTATGAGGAAGCAGCCATATCTGAGGTCAGGCAACTGGTGCTGCTCTAGTGTTGAAGACCGTGTCGTATGGAAAGTGTTTCTATTTGTTGCATCAGCGCAACATCAGGTATCATACATGTACCGCTATCGTTCAACCTACTCCCAGCGCTACTGGAGGGTTTCATTATCAGCGTACAGAGAAACTACCTGTGCATACTGTACCTTTCACATTCATTCAAATACCAGCGCTGTGCAGTTAAATCTGAGCGGACAGTATTTACCTGGAGGTCAATCAGGTTCTGTGTTATCGGTAAATGGTCTGATAACGAGGCACGATGGGCCCTTATCTGCAGATAGCAACACCAATGAGCTACTACAGAGTGCAAGCATGTGTGTTTGAGACAGACAGGGAAACCGTGAGAAAGGAGAAGGGAAGGAGAGGTGTGTGTGTGTGTGCAGGGCTGAAAGAAGCTGATCAATACGTTCCCGCAGCAGGAGTCCTTCACACACACATCTCTGTGCTATTCTCAGTCTCCCTGTAGCTCCGCCTCCAGCTACAAGTGGTTGATCCAACATGAATGTTTTGTACAATGTGCAAGATTGCGTTTATTTATTCATTCCGCGGTATGTCTAACTCCTGAATGCCTAACCCACCCGTTGTGCTTACGTGAACACCCGGTGTCGTTCAAGCACACGGCCGTCTTCATCTAATTACTAAACGTAGTCGGTGCACAGCTGGAAACACATGTTCTACATGACATGACCTCTAAGCTCATATTGCAGGTTTTAAAAATCAAATCTGTTTTTTTTATTTGTCAAGTATTTATTTCTCAACAGTATAAACACATGCACTATGACTATTTTGATTTATTTACGATAAAAACATGCTTAACTGTGACGTTAATGTGTATAGGTTTATGAACTGAGGCACGTGTCCCTGCCTATATGGAGAAACAATATATTGCAATAACAAACAAACCCTTCAGTTCTCTTTCTTTGCTTATTGCTCTTTATACGTGCTGATATGACATATTGATAATACTTGCTGCAAATAAGCATTGCACTTTGTTGTATACAAATACATCTAGAGTATTATAAAGACTTAAATGATGATATCACTGCCGTATCAGCTGCTAAATCAGTGCTTTTATAGACGGCTGAATAGATGTATGAGAAGAACTGGTGGATCTAGATGTTCAAGAGGCTGCAAACAGGACGGTTCACACCCTCTAAGGCCTGGATACACAGGCCAAGAGAAAGGCCTGTGTATCCAAGCCTTTCTCTTGGCCTGGATACACATCGTGTATCCAGGCCAAGAGAAAGTGTCTGTTTCAGCTGCTAACTGGGAACCAATCACTGCACTGACCAGGAAGCAAGGTCACAGCGCCGTGTGTCTGGACTCTGAGCTCATTACACAGAGTGGTGTGTTTCACCTCTCTTTACAGGAGGTACAGTGGGGTAAGAGTGGAGATGGCACAGAGTAGAAACGGCTCATCCATTGCTAATGCAATGTATACGCAGACACTCTTTAGTATGTCCTGGAGCTGTGATAACGTTACAACGTGATGTCACAGAGCAATAGAACAGGGGGCAACAAGAACGCATCAGTGTCCTACAAAACAAAATGGTCGTTACTGGAGTTGTATTTCGGGTGAGGTTAGCGTCAGGTCATGTATACGAGTTTGGCTTGATCTGTTTGGAACCAACGAGCTGTTTCATGAAACGTTTAGGAGGGGAGTTTATTGATATAGAACCTTTGAAAACAAGGCACTTCAAAGTGCTTTAGACAAATGAAAGACAGGAGGTGGTTTTCTTTCACAGTGTCTCCAACTCGTAGTACTGCTAACGTGCATAACTTCCATTTTGTTTTCATAAGTCGACTTCATCTTTACGTTTCACCCTCTAGTTGGATGTTCATCTATAACTTGCCATCTCTTCTCTCTTAGCGCTGTTGTCATTGTTCGACGGTCTAATCTGATGGTAGAACGATGATATGTTGTAGTGTTGTTTTTGGGAATGCAGGTTTCCTTCTAAATAAGTCTGCAAAGCACCCGAAGGACACGAAGCACGTGCACATGGTCTCTGTGAACGAGCCGCTGGAGTACACCTCTCTGCCTGATCCGGTTAAGTCTCGTCCTGGATAAACAGGCAGCACGGACCGGTCACACACACAGTGAGATGACTGAGAACACCGTTTGGTCTTTCTTCAATCTCCGATATTAACTGACCTTCAAGAAGTCTGGACGACCTTAAACTGAAAACTGCTGCTCGGAGTGAAAGAAGACTAATGTCCCTGAGCTAATCCAGCCACAGGCCCCGTCTGGCTGCAGATGTACGTCTAAGGAAACAGCCGGTCCCAGAGCAGTGTCGCTACCGTGTGAACACAGAGTGGGGATATGAACACACACTGGGGGTTTGACAGGCGACTGAAATGAGCGATCAAACCAACCAATCACAGTCTAGTAGTCTACAGCGTGGGTGAGCAGACGTGCACTGTGGGACAACAAGAGGGACGTCCTCCCCGCCGCATACTCACCAGAGAAATAAACTGTAGAGAGGAGGAGGAAAAGACGGATGGAAGAAGGAGGGGGTGGAGGTGGAGACGAAGAGAGGAGAGATGGGCAGGTGACACCCAGCCGTGAGGGCAGAGAGGGAAGAGTTAAAAGAAAACACTGGAGAAGAACTGGCAGCATGGTGAGAGACAGCGAGAACTGAACACAGTGAAGAAGGATGGAGGAGAGTCAGAGAGAGGACAAAGCAACGACTTGGCAAAGGGAGCCAGAAGAACAAAGGACTCTTAAAATAAGAAGAAGAACACAAACAGGAAAATGAGATGAAACGGGAACACGGGGCGAACCAGGGGTAAAACAAGCGTACCTTTATTTCTCGCTGCTCCACCGATTTCTCCCAGATCTGTTGGTCATAGGCGCCGATCTGGAGACAAGAGGGGTTACAGACGGATTACAGAGAGAAGAGTAACCGCTTGTGCCTCACCGAAGGATCCACATATACCAAATAAAAACAACAATTATCTCCTGAAGTCAAAGGGAACTGAAGACGCTGCATCATTATCGTGACTAAACGATAGCTCCATAACAAAGGATCTCAAGACGGTGACGAGTCTGCAGACACATGTCGTTATGGCGCGGCGTTTGTTCTGTGTGGGATCAGGGTGAAAAGCTCTTGCTTCACAACTGGAGCCGTCGTGATCTCGTGAAACAACGATTACAGGCGTGTCGGGGCGAGGATGTACGCTGATCAATCTCTGCATCAGAAATTAGGACAAGAGTCTGGCGTCTGTGTTTAATTCTTCCCCAACTGTCATTAACACGCCTCTTGGCACTTTAACACAGTCCTAAGCAGCTTTAGAAAGTATCCTCTTGTGCCACACCTCATGACCAATAGCACGCTGCACCAACTTGTTTCACATTTCATTGAAGCTTCATTAACGAACATTCGACCCAAGGAGGTTTTTATGCTGTTTTTTGTTTTTAAATCAAGATGTCTGTGAATGTGGAGATATCAAGACATCTCTGTCTCTCTGTGTTCTCACCAGGAGGGCTGCGTCACCGGGGACAACATGTCACCGGGGACAACATGTCACCGGGACAACATGTCACGGCAGTGTGAGTTGACTTTGTGTTAATCATTCAGCTTTTATGAACTCTTAGAAAGCTGCAACTCCGCCGCCACCCTTTTTTAAAAACCAAGCTGAAAACGTTCATTTCTTTCCGCTGCTTTCGATTAAATCACCTAACTTATAAATGTGTTTCTGTTACATTATATCTTAATGCCTTACCTCCCTATATGCATGGTATCTTTAAGGCCATAAGACACACACACACACACACACACACACACACACACACACACACACACACACCACACACACACACACACACACACACACACACACACACACACACACACACACACACACACACACACCACACACACACACACACACACACACACACCACACACACACACACACACACACACACACACACACACACACACACACACACACACACACACACACACAGTATGAGTGATACTCAAAAGCTCAGTGTGTGTAAGATTGAAGCACGACAGAGATGGACAGAAGGTTCTGTTATTTTGGGGACAGGATAGGTTTGTACCATGTCAGATATGACCTGAGGCCTGTACGACGAAGACGGATTTTCGCTTAACGAGCAAACTTCAGGGAAAACTCGGGGTTTCCGGTCCTACGACGCTGGTTCACTTCTTAGCGGGCTAGATCTCCATGGTAACTTATGCTGAGCGGCAAACCAGGAGTGGAGTGCACCAGCTGGGCGTAACTCTTCGTCCGACGTAGAACCGAAGGTTAAGACCAAACTAAAGTTATGACTAGTGCACCACTTAGACTTAAGCCCTGTATGCGTTGCACCCGGGTGTAACTTTTACGCCTAGCATGGAGCAGGCGTAAATCGGAAAGACAGACTAGTATCCATAGTAACGTAAAACAGGCAAGAAGGATATTAACGATGGCAGGGCGTCTTGTTTACATGTTTAACAATGAAAGGGCAATAAGAAGAGAAAGAGTCATCCGTGATCGAACAAACCCACTGGACATCTATTCAGACAGTGAACTGATGGAGAGGTTTCGGCAGACAAGCCCTTTTTGATTTAATCGAGGAGATCTCCCCTCAACTCCAGCACAGATCAGATCGAAACGCTGCGCTCTCCCCAACCTTGCAGGTGCTGATTGCGCTCAGATTCTACACGAACGGGGCCTTTCAAAAATACTGTACAACTGCATGTCGGGCTATAAGACAAGTTCCATTGGCCCTCCAGCACCGATTTCTTTCTCCGTCAGTTTCTGCTGTAGCTCTGACAAATCCCTCTTTCTCTTTCGGGGTGTGGCCATTTGGGATTCGCCTCGAGTCATGGCTGACGCTGTGGGTGTGGGAATTCCCTCTTCTCTGCGGTCCTCTGAGTCTGTAAAATGGCGTTGCTTGGCAACAATTACTGTTTTGCGTGTATTCACGTGGACGCGCATCTTAAGACCAGGCGCAGCTACGCCCGAGACTAGCCAGGTGCACTCGGAGTAAATTCGAATCACTACGTCGGACGTAGCTAAGCCCGACGTTAGAGTTAAGCCCTACTTTTTTACGCCCATCTGGTGCACTCCACTCCAGGGGCCTATACTACGAATCTAATTCAACCTAACCTGGATATGTTTGAGTTAGCCGGTTGGCTTAATCCAAAACATACGCGCTCTCGCTAAACTGTCCTACGACGCTGGCTATCAACTCGATCGCCCAAGCCAGCCGTGTCCGATCTAGCTAGGTGCGCGTTCACATGAAAGGGGTGGTATCTGGAGCATTCGACCAATCACAAACATGGAGAAGCGTACTAACAGCGCAGCGTCATACTTTCTGAATGAAAAGTCAACTATAATATTAGACAAATATGAAGACGTTAAACTTTAAACATCCATGACTTAAACACTTTATCCAGGATAAAAGCCACATAGCTGCACCTGCAAGGTGAATACAGCTGGTAACAGAACAAGTGTTTGAATGCGTACATTAACAGGTTTATGATATCACTGCCCCGTCTAAAACAAGATCTGACTTTAATTACATTTGTCTCGAGTGTTTCGTCAACTTATGTGTTGCTTAAAATAATACTTCTGCAGACAGTCTGTGACACTGTGAGTGTTGCACGGCCAGATACGGCTCAGCTGACTCAGATAAGGAGATATATGATACATTATGAAGTGATATGCCGCGGACTGTACGTAATGTTACTCTGATCCAGTTACTTATGTTGTGGCAGATATTTAAGTAAGCTTTCTTAACGCTAATGTTATAACAGTCAGATTGCTCTGAAGATGGAGGTGATATTCTATTCATGTTCACGTTCACACAGTCGCTGATTTGAACTGCAACGGCAGTTCAAACTGTATTTCCTTTATCCTGTAATATGACTTGATCGCTTTAAAGAGTAAACTCTGCACACTGTTGTTATCAGCTGTTCCACCATGGTTTCTACCTCAACCTGGAATAGATTTATCCTTATTGAAACATTCAATGAAAAATAAAATCAATGTGCAGGCTTACGTGAACACTGTTCTACATGAACAATATGGGCAGTTTATACATTAAATAAATCAACAGTACAGAGGCGATATGCTCCAAGTGGAAGCGATTCGCCATTAAAGCAAAGAAGAAGAAGAACTCTGCACAGTTGATCTCTTATCCTGGAACCTATCCTGCTCCGGCACAGGCTAGCCGTTCAGAATAAGTTATCTAGCCCTCTAAAAAGTGAACCAGCTTCGTAGTACCGGAAATCCCAGAAGTTAGCTCGCTAAACGAAAATCTTGATTCGTAGTATAGGCCCCTGCTCCGGAGCAGGTTAGGTTGCAGGCTAAGAGCTCAACTCAGTGAAAGCACCGCCTGCTGACCAATCAGAGCTCAGTGTGCGGAGTTCAAAGCGATCAAGTCATATTACAGGAGAAAGGAAATACAGAAAAGCTGACGTTGCAGGAAAGACGGCCGGCAAAAATCACCGACTGTGTGAACGTGAACATTAATAGAATATCACCTCCATCTTCAGAGCAATCTGACTGTTAGAACATTAGCGTTAAGAAAGATTACTTAAATATCTGCCTCAACATAAGTAACTGGATCAGAGTACATTACGTAGCCTACAGTCCGCGGCACTGTGAGTGCAGACGTCGATGTGTCCCATTATCATTCATATCACATCATAATGCATCATATAGTTCCTTATCCGAGTCAGCTTCGTGAGGCGTATCTGGCCTCCCTGTCACAACTAGCAGACAACCCTCTGCTTCCAGTGATGACATTGAAAGAGAGAACACGGTCGCTGGGAGTCACATCATTTAGTTTCTTTACTTCTCTCATAGTGCGAGTGTTTTCAGAGACTCAACAGGATCAGCTGACGATCTGACCTCAGCAGATCAGTGTATTCATGCAAGAGTGTGTGTGTGTGTGTGTGTGTGTGTGTGTGTGTGCGCAAGGCTTTGAGTCTGGGTCACCCTGCGTTCCTGCCAGTGGAAAGTGTGCATCTTTAATGAGACTTCATCAACGATGCATAGAACGAGAGGAAGGGGGGGGGGTCATTGATGAGGAAAGGAGAACCCGGAGAGACACGATTATTATCTCTTTCATAGATACTTAAAACTAATAGAGGACCATGTCAGTGTTTGTGCTTTTACTTTAATAGCCCTGATGACTGGTATCTTGTGGCTAACAGGGGATACCACCCAGTGAGCCACATTGAGCCGTGCTGCGTCTCACCCTCAAGCACAACTTTGATTTTTAAAGGGTTCTACCATTTAGAGCAGGGATGGGCAAATGGCTGCCCGGCGGCCGCACCTCTTCTTTGTGCGGCCCTCAGATTAATTTATAAACAGCGTAATTAATTAAAAAATAATATATATATTTTATTTTGTTTGACTTTTAGTACTGATAACGTCCACTAGACTCCTGGTTACGTCACGAGCTGCGTACATGATTTCATTCAGCAGCCAAATACTGCAAAATAACCTGTGACACGTTTGTGTGTACTGCGTTTGTTTCCCGGGGAAACTCAAACGAAACACCGGCTGTTGTTATAAAAGCTGTGACGTTAAGTTACCGCTTGTAATTATGCCTTTACAAGCTTAACAGTTGTATTTATCATCTGAATTTGGCGAAACAACTTTAATATTCTAAAAAAGGAAATACAATACAAATATTTGTAGGACTATTTGTATTTATATTGTGTTGCATGGTTGAAAATGTTTCATATCTTATATGTTGAGGTGATACTGTGACACGGTTTTCATTAGGTCAAAATATGCGTCACATCCTGCTACGGTCCCACGCGAGCGCCTTGCAGGCCAATAACCTGACCCCCGGCTCGATGAGCGAGCTATGGATAAATCAAAGAAAAGAAAAGTACCGGAGGAACAGAGGGTTTGATTCTGCGTGGTTAGAGTTATATGCTATAACGATGCTGTCTTACCGCTATGTTTGATATGTGGAGAGAAGTTATCAAAGGTGCTGCAGCCTTTACGTATTGTAGAACACGGGAGAGGAAGACAGCTGACGATCTTCAGTCATCATTCAATTAACTCTTTTAAGGGTGCAGCTATATGATTTATTTTAAAGTGGTCCCATTTGAATTATATTCATTTTCTTCAAATGTGCAGAGGACTTCTCAAGTGCTGTGTTTAATTTATTTTAAAGTAGGCCTGTGTCTAAATTGTATTCTCCTTATAAGAGTTATTTGTTTATTGTTAGAGTTAAACAGTTTTCTATAATGTGTAATAAATAATAAATGCAAAAAAGTTGTGGTCTTTGATGTAACAATATATACAACTTTATAAGCTATCAAGCTATCAAATATGTTTTGCGGCTCCAGACAAAAAGATGTTGTGGAAAAGGGGAAAAATGGCTCTTTTGGTCAAAAAGGTTGCAGACCCCTGGGTTAGGACAAAGGTCTATTCTGAGCCTCCACCGTTAGCATGACAGCTGACGTCTGAGTGACCGATTGCTTCCGTGACATTTGGGCTGACAGCATATTTTCCACATCACTCAACCTATTAAGAAATACACACGCAAAGATTGGAGAGGATTGTTGAGTGTGTGTGGAGGACAGCCAGAGGGCAAACATGACCAGACTAGACAGCAGTAGGGCTGAACGATTCATCGATTTACATTTTTTGTTTCTTCTTGAGCGCAAGTCATCCACACCAATCAGAAGTGCTGTGCTCCACATGTACCAGCCATTGCTAACCAATCAGAAGTGGTCTATGATAGAAGGTGATAATCACCTGCCAAGTGCTTTTGAAAGTGCCTGCCCTTTCCAAACGGCTTCCAATGGAGCTTCCCTCTGAGTCAGGTTAGTGACGCTCCATCACATGTTTCTATCACAGGTTGAATCTTAACCTGAAGCTTGACTTTAAAGCAACCCAATGGAAGTTCCATGTAAGTTTAGTTCTTTCACTCGACTCGGGCTGCGGGGGTGCTAGAGACGGGAGCACGTTGATACGACCTTCCTAGCCGGAGATATGGCCGCATTTTACAATAAATTAAAAACAAATATCGCAAATCGAATCGCAATATCTGTAAGAAAAACGCGATTAGATTATATCCCCAAATCGTGCAGCCCGACACAGCAGTAAGATGAAGAAGGAAAGGGGAAAGAGGGTGGAGATCTCTCACACACACACAGAGTGATTCCGTAACTGAGATCTGACCGAGTGGATTTACAGTGCTAGAAATCCACACACACTCCGTAACTGAGATCTGACCGAGTGGATTTACAGTGCTAGAAATACACACACACACACAAACATCTGACCGAGTGGATTTACAGTGCTAGAAATCCTCTTATCCCCACACACACACACTGCAGATTACATCACTATCTGCATGATCACCCCTACTCAAAGTAAATGAGTGCTTAGGCAACAAAGCAGTTCCTCTGTCCATTTAGATTCCCTGTAAGATCACTTTAGGGACTGCCAGGTTGGCCCACACTTTTCCCTAAGAAACATCCAACTCATTTCATTTTTCCAAACCACAAAATCAAGCTCAAGGGTGCACCAGAAGGGAAGATGATAAGGCCAAATGTGCCGCTGTGGCAGTGTCACCATGGCGACGGATGGAGGGATGATCCATGAGGCAAAGAGAGGGGGATTATGTTGGCGAAGCAACACAATTATATAACAACTGCCTCTGCACTGTAGGGGGTGTTGCTGCTAGTAAGAGGAGGTGTAGGGGTGTGTGTGTGTGTGTGTGTGTGTGTGTCTGCAGTAGACAATCATACACTTTCACACATTAACACACACGCTGTCAATAATTAGTCAGCCGTTTTAATCAGTTAGTGTCCAACTGGTTTTACAGACTAGCTGAGATTGTAGTTCCAAGTTACCACAAAACAAATGATCAGATAGTCGAGGAGCATGCTCCGCCTTGATTGTTGATTTAAAAGCTGCTCTAATCAATATGTGATAATGACACTGTGCCGGGGAAGGTGTAGGGACAGAGCCACAGACAATTATCGACGAGCTCTGCAGTTCCCTTCAGCCCTACACGGCTCATTGTTTCTGTGTCACAGCGCACAGCTGCATTGTGGGTCTGCCTCTCAGCCTGCTGTCCAGCTGCAGCAGGTGCATGTTTGGGGGAAAAGCTGTAAAAAAAGAAGAAGAAAAGAACACTGTCCTGCTCAGAATTGGCTGACTGAGGGTACATCTGTTGTGACAATGGAGGTGCTACCTGCTAAAGATCCAGATGGTTCCCTCTGGATTCTGTGGTGACAGAGACTGATAAAAGTACGGATAATATTAGACTTGCTTTTATCCGGTGGATAGAAACGGGACTCGAGAACTGCTTCAAGAAGGTTCTAATGACAGTCCTGCTTGTTTCTGAGTATGTTTGCATTGCACACAATAGCTTCATTTAGCTGGTAGGAGTTTCACTTAATGAGGATTAGCTTTTTTTGTTATGTTGGATTTGGAAGTGTTGGCTTTTTTTTGTAAATGTTCCAGCTTCGTATAGACCTCGTAATCCAGCTGAGAGAAATGATAAATATAGAATATGAATGGATAAATAACACTGTCAAGCCCCCTTCCTTTTTGTTCTTAAGGTCGTGGCAACGTTAAACTAATCAACTAAATCTATTTTAGGTTCCAATAATCTATACGTCTTACTTCTCACTACTTCCTTCAGATTGTAAACTGTGGATCAGGTTGCGATGGGGAATCACCTGTGTACATGACGAGGTGTGGTGGCTGCTGGTGTGTGTAGAAGGACACTTTCACTTTAGACTGGTGTGTGCAATACATGGGACATTTTCAAGGATTTAATGAGTGATACAAAATATAATGCTTGACAAAAAATCCTGAAACTGTTTAAAATTAATTGCATAGTTTAAACTTTAAAGTAAGAGTTCAACTACCGGATTATTTTTATTTTCCTTCAATAAATAATGAACTATAACTCATAAATAAATCGCCAGAATTGAATACATCGACGAGGCCATAAAGCAAACTGACCTACTTACTCACATTGAGAATTTCAATCAAAAAGGTAGTCATAAAAAAGTGATTTCTTCACAGAATAAAAAGAGAATGTAATATTTGAGTGAAAATGAAAACCCCAAATAAGACTCAACTGAAAAAGATGAAGGGGAAAGAACAATTAAAAAGGATTTGGGTTCAGACAGCTGCTTGTGGCGTGCAGATTAACCTTCTGCTGTGTTTTTACGTGTGTCCATGGCAACGCACTGAGTAGCTGGAGTGTGTGTACGGTCTATTTTTAGCTCAGCAAGTATGTGTGTGTTGACAGATTGAAAAATCTCTCCACTCACTCTGTACATGTCCTGTATGTGTTGATGATGAGGAGGGCAGGGCTGCACCTAATGACTATTTATTTGACTATCAATTCATCTGCCAAGAACCGCACATTTCCACCATCCTTTTCTCACATTTTAGAAAATGTTTTAAGGTTTGATCCACAGCCCAAAATATAATAAGATAAGATATTTAGTTTACCATCATATAAGACAAAGCAATGCACCAAGCCCTCATATCATAAAGGCTTGAAACAATGAAAGCGTGGCATAAAAAACAACTTAAACAATAAAATGATTATCTGTCTGATTTATCAATTATTAACTCATCTTTGAGCTATAAATCAGACTAACCATTTTTTAAATTGACCAAGGATAAATATTTGTAGCAGGAAGATGACAGCAAATCCATCTGAATGGACCTCAGCCCGGTCTCGATGCTAAACCTATAGCAACTGTGGTCGCATTACCATTATACCCATGGTCCATTCACTTTAAGCATTCAGTACATAACTACCAATATAGTATATAAATAACTTATGAAGCTAATTGATCATTCCTGTGATGTCTCCTCTTCTCTAGTCATGTGACATGTCCTCCATAAATAAACTCTTCACACTTACTGTGTGAGACTGTAAGGTCCTTAGCCTCGACAGATCTCGCCCACATACCGAGGATATAAATGTCTTTAAAAAAGCCTTTCGGCCCGTCTACACTACAGGCATCAAAAAAGCTTTAAGCTGGGCTTGTCTGAGGCTTAGCGATTTCTCGCGCCCAAGGCGACCAACAACCAATCAGGAATCTCCCGCCCGCCCCCGGCATACAAAGCGATAGCAATGTTAAAACGAAGTAAACTGGATATAAACTCCCCAAACAGGCGAAAACCTACCAGTTTCACCCACTGTCTCTGCCACCTCCCTCCATGCCCGGTTCCTCCGGTTTGTATCCAGGTAAATAGTTCTGGTCGTAAAGAACCGGGTAATTTGCTACCGTAATTTCTCATTTTGAATATGAGGAAATGAACTGCGGTCTGGCTCTCCCTGCTTGCACGCGGTTTGATTGGCTAGCGCCTGTACTGGCGGGATTTGCATAAACGGGATTTGATTGGCTGATGCCAGCTTCGAAAGCATCGGGAGCATCAAAAGTTGAACATTGCTCAACTGTTGATGCTCACGATGCTTGCAAAGCCACGCTCCCCACAATGCAGTTCGGCGAAGATTCAAAATCTTCTACGTCACCCCATTCAAGTGAATGGGCGAAGCGTTGAAAGCATTTTCCGATGCCTGTAGTGTAGACGGGGCGTTAGGGCCACCACACAAATAAGCTATAAGCTGATTTATGACGGTGCAACTTCTTAAGCTCAACTGTATCCTTGACAAGCCCCCGACTGGAGTGTGTCAGACAGTTATACAAAGCTAAGTGTGTGTGTGGTGCTGTAACATTGAGTTCTGACAGTGAGAACAACACATGACTGAGTCTATATGCAGCCTGTCTGCTGACATGACGCAGGAATACACCGAGCCATCCTAGAGTCTGAAGGGGTGAGGGTGCTTTACCTTTCTGACTGACAATGCAAATAAAACTCCTTCAAACTCATGAATGTTATGCTTATTCTTGTAGTACATTTTTTTAAGAAATAACTTGGCTGGCATGTGATTCAACTTATACAATGGCTGATTCAAAGGGTTTTTTCACCCAAATATCTAGCCTCTGGCCACTCTGGCACATTTACAGAAATGTTTATTAATGTTAATGTGCACTGTCTCTGTTGTTGTCAAATACTCCAAATCTGAGGCCATGGTTCTCAGCAGGAAACCGATGGACTGTCCACTCCAAGTAGGGAATGAGTCCTTACCCCAAGTGAAGGAGTTCAAGTATCTCGGGGTATCTCGGGGAGCTGAGCCAGAAGGCAAAGCTCTCTGTCTACCGGGCCATTTTCGTTCCTACCCTCACCTATGGTCATGAAGGATGGGTCATGACCCAAAGAACGAGATCGCGGATACAAGCGGCCGAGATGGGTTTCCTCCGCCGGGTGGCTGGTGTCTCCCTTAGGGATAAGGTGAGAAGTTCGGTCATCAGGGAGGGACTCGGAGTTGAGCCGCTCCTCCTTCGCGTCGAAAGAAGCCAGTTGAGGTGGTTCGGGCACCTAGTTAGGATGCCACCTGGGCGCCTCCCTAGAGAGGTGTTCCAGGCACGTCCAGCTGGGAAGAGACCAAGGGGTAGACTCTAGGACCAGGGGAGGGATTATATCTCTAGGATTGTAGCTGACATCCTCGTGGATTCATCTTCTTATTACAGACACATGCATTTCCTAACATTCGGTCTATATGCTGTAAAATGTATTATCTCTTCGATCTACACACAGCATCTATTGCACGTCTGTCCGTCCTGGGAGAGGGATCCCTCCTCTGTTGCGCTCCCTGAGGTTTCTCCCATGTTCCCCTTAAACTGGGTTTTCTCTGGAAGTTTTCCTTGTACGATGTGAGGGTCTAAGGACAGAGGGTCTAAGGACAGAGGGTCTAAGGACAGAGGGTGTCGTTTTTCTCATACTGATATTCTGAACAGTCTGTGCTGTTGTATTTGCTGTAAAGTGTCTCGACTGTAGGCTATTTTTATTATATGTACAGCACTTTGGCTCCACCAAAAATCGTTTATAAATGTGCTCTATAAATAAAACTTGATTTGATATCTCCTCGCTGGCCTGGGAGCGCCTTGGGACCCCCCAGTCAGAGCTGGTTGATGTCGCCAGGGAAAGGAAAGTTTGGGCTCTCTGCTGGAGCTGCTAGCCCGCGACCCGACCACGGATAAGCGGGAGAAGATGGATGGATGGAAATACTGCGTTAACACGACAAAAGAAATGACATTTCTCCTGATCACATTTTCACCACAACACAGACAAGTCAAGGCTATTAAACACAACAGGTTTTTCTAGCATGTGAGCTTGTGGGGAGCCACAGTCCTATTTAACAAATGTACACATCTCAATCCTCTTCTGAGGGCAGAGTTTGTTCATTCGGCTCGATTTCAGGTGTTTGGCTCTAGCTGGTTTTTTTTTACATTTGAGCACTTTTTTTTATTTTATAAATCATCCTGTCCTGGAAATCCAAACGGCAAATAAAATAAATTCAGTTTATGATTCCCAACAGAAATAAGTTACTTTGTTTTATTTCCTTTACATTATGGTTGCTAAGGGGAACAGAAAGACAGACAGGTGTGATCTGCGACTTAAGAAGGCTTTCTTTCTTTCATGACTCAGCGCTTTTCGTCACTGGTGTTTCTCTGTCCAGACAAGCTCAGCTAAAGAAAGGCACTCGTGTTTTACCCGTTTGTAATCCAGAACCTTAGCAAAGTCTTATAGTTCTGTAGATTTCAAAAAGTGGTTTCCGCCTTTACCGTTGCCTGCAATTAATTTAAGATCCAAAATAATGAAGCAAAGCCGGGAAACTCACTTTTTTCAAAAGACAATAGTCATTTATATCGTGCAGAAAGCAGTTTCCACCTTTAATTAAAGTCTCATGAGTAATTTTTCAGTGGGATCTGATTCCAGTGAAAGCTCATGTTGACGTCAGCCATGAGATCACAGACAGACAGACAGACAGACAGGCAGGTTACAGACAGAGAGACAGACAGGCAGACAGACACACACACACACAGACAGAGCGACAGACACACACACAGACAGAGAGACAGACAGACAGACAGAGAGACAGGTTACAGACAGACAGCCAGGTCACAGACAGCCAGGTTACAGACAGACAGACAGATCAGCGAGGACAGACAGATCAGTGAGGACAGACAGACGGGGGTGTAAGCTGAGAGCTGCAGGGGGAGCAGCGCTGGAGTCCAGCAGAGGATCTGATATCTGAGACCATGGAACAAGAAGACACACTAAACCGGGCTGATTCTCGCTGTGCCAGCGAGGAGGCCGTCGCCCACTCTGTGCATCAGAGCGCTCGCCTAATCAGAATCCCTTTCACGTGTTCAGGGAGACATATTCACATGTTGGCTCGGCTTCTTTAATGTGCCAGAGGGATAACGGGACATTAGGTTGGTGCTGCATATACATCCATATGTTTGAGGTCATTTAGTATTTTGATAGTAGTTTATCTACCCGAGAATACTTAACTGTTCAACTGTAAAATGTCCCGTTCAGTATAACGTGTTTGGAATCATCTTCGGTCATGTTATGGAGTTATCATACATGTGCCTCCAGGTTCTAATGTGCAGTACAGTAAACATTAGCTACATGAAGCACACTCCCTTTGTTCTCGTTGGAGAGCACGGTTTGTGTCTGGTGCTTCTGAGTATCACTTAGTTAATCACTTCTGAAATAGTGAGGAGACACGGAGAGCATTCATGGATTTAGAAACTTACAATGTGGTCATATCTGATCCATTTTGCACCACACAATTATTGTTAACAGATCTGGGGGCAGGTTCACATTTGGTGTCACTTTCTTTTTAAATTCTAAAGATTACTTTAGATAAACGTTATTACCATTTACAACTCGATGCTACAAGAGTCTAACACATTTCATTTATGTGCATACTTCTGTTTTGCCATTGCAATTCTTTAAACAAGCTTTGTTTGCTACGTTGAAATGCTTTAAAAAAAGGATGTTTTGTTTAACGTGGAGCCAGAAAGCGCAGCCTCCCTCTCCAGGTGTTTCTGATCACCGCACATCTGCACGTCCGTCAGCAGAGACACGGTTTATGAAGGATTTGTTTTCTGCCTTTTCAGAATAAACAAAGTGGACCATCCGACATGAAGCCAGGCTCTCGGGACATTTCCTGAAGCCTAGATGGAATCAGTTACAATATTCAAAAGAACATTTGCTGCAAAAGTGTAAGAATTAAAACTTTAAAAACTAGCATTAACATTAGTATAGCGCTTACTTTCTTTAATGACATGCATGCCAGAGTGCAAATGTAAGAAATGTGCAGCCTCTTACCTTTTTCTGGTACCACACCACGGCATCTTTTACTTTGGAAGCCATTTACATTTCCCTTCTCCCCGCCTAGGGCATCTTAGACTGAAACACACACACACACACACACACACACACACACACAGCGAGAGAGAAAGAGAGCAGTGTGAGTAATGAGGAGAGAGAGAGCACTGAGCCTATATACCTGGCAGGAAGGTGTGTCCTAACACTGACGAAGGAGAGAGCGGGGGGAAGAACACACACACACACACACACACACACACACTTTGATTTCAATACATACACACATAATATGTAATTATGTAATAAGCCCCCGTGTCTCTGTTTACGCCCATCTTACAAACAAATAGTCTACCTAGTAGTTGACCTCCGTGTTGGTGGTTGCTGCCACTGAATCACAATCTTCTCACAAACAAGCACACACCCCCATGCATTCTGGGAAATGTTGGTAATGTCTGTTAATTCCTTGGCAGCAGTTTGTGTGTGTGGGTGACTGGTTGGAAAGAGAGGCTCAAACACACACACCAGGGTTCTCGACTAACTTGTTTCCCCATCTTCCCGGAACCGTCCCGAAATACAATCTAAGCCGTCCCGAAATGAATGTGGACCGTCCCGAATTTAAAATGTTAGTTTTTCTACATTATCATAAGTTAAAATCATTCAAAGTGACCTTTAACATAAATAAAACATCATACAAATAATTAGATGATAATTCATCAACCTTTTTATTTGAGTAAATCATTCAATCACATAAACAAAGGCCAAATATATTTAAACAAACACACAAACGAGAAAATTACTCTAATATTGAATCCAATCAAGTCCCATCCAATTAACAAAACAATCCAACACTGTCCTGAAGACAGAACCCAGAGTAACCGCAAACCAGGATGACAGTCTGTAACACAGTCAGGAGGCCCCGCCCCCTCGCACCCAGACGGGAGAGAGAGATCTCGTCTGGATTGGAAAGCTCGAAAATACATCACAGACGCATGTTGTAGTCTTATTGCATATTAGAAACGGAGTTGGTGAAACTAAAACTGTGATATAATGTGTATGTAGCACTAATACATAGGACATATATATTTTTTAAATGTCTCCGGTACCGATAAAAAGTCTGATAACGTCGGAGCTTAACGTTACCACTGTCTTTAATAATTCCGGCCCGGGGCCCGGTACCCATCCCTACATGGGGAGAGGTAGCATATTGCTAAAGACTAAATACGATGGAGGGTTCTCTTCTCAGCCTTATTAGGGGATGAAGAGGAGTAAGTAAATAAAGAGGCCGGCGCTCCAGGGTCTGGTTCTGCTGTGCGTTTTTGTGATGTAACGGTAAAACATTTCAGAATTCCTCCACGAAATACACACACTCAGTACCTAGCTAGACCCGCGAATTTACAGGCCAGGAATTCGCGGGCACAGCCAGCTGGGCGGCTGGAGCTACATGTGTGTGTATTTCGCGGGTTTCGAAATGTTTTGTACGTGTGTGTTTATCATGGTGTTTATGTTGACAAGGAGGTTTAATAACTGTGTGCTACACAAAACGTGCAGTCGGTTTCATTTTCATCGCCGTTTGTAGTAGAGTTAGCAGGGTATTTTTATTTTAACTCTCGTCCCAAAATAATTTTGTGTCCTCCGGACACTATTTTTTTCGGCCCCGGGACGACGGGACGTCCTTAAGCTCGAGCCCTGACACACACAGTCCAAATGAAGAGCTGGCGTTGCATTGAAGCATGAACCACAAGAGTATTAAGTGTGTGTTAAGGTAAGTACGTCAGCTTTCCCCGCTCCCTCACAGGTAACACAACCCACCAACCAGCGACTCCAAAGCTCTTAAAGTAACCTGTATATTATTTTTTTATCTTTACTAAAAGAAGACCAATAGGATGGGATTCCTGGAGGGTAAACAAAGTTCTAATGCAATTACACTTTTATATGGGAGCAATTATAATATTATATGTACCAAACTAACATTTAAATTATAATCTTATACTCCCAGACCAAAATATCTTTATATCTTTTTGACAGAACGTACAACCAAAGTCTGCCAGCATGTTGTTACAGCACAGGACTGTTGCATTGAGCTGGCGTCACGAGAACATCTGTACAGTACTCTCGCTGAAAGTAGATCATATTGCTTATATTGTACTTGAGTACTCATAATGTCTTAACAAAAATATAAATGCCACACTTTTGTTTTTGCTCCCATTTTTCATGAGATGAACTCAAAGATCTAAAACATTTTCTATATACACAAAATAACCATTTATCTCAAATATTGTTCACAAATCTGAAAAGATCTGTGATAGTGAGCACTTCTCCTTTGCCGAGATAATCCATCCCACCTCACAGGTGTGGCATATCAAGATGCTGGTTAGACAGCATGAGTATTGCACAGGTGTGCCTTAGGCTGGCCACAATAAAAGGCCACTCTGAAATGTTCAGTTTTATCACGCAGCACAATGCCACAGATATCGCAAGTTTTGAGGGAGCGTGCAATTGGCCATAAAAAGCGCGACCATATCACCCCAATTATGGCTTCATTGCACTGGCTTCCAGTTCGGTTCAGAATAGATTTTAAACTCCTTTTATTTGTTTCTAAAGCCCTAAATGGGCTGGCTCCTGCCTATATAGCCGAACTTCTCCATCGCTACACCCCAGGCAGAGCTTTAAGGTCGGCTGATCAGCTGTTGTTGATAGTGCCTAAGACCAGGCTTAAAACCCGAGGGCATCGAGCTTTTGCAGCGGCTGGCCCTAGGCTCTGGAATACTTTGCCCTTCCATGTGAGGTCGGCTCAGACCCTGTAAATCAACACTTAAAACTCACTTTTTCTCTCTGGCATTTGTTTAATTATCTATGTATTCATTTATTTAGTTATTTATTGATTTAGTTCTTTATTTTAATATTTATAACTAGGGCTGGGACTTTAAGATTAATTAATTACACAAAAATTAATGCACTTTAATCGCACTTATTTTTGCGCAGCGGAACGTTTCTCACTGGATGAGTTTCAGGCGTACCGATTATACTGGAGCACCAACTAACGTTCATGACTTCAGCATGGGACTTCAAACAACAACAAACCACGGTGAACAATAGTCAAACATGAACGAATAAGCTGATGAGACCGCGTTGGTCGGCCCCGTGGATGGGACATTTTGTTTTAAAAAACGGACGGATGGAAGCGTCGACAAGAGCACGGTTGTGTGCAAATTATGCCAAAAAGAATTTGCATATCACCGCAGCACATCAAGCCTAAAGTATCACCTAAATGCAAAGCATGTAGCAGCTAGCGTGGACGTTAGCCCGACTCCGAGTGCAAGGAACCACACCCTGACCCAACCCACACTCAACCAGATGACTGCTTTCAGGGCCAGGATAAGTAAGTCCACGTCTGAGAAAATAACCAACTCCCTGGCTCACTGGATTGCACTCTGGGCTCGACATTAAGGACTGCCCGATGGCCCGGGGCCATCTAGTATTTAGCTCGGGCAATGAAGCCTCACCTGCTGGCTGCCCGATCGGGCAATGAAGCCTCACCTGCTGGCTGCCCGATCGGGCAATGAAGCCTCACCTGCTGGCTGCCCGATCGGGCAATGAAGCCTCACCTGCTGGCTGCCCGATCGGGCAATGAAGCCTCACCTGCTGGCTGCCTGATCGGGCAATCTATTATGCCAGTATCATGCAGCTCGCGGATCCAGTAATGAGTGACCCAACAGTCAAACTAAACATATCTATAACTAGTTTAGGTAGTTTGAGAGGTAATTAAAATAGCAACGTGTGATATTCTAACCTGTGTTTTGTTCCACTCACCGCTGCATGTGGTTATGCAGAGCTGCGTGTCGAGTCTCGACTCGTCAGCAGCAGCTGATCTCTCTCTCTCTCCCGTCAGATTAGACTTCACTCGCGTTTATGTCCATATCGATCAGATCCAGCTAGTTCTAGCTAATGGTATGACTACCTGCTTATTAAAAGACAACTACACAATAAGTGTCGCTATGCAACTGGATGAGGCCACAAGGTATAGCGCAGCATTATGCATTTGTTTACATGCCCACCGGAACCCCGAGGCATTACCAACAGATCAACGCACAATCAACCCATACAGGACATCTCTTTCTCCACATTAAGTGTTTGACATTAGAGTTGACTATTCTTGTCTGTCACATACTCTTCTTGTCTGTCACATAAGTGGCGCAACTGAAGCGGTATTGCTCTAAAGGGAAATTATTTTGACCGAAGATATTTGGATTTGCCGGCTAACGGGAACTCTGACGTGTGCTTCGCGGATGCGCTTGCCTCCTCTCGACTGCTGCTCGGGTCTGCTCGGTCAGCTTCCAGATGAGGAGGCATTCGTTCGACCAACTTACAGTAGATAACATTACAAACATTTTTAACAGGGGCCATAATAGTGTAAATAATGTTTGTTCTGGCAGTTATAACTGAATGTAATGTTTTCTACTTTTTAACATCTGGGAAGGCATCTGCCTTCATCAGATGGAAAGTGTTTTGACTAGGGATGTCCCGATCACCTTTTTTTGCTCCGATCCGATTCCGATCATTTGATTTTGACAATTTGCCGATACCGATTTTTCCCGATCCGATCTTTATGCAATGCATTAAGAGAAAAAAAAGGTAACAGATAACGGCTGGTCATCCAACACGATGAATTCAGCTATCTTGGCTATTCTTTTTTTGGCCTTTTCTCTGTTCTGGGGCAGTTTGTCTTTCCTTCTAAAAGTCTCTGAAAGTGTCGGTTGTTTCAGTGCCGTTACCCGAGTGGCCGCTGTGTACTCGTCGTGTTGTTGTTGGTGTTTGTTTCTCAGGTGGCGTATTAGATTGGTCGTGTTGAACGTAGCTCTGTTCTTTCCACCACGCGGAACCTCCGCCTTGCAAACATTGCATCTGGCTGTTACACTGCCTTCGCTTTCAATTTTATAATACTTCCAAACTCCTGACATTTTCTCTGTCCCGACTCAGAGTCACCAGTTGAACGTAGCCTCTCGTTAGCTTGCTGCTACTTTTAGACACTGCGCCCACTCTGTTGCCAGCTTTGAGAGAAATAAGCAACCAGGTCTGAAAACAAGTCCAACAGAAGCAACACATACATGATGTTGTGTCATTTTAAACCAAAACTAAGGCCTCATGATGACTTTAAGACGTGAACATGGTCATTTTTGTTTTGTAACATTAAATAAAATAATTGAAAAAATATATTAAAAAAAATACAAATAAATCCCGATCCCCGATTTTTTTCTCCCGATTCCGATCTTTTGAAAATCACATGATCGGCTCCGATCCCCGATCACGTGATCGGATCGGGACGGGACATCTCTAGTTTTGACCAACAACTTAAGTATTTCTTATAGCTGTGCAGGGCATGCAAGCGAGCGAACACAAACAAGAACAAACAAGTGAAATGAAGAATAACATTGAAATTGTACAATATAATATTGTGGTGGTTCGTCTTATAATTCAGTCTAGAGAATGCACCAGACAGCATCTAAGACCTGCAAAAATAAAAAAATTCTAGGGGGGCGGAGGCCCCCCAAACCCTTCGTGCCATTTTGTCCGCGTGCATTTTTCAGGGCAATCTCTATTGGGCTCAAGGCCATCTGTAAATTAGCTTAGATGGCCCACAGGGCCATCTCCCAAAATCCTTAATGTCATGCACTCGACTGTAGACCACTTGGAGTAAAATCCATGTGAAAATTGCTTCTCACTGTTCTCAGGTCAAATATGTATATTTGATTAAAAATGCGATTAATTTCGATTAATTAATTACAAAGCCTCTAATTAATTAGATTATTTTTTTTAATCGAGTCCCGGCTCTATTTATAACATAGGATTTCATAAAGTATTTTTAAAATAGTTTATACATTATTCGAATATAGGAATAGTAGATGGGATTACTTAAAATATATATATATATATATATCTCATCTTTTTTTCCCCTTTAGACCCTTGTGGTTTATTCTTAAAAACCCTTAGTCTTACCCACCCCCCATTTTCCCTCTGCTGGTCTATGGCCTTGTAGAGGGTAACGGGGTACAGAGTCGCTTAGATAAGCGGGGGAGTGCATCTGACGAAGAGATAGGTTATTGTGCTCCCTATCTCTGTTTCTTATCTATATCTGGGCGTGTGGCGCAGTGGACTAGTGCATAGGTGTTCGGATTAGGGGAGCACAGGTTCAAACCCCACTGCAGTCAGCATGTCGTTGTGTCCCTGGGCAAGACACTTCACCCCAAATTGCTCCCGTGGGGATTGCCCTCAGTATTGAGTATGTAAGTCGCTTTGGATAAAAGCGTCTAACATGTAATGCATAAGGGTTTCATTACAATGAATCATGTGTGGGTGTGGCTGCTGCAACTTCAATTTGTTTGTAGATATGTCAGTGTGACAGTCGGTGAAAAGTCCTCTCTGAGACAGGATCATCTGGTGATCTGAGCGGTTATGCTTTTTGGGAACCAGGAGATACTTCACATGGGATTTGAAAAAGGGACTAATGTAGCTTATTTGATCTCAAACACCAAAACTAAAATGGTCTCTCTGTAGGGGGAGGTGGAAGGAGATGTGATGTGTATAGAAATGAACGGTTAAGTGAAGAAAACTCTTCAGTTATTTCCCCCTCCTCGGCCTTACTCCTATGCTTTTCTATCCAGTTATCCCTTACTATGTCTCTGTTACATAAGTGCAAAGTGCTGCTTTGTGAGTGGGGGTGCTGGAGGTCAGAGACTGCAAATATTATTAAATCATATAAAATATTGCAAAAATAAGTGTTTCCTTCCTTTTTTTAAGGGGTAGAATTGATGATGGCTTTTACAACTCGACTCTTTTTACTCACAAGTTTTCCACTCAGAGATCCAACCTTAAAGAAGTGAAGCATCCTGCTTTGCAAGTAAAGGCTTGTTTGTGCAGCCAGCCTCAGTCAGTTCCTCCACTGAGATCTGTGTTAGCCTCTCCACTCAAATATTGCTTTCCCTAGAAGTACTGATATGTTCTTTTTAAAGCAATTACTGAGTTAATTTGGTTGTCATCCACAGTCTGTGACGCAGTTTACCGTGAGAGAAGTCATACTCCAGGACCGTTTATTGGCCCCACGGCTTATCTGTGGAAACACTTCATGTGTTTATAAGCGTGATAAAGGTGCCACTTCAAATACACTGGGAAGTATGAGTGCCAGTGTGTCACAGCGCAGAGAGTGGGCTCAGTGTGTCAAGAATGTGAAGCAGGAAACGTTTTGCTCAGAGCCGAGTGTGTTTGTACGCTAACACGAAACTACCAGCTGACTAATGCACAACACTTCCAAAGAACCCTGTTCCTGCATGCATGCTGCAGAGATGCGTGTGTGTGTGTGCATGGCGCGCGCATGTATTTCTGCCCCCGAAGGAGACATTTTTAGCAACAGGAAGAAAGACTTGCTTGCTGTTGTCGATAACGATCATCACTCCTCCCTCCATCTTACTCTGCTGAGCCACACTATTCCTGACATATCGTCCACTTGCTTTTTGCTGTTACACCATACAGACAATTTAAGATTGCTATAAAGAAGAAGCATGCCGGTTTGGGCTTTTTTATGTGCAGTAGCTACATGAGCTAATGAGTTTACAGTGTCAATAATGGCCTTCATATTACAACTTAAGTGTACAGTCTGGGGTCGAGAGGTAACAGAGGCAGTGGTAGAAAAAGGAAATTGGACAAAGAAAGTGAAAGGAAGGTAAATACACACTTTGGCTGCTCTAACAGAGACAAACTAGTCTGCTCTTTGATGACATCAACTCAAATAAACAGAATTGATCACTTGTGTTGTCTTGCTAACAAACCAGAGGAGGTACATTCTGCATACAACTCAATCCAAGAAGTTCAAAGCACTTCGTAGGAAGAAACACGTGCACTTATTTCAGACCGTACTGTGCATGTCCTCACAAAACCTTGGTGTCCATTTACTGTGGAGCTACAATTCGTAACAACGCCTGCTTTGACGACGTATCCGAGTGCGCAGCACAAGAATCAGAAGCATGACCAGAGAGAAAACAAGACGTTCATCCAGGCAGACAAACAACAACCCATCATTAGAGCATGTCCACAAACAGCCATGGTTACCGTTTGTAACTCTCAAAGACAATCCCCATGCAGAGACAGCGATAAGACAACACAGACGGAGCCTCCCTGTTCAAAGCCTCCAAATCCCCTCTTTACCCCAGTGGGAAACCAGCGCTGGTTCACACTCAGAGAAACACACAGACTCATACCACTGCCCAATTTCACACACCACAGGATTAGCTGTAAACTGTGTTACTATTTATCCTGGAGAAAATAACAACAAGCAATAGGCAGCGTGAGTTATTTCCCAACACACTTTTCTTTCTCCAAAACCACACCCTCCCAGCGTTCCCAAAATACACTGAGGTTTGCTTAAGGGTATTTAGGGACCAGGGCCGAGAAAACAGATGCACACACAGCTGGTTTTCTTTCCAAGGTCCTTGACTCCAGTGACGAGAATATCATTTCTAGGTGTTTTCCTGTGAACCTCCTAGATTAGAGGCCACATTTCCTTACGAAAAAAGTTTTAATGTGCTCGATTTTATTACACACACACACACACACACACACACACACACACACACACACACACACACACACACACACACACACACACACACACACACACACACACACACACACACACACACACACACACACACACACACACACACACACACACACACACACACACACACCACACACACACACACACACACACACACACACACACACACACACACACACACACACACACACACACACACACACACACACACACACACACACACCACACACACACACACACACACACACACACACACACACACACACACACACACACACACACACACACACACACAATGTGGGCCAGTGTGTGTGTGTCACAAGTTTAGATGCATGTGTGTTTGTGTGTGAGCAGGAAATGGTTGAGTGTAATAAGCCACATGTCTTTTATAGCCACTGTTTGAATGTGAGTGGGGTGGATGCTGTGTGGCTTTCTGCTGCCTTTAAGGGCCGTTAAGAGAAAAGAAAAGAGTCATACTTATATGGCAGTGTATACAGTGGGGCAAAACAGTATTTAGTCAGCCACCAATTGTGCAAGTTCTCCCACTTAAAAAGATGAGGCCTGTAATTTTCATCCTAGGTATACCTCAACTATGAGACAAAATGAGAAGAAAAAAAATCATCCAGAAAATCACATTGTCTGATTTGTAAAGAGTTTATTTGCAAATTATGGTGGAAAATAAGTATTTGGTCAACAACTAATCAACTTAATCGATTAAAATCGATTACCAAATTAGTTGCCAACTAATTCAGTCGTGGATTCGTTGGTGACGTCATCACGTGCGTTTTACGCATCGTTAAGCTACAACGTTCTTGGTACTGGAGACATTTAAAAAATATATGTCATGAGATGAGACCTCTCTCCCTGGTCTGTGTGGGAGGGGGCGGGGCAGTTTACACACACGCGGCTGCTACATGCAGCAACACACTGCGGAGGTGGCGGAGAGAACGCCGCTCCGAGGTGTGGTTAAACTTTACCCGTCTCGATGCTCGTTGCCAAAAGTGCAATAAGAGTTTAGCATGTAAGGGCGGTAACACGAGCAATTTATCTAAACATTTATCAAAAGTGCTCCACATCCAGACGGAGGAATGCACCGGGTTCCACTGTCTTTCTAGCAGCTCTGTAGCCCCGTCCACGAGTAACGTTTCCACGTCAGGTGTTATGTATGCTAGCAGCAACACACGGAGTTAACTACATTATATAAACATGGGGTAATGATTTGAGGTAACTGAGTTATTTAGTTTGTTAAAGTTTCAGCTATTCTGTTTACAGTTCTGTTATCACATTATTTATTATTTGCTAAAACACTGTTGTTTCTTTTGATGTGAAATATTATTTATTTTATTTAAATGAAAAGCAATGTTCATTTTGTAAACAATTTGTTTAGTTAATTTAATAATATGTATTTTTTAATCAAGTACTCATCTTTATTGTCTTCATTGTTAGTTTCCACATGCCTAAAACAACCTCAAGCTAAATCTAAAAGTTGATGGCTAAATAAGAGCGTTTGAGAAATTGTGCAAGGCATAATAGTCCGAATAGTCCATTAATCGTTTCATTAATTGATAGATTAATCCACTATCAAATTAGTCGTTTGTTGCAGCCCTAATCTCAATACTTTGTTATATACCCTTTGTTGGCAATGACAGAGGTCAACATTTTTCTGTAAGTCTTCACAAGGTTTTCACACACTGTTGCTGGTATGTTGGCCCATTCCTCCATGCAGATCTCCTCTAGAGCAGTGATGTTTTGGGGCTGTCGCTGGGCAACACGGACTTTCAACTCCCTCCAAAGATTGTCTCTGGAGTTGAGATCTGGAAACTGGCTAGGCCACTCCAGGACCTTGAAATGCTTCTTACGAAGCCACTCCTTCATTGCCCGGGCGGTGTGTTTGGGATCATTGTCATGCTGAAAGACCCAGCCACGTTTCATCTTCAATGCCCTTGCTGATGGAAGGAGGTTGTCACTCAAAATCTCACGATACATGGCCCCATTCATTCTTTCCTTTACAAGGATCAGCCGTCCTGGTCCCTTTGCAGAACAACAGCCCCAAAGCATGATGTTTCCACCCCCATGTTTCACAGTAGGTATGGTGTTCTTTAGATGCAACTCAGCATTCTTTCTCCTCAAAACACGTCAAGTTGAGTTTTTACCAAAAAGTTCTATTTTGGTTTCATCTGACCATATGACATTCTCCCAATCCTCTTCTGGATCATCTAAACGCTCTCTAGCAAACTTCAGACGGGCCTGGACATGTACTGGCTTAAGCAGGGGACACGTCTGGCACTGCAGGATTTGAGTCCCTGGCGGCGTAGTGTGTTACTGATGGTAGCCTTTGTTACTTTGGTCCCAGCTCTCTGCAGGTCATGGACTCGGTCCCCCCGTGTGGTTCTGGGATTTTTGCTCACCGTTCTTGTGATCATTTTGACCCCACGGGGTGAGATCTTGCGTGGAACCCCAGATCGAGGGAGATTATCAGTGGTCTTGTGTGTCTTCCATTTTCTAATAATTGCTCCCACAGTTGATTTCTTCACACCAAACTGCTTACCTATTGCAGATTCAGTCTTCCCAGCCTGGTGCAGGTCTACAATTTTGTTTCTGGTGTCCTTTGACAGCTCTTTGGTCTTGGCCATAGTGGAGTTTGGAGTGTGACTGTTTGAGGTTATGGACAGGTGTCTTTTATACTGATAACAAGTTCAAAGAGGTGCCATTAATAGTTAACAAGTGGAGGACAGAGGAGGCTCTTAAAGAAGAAGTTACAGGTCTGTGAGAGCCAGAAATCTTGTTTGTTTGTAGGTGACCAAATACTTATTTTACTGAGGAATTTACCAATTAATTCATTACAAATCCTACAATGTGATTTCCTGGGTTCTTTCCCCCATTCTGTCTCTCATAGTTGAAGTGTACCTAGGATGAAAATTACAGGCCTCTCATCTTTTTAAGTGGTAGAATATGGAGTCAGATTTGGGTCAATATTCTAGCGCGCTACATAAGCTACTCACGAGTGGAAAATGTGCTTTGACATGCGCATGAAATGACCCTTGCGCGCAGATTAAACCCCCGCGAGTGGCTATGCGCCTGAACCTCATCCAGTGAGATACGTTCCGCTGGTTGCCCGATCGGGCAATCTATTATGCCAGTATCATGCAGCTCACGGATCCAGTAATGAGTGAACCGACAGTAAAACTAAACATATCTATAACTAGTTTAGGTAGTTTGAGAGGTAATTAAAATAGCTACGTGTGAGAGGTAATTAAAATAGCTACGTGTGATATTCTAACCTGAAGTGTGTGTTTTGTTCCGCTCACCGCTGCATGCGATCATGCAGAGCTGCGTGTCGAGTCTCGACTCGTCAGCAGCAGCTGATCTCTCTCTCCCGTCAGATTAGACTTCACTCGCGTTCATGTCCATATCGATCAGATCCAGCTAGTTCTAGCTAATGGTATGACTACCTGCTTATTAAAAGACAACTACACAATAAGTGTCGCTATGCAACTGGATGAGGCCACAAGGTATAGCGCAGCATTATGCATTTGTTTACATGCCCACCGGAACCCCGAGGCATTACCAACAGATCAACGCACAATCAACCCATACAGGACATCTCTTTCTCCACATTAAGTGTTAGACATTAGAGTTGACTATTCCTGTCTGTCACATACTCTTCTTGTCTGTCACATAAGTGGCGCAACTGAAGCGATATTGCTCTAAAGGGAAATTATTTTGACCGAAGATATTTAGATTTGCCGGCTAACGGGAACTCTGACGTGTGCTTGAAATTGTACAATATAATATTGTGGTGGTTCATCTTATAATTCAGTCTAGAGAATGCACCAGACAGCATCTAAGACCTGCAAAAATCAAAATGTTCTAGGGGGACGGAGGCCCCCCAAACCCTTCGTGCCATTTCGTCCGTGTGCATTTTTCAGGGCAATCTCTATTGGGCTCAGGGCCATCTGTAAATTAGCTTAGATGGCCCACAGGGCCATCTCCCAAAATCCTTAATGTCATGCACTCGACTGTAGACCACTTGGAGTAAAATCCATGTGAAAATTGCTTCTCACTGTTCTCAGGTCAAATATGTATATTTGATTAAAAATGCGATTAATTTCGATTAATTAATTACAAAGCCTCTAATTAAGTAGATACATTTTTTTAATCGAGTCCCGGCTCTAGATATTATGCTTATAAGCTCCTGAGGAAAACAAGTTGTATTGTTCCAGCAAAAAGCCACACCATTAAGTGTCGAGATCTGTCAGGTGGCTGATCACATCATGCATTCACTTCACAATTATTCCTCAGAACAAGAGGTGGACGGGTAGAGAAAAAGGTAAAGACACAGAAACGGACTAGACAGAGATTCCCATTTTTCTCCAAATGTCAGATAAAGAGAATTATAGAGGATTTGCTACTAGATTTCTTATTTGATAAAAAAAAGGGAATAAAAAAACTTTCAAGCCACCTCTTAACCAAGCATAGACTTGTATGACCTTTTAAAGCTCCATGGTCAGAATGATACCATAAAAGTATGATTTGTTTTCTGTGGATGTAAGATTAGTAGAGCAGTGGAGTGTGTGTCTCCTAAACCTTGTGATGTGCAGCTGAATACACTCCTTAATCCCTCCATCTGCAGCAGCTGCATCAGAGCTTTTACAACTGGATGAACTTTGATGTTTGGTTTAGGGCGAGGGTTCATGTAACAGGCTTTTTGTGCTCTCTATATGGAGACTGGGGAAGGCTCAGATAGCTGTGATTATGTGTTGGTGGTTTTTGACTTCCAACCGAATCCTTTTTTTAAATATACGTCACATTATTGATTGTCTATGTTGTAAATGTACACAACATCTTTCGCATGTCTGTCCGTCCTAGGAGAGGGATCCCTCCTCTGTTGCTCACCCAAAGGTTTCTTACATTTTTTCACGTTAATTCACGTTATTTTTAAGAGTTTTACCTTGTACGCTGCAAGGGTGACAAGTGTGTAATTTATGATATTGGGCTTTATAAATACACATTTTATCATTTTGTTTGACTGTGAAAATGTGTCACAATCTGCTTAAAAACATCGATGTGAAGGCAACAAGTCAGCCACAGCAAAATACATGATATTGTGAAGAAAACAAATGACTTTTGCTTGTTGACTGAGTGAGCAGAACATGGCAGCCAGACAGCCCAACTCCACTGAACATCAGAGAATAGGAAGATGTCAGAAAAGGGCAGATTACTTTCTTGTGTCTGCTGCTCTTCGATTAGTGTAATGTTTCCTCCGGGGATGTTTAATGAATGCCTGAGCACGAGAGTAGACCTCCTTCATGAGTTTGGTAACTCGTGATGTGTAACACGAGCTGCTCCCTCTCTCTCGGGCTGCTCAATATTTCATGACGGGTGCAGGTTACATCTCTGAGCCGGGCCGGGGGGCACGAGTGTGTGTTTAAGTAAGTGTGTGTTTGTTTGCATGCCTACAGGAAATTTGACGCTGTTCAATCGGCGATGAAGGGTCAAGGGTGTCAGGAGATTCTGAGAGTGTGTGTGAAATGGTCGCAGGTGGGGATCTTGTTTTCCATCATTTAGGGAGAATCCCTGACAGCTCAAGTAACACCAAAGGACACTACGCTTGACATATACCTTGGCTTTATCATATAGTCACAACATCCAACTCCAATTATATTAAATCAAGCTCACTACAGTTTACAACCAAGGTTTTCACAGCAGACATGGGATGAATCGGGCCTTGACTCTCCACAAGACAGCCAACCGACATTTCTGACCTGCCACAAATCCATCTGATCAGCTAGATCATTGATGGTTTCATTAATAAGGCATCTCGTAATACCCTCTACATAGGGCCTTATTTCTAACTTTGTGACAGCCAGTGTTTCCACCAGACCAGGGCTGAGAGGGCGTGGGGGTGACTTGAATTTTGAATAGAGCCGTCCCTTATAGATAATATCTCTTTACGTTAGTGATGGGAATTACGGCTCTTTTTAGTGACCCGGATCATTTGGCTCGGCTCACTAAGAAGGAGAGCTGGCTCTTTTTACCACAGTTTACCACGGAGACTCAGTTTTGCCGCTGTGGGGCTCTGGCGCTCGCCGTTCACTTCGAGACACTTCGAGACTTTGGACACGATGAGAGCTCCGGCTCTCATCGTGTCCAAATCGCACACGTTCCGTGTTGTCCTGTGGCAGGCACCGTGGGTCCAAGATAAGAAAAGCTGAAAAGAGGCCGATGTCGGGGAAACGATCTTCAATACTCCGAAAAGAATCCCACCAGGCTCCTTTGCCCCTCCAACAGAGGGATGTCCTTGTACTTTTCAAGCGATAAAAACTCTTTTTTCTTTTCGCACTCGGCTCGAGTTCAGAGCGTTCCGAGTTTAATAAGGCCGTCAAATAACAGCAAGACGCCCCCCTGGCAGAAACTCTGGTGTTTGGCCTATTTAAGATAAAAATCAAGCTAAATGTGTCTAAGGGTGCGTTCACACCTGCCTTGTATAGTCTGGTTGAATCGAACCCTGGTGCGTTTAGCCGCTTGGTGCGGTTCATTTGGGTCGATGTGAACGCAGTCCGAGACCTCTTAAGTGAACTAAACAACCGGATTCTGGTCCGCTAAAATAGGTGGTCTCGGAGCGCTTGCTTGCGAACTCTGGAGCGGTTCATTGCTGGTGTGAACGCAGTCCGCATCACAGTATTTACGTGTCACAAGAACACGGATATCTTCAAAAATCTTTAGCAAAAGAGTCTTTCAAGACATCCGCGGTTGTTTAGTTAAAGAGTAAAGCAGAATTAAGTGTTGAACAGTGTCGTGTAAAGTAAAAATTCTCCATCAGCTACATAAAAGTAAGAACACCTGTCATTTTTAGTATAATAACATAATTCCAACTTTGGTCAGAACTAGCTGGATCTGATCGATATGGACATAAACGCGAGTGAAGTCTAATCTGACGGGGGAGAGAGAGATCAGCTGCTGCTGACGAGTTGATACGCAGCTCTGCATAACCACATGCAGCGGTAAGCGGACAAAACACACTTCAGGTTAGAATATCACACGTAGCTATTTTAATTACCTCGCACACTACCGTAACTAGTTATAGATATGTTTAGTTTTACTGTCGGGTCACTCATTACTGGATCCGCGAGCTGCATGATACTGGCATAATAGATTGCCCTGTCGGGCAACCAGCAGGTGAGACTTTATTGCCCGAGCTAAATACTAGATGGCCCCGGGCCATCGGGCAGTCCTTAATGTCGAGCCCTGGTGCAGGAGAGCAAAGCTACATCACTGAGCCAGCACGCACACTAATCAGAAGCAATTCCCTCATTATTAATGGTATGATTCACACCAGTCCCATTTCCTCTTTCCTGGCTAAATGCGTTCTGTAGAAAAAGGCCTATTTCCATAAAATAATACAAACTATGCAGCATTTAACAGAAGCCTGATAGGGTCAGAGTCAACATGCACCTGCTGTAGAATCCCCACCCTGAGCAGCAATGGCTCTGGCCTTGCTGCCGGCGCTCTTTACTGCAATGGCTGTATGTCTGAGGTGTATCGCTGTTCTGCAGTTGATGAAACATAAAGATGATATGGCAGTCTGGAGTTGTGATGTAACTACATTGCAGCTAATGATGTAACCAGCCCTGCAGGCAGATTGAAGCGGCACAATACACAGCATCATCGTCACAGAGACAGACTGAAGAGTGTGTGAGAGACAATAACGAGAAAAAGTGTAAAACAGAGAGGCAGACAAAGAGAACATGCTGGTCAGACAATAGACAGCAGTCTGAGTGTATAGATGCTAGAGTTACACAAACACACACACGCTGACTGACAAGTACTACTGGCTTAACTGTCAATCCTTCAACCAATGCCTCACAGACTGTGTAGTCTTTAAGTGTGTGTTCATGCAGGTGCATTTCAGGAGTGTTCCAGGAATCCTGCAAGACGTCCTCTGGGTGTAACACACTGCCGCTCTCCTAAAAACGCAATATGGACCAACAGTGATTTTAGCGCTCATCTCCCACCTTTCAACCAGTAACTAACACTGCCTGTTTGCAAGGTGAAATCACAGCTTGCTGCTGTTTGCTACTGAACTATACTGAAGATCTTTGCTCAAGGAATATGACACCTGAATGATCCAACATTATAAACGTGTCTTGGAATAAAGTTGCATACAATACATGTGGTTCTCAAAGGATTCAGCATAAATTAAATAAGGGTTGTCTCAATGTTACAAAGCAACAGGACTCTGCCGGAATAATGAGGAAGGTTATTGTAGGGGTCAAATTATGACTGCGGTGGAAAATTTGGGTGAGTGATGACAGCGTTAGGCGGAGACTGCATCAGACAGGCTGGCTGCATGGCAAATCATGTTGGATAAGCAGATGACCTGCCAAACTGAGTGACGTTCACTGGTCCCCCAGGGACACAGGAGAGGCGGAGAAACCAACACAGGCTATACAATAGAATACAAGAGTAGAGAAGAGCAGATGTGGAGGCACACGGGTGGGACAACATCTAATGAAATAGAGTAAACATAGGACTTTTAACATCCAATGGGCAATGCAAAAATACCCAAACGCTTAAAAGATTGAGGATTTTTGCAAAATGCCAGAATGTAAGTTTTTACAGCATGGTGGTTGATTCGTTGTAAGGCATATTCCTACCACTCAATGTTTGGAATAGTTTTAGCAGTGACCTCAGGGGAACCTTGAAGGAACCCAATACAGTGTTTAACAGAGGCAGTACATATCCTCATTCATGTTGTTTTATGAACACATACATTGCAGCTTTAGTATAATTCAAGTGGAGATTAGGTGAGGCTAAATATAATGGTTTTAAGTACATGAGTGTCAATTAACGTTATAGTCAGTAACGTTACAGTATTTAAGTAATGTAACACCAAAGCAACGTTACACTGTGTATTCACTCCTAAAAAGGACATGTTTCTGCATCGCCATGATTTATTCTAAAGGCAGCTAATGTTGTAGCTAGCTCTGTGTAGATGCAGACACGATGTTTTCAGACAGTCTTATGTCTTCTCCTGCTGCTAGCTTCAGCCTGGCTAACGTTTACTAAGCTAGCGTTATGCTACCGGCGGCACAAAGAGCTCACACAGCTGGACAATACTGAAACCTGATTAATGGTGTCCTAACACAACATGCAGCCGCTCAGTCTTACCTTTCAGACAGCTCCGAGTCCCCGCAAAGACACAAACTATAATGTATTACTACACTTTGCTATCCAGCCTGGTCCACTTGTCTGGAAGAGATGCTCAGACTCTGCTCCGCGATGTTTAAAGCTTTAGCTTTTTCCTTTCAGCCTCTCACTGTAAAAATACAACTTCAGCTCCTGCCCGTAAACCACTGTGTACAGGCGCCATTACATTTTAAACCGCCGCAGGCGAAGACAAGAATGAAGAAAAACGGGCTAACTGCAACGAGCAAATTAACCACAAAGCAACCAAATACCTCAGCAAAATATCGCTGTTTTATGTAGTGATACTGAAAACCGCATATATACACAAACTCAGAATTAAATAGAAAGAACTCTACCAGCCTCTAGTGGCCGTTAAACTCACTACAGGAAATATAACAACGAATTTGCGCCTTTTCAAAATAATTACGGTTGGACTTCAGACGTGAAACAGACGTGACGAACCAGGACCAATTGGCTTCCAGGATGGGCGGGACAAACACAGATAACGGACCCAAAAATCCCTCCGTCTGCTGCAGTTAACGTGCACGTCTGTTGATAAATATGTGAATTATTATCAGAAACGTTATGAGTTTTTGTGTCTGCTCTACAGGAAGACGACAATCCCAGCTACCGATGTAGATACACGCTGAAGTAAGTCAGACGTAAAATAACAACCGGTTAGCTTAATGCTATTGGGCTATAAAAGCTAGCTGTCATTTGTAAGATAACTAAGGATCAATGAAAATCATTATTGTATAATTCGATATAGCTATTATTAGGTACATGTTGTTTGATGTGGTTGTACATTTGAAATATCCATGAATAGCAAGTCCAACATGGCTGTCTACTCTTATACGTCGTTATTGTTGCAAAAATACTGCATGTATAGAGCAAACATTGATCATTATTTGTGTCTGTCTGTTTCCTCCTTGGTGTCCAGGCAGTGAGATGTCTCTGGCTCAGAGGGTTCTATTGACCTGGGTCTTTACCCTGGTCTTCCTCATCATGCTGGTACTGAAACTGGACGGGAAGGTAAGGTTATTATTCTATTAATAAAAAGTCTCCTCTTTTTGCAGTTTCAGTTAGTGTTTACCTACTGGTTTTTGGTGATCTATCTCATATCACCATCAGTATTCACATCTTTCCACTTCAGCTACAATTGGACTTGGCACACTGACATAGATAGGGAATGAACCTTGATGATGTCACCGACTTGATCTTTTCCCTCTCTTCCCTCCAGGTGCAGTGGAACTGGTTCCTCATCTTCCTCCCAGTCTGGGTATTTGATGGCATCCTCATCCTCATGCTTGCCATAAAGATGGCAGGCCGCTGCAAGCCCGGGTACGACCCCCGCAACGGCTCCCCCGACCTGCGCCTGCGGGCCTGGTACCTGACGGCCATGCTGCTGAAGCTGGGCTTCTGCCTGACGCTGTGCGCCAAGCTGGAGAAGCTGGCCGAAGTGAAGCTGACGTTTGTGTGCATCCCGCTGTGGACCATGTTACTGGGGGCGCTGGTGGAGCTGGGGCTGAACATCTTCCCTGAGAGGAGAGAGGCCTAGAAGGAACTTAATAAAAACACATTGAGAATAGATTTGTGTTTGTATGACCAAGATAACGTGGAATATGAGCTTTTGTTTTTGTCCTGATTATGTTTCCAGAGAGGACTAAGACTCAAGAAGGAATTAAATCATTATTTCAGATATCAGTATTCATCCAAACAAAACAGACACTGTGTTAAACATTTAAATCATGGGGTGTTCAGACCTCAGTGGAGTAGCCTGTGATGGCTTCAGCATGGAACCGTAACATCTCAAATGTAAAAAAATAACTTCAAATGAATGGCCTATTTTTCCTTACAAAGGAAAAGGAAATGGCACAATGGGATGAACTGTACATGTATTATAAGACTACTGTGAAATCTACACTGGAAGAAACGTAAACACGTCATGTCAACAACATTTTCAGTTAGTTTTCAATGTAGATAAGCTTGCACATCTGGAGGAAGCAAACTGTTTTTCGCTTTGTCTTCCCCTTCTTTATTCAGCTGCATGCTGATCAGTTTTGTTACCAATCATTGGATGTACATTTAGCATACTAAGGGTGTGTGCTTTACATACTGACCATACTCACACACACCCTTTCCTTTCATCTCTGGGCTATGCAGAGTACTACTCAGCCATATTTGATTTGATAAATGTACTTTATAAGTGATCCTGACAGCAGCCTGCTTTGGCTGCAATCACAGAAGGAAATTGCAGGATATAAAACTATCTTGGAACAACTCGTGATTGTTCCTCAGGCTGCCCTCTGCTCTGTTCAATGTCTCTGCTGTACCATGTCAGTCATCATAAGCCCCATTGGAAACCAGTAAGCTGTTATTACTGTAGGTACAAGGTTGCTGGGAAAAACTCCATGACATGTGTAATGATAAATATCATGTCCCCACTGTATATTAAGTTGAATTATTAGGGTTTGAACATGCGTCAGATTGCATTCTTCCAGCTCTGTTCAGTGTTTCAAATGTCAGTTATTCTTGTACGGCCATGAGTGACATTTGTATTGTGCCATATTGTTTTCTATGAATATTTCAAATACATTCTTTGCGTTATTTTGCACTTTGTTAACATTAAGGGGACGAGTTGTCGTACGAGCAAAAGTATTTCACGATTGTTGCACGTCTTGTACAAAAATAAACCAATCCTGAATATTAAATTGTGGATATTCTCCTCAGATTGTCATACAAATACAACATTGTGTACACATACACACTCCGAAGCATCAAGTACAACAAATTAAAACAAAGTATTGTGTTTAGGAATGTTAATCAATACGTTCTGGGATTTCTATTATGGCACAAACTAGAACAATTCAAAAAGAATGAATGGTCCAATCTTTCCCCCCTTCAAATCCACATATGTTCAGGACCTGTGGGACAGTGTGATGGATGTTCCTGTTGGCTGTAGCTGTCCCCACACGAGCAGCAGCAAGCACTGAGGCGTAACAGCGTAATGTGGCGGAGCTAGCTGAGCCTCACATCATTACAGGTAGCTGCTGCTGCTGCTGTACATATACACCAGTCTGCACCACAACATCTAATATACGCAGTGGTGAAGTCAAATAAGTACATTTACTCTGTTACTTTTTTTGTTTTGGTATTTGTGTTTTAGTTGAGTGTTTACTCCACCAATCAAAGTAAAATATTTCTGTTTTTACTCTGTCTATATTATAATTTCTCTAAATTAATATTTGCTTTTTACTATATGTCATAAGTACAATTACTACTGGCGACTGTCTAAATCAGGGGTGTCAAACTCAAATTCATCGCGGGCCACATTAGCATTATAGTTGCACTCAAAGGGCCGGTTGTAACTATATAAACATATAATATATACCATATAGTGTATTATATTACATTATTGCCTCTGAACTGGATTATTATCGGATAGGGTAATAACTTAGTAAGTAACTACGTCTGAAAGCAGAAGTCCAGGGGAAATAATTCTCTCTTCAGTGCCCATGTCACAGTGCGCGATGCATTGTGGGACATGTCATCTGTAAAGTGGCATGTAACTGTATAATAACGTATTATATTCTTTGCAAGCTCTAGCGGTCCACAACAGATGAAGTCGTGGGCCGGATTTGGCCCCCGGGCCTTGAGTTTGACACCCCTGGTCTAAATATTTATAAAGGAATGCAAAATGTTACAACAACTATTAAAATACTCATGTAGTATTACATCAGAACGTCTGGTACATTTGGTACGGATACACTGAAGTAGGGATTTCTCATCAGCTTTTTTACATTGTTGTGCTATTACTTTCCTTATGGAAGGACTTTGATACTTCCAGTAGTGAGTGTTTTAGAGCTAGGAAACTAACTTTACCCCCATTTATTTTCAACTCAACTAAGAAAAGTACTGTTTCTAGATCATTAGCACCATGAGAGGCAGCAGTGTGCTCAGTCTGTGTTTCATTGAGCTTTTCCGAGAATTCCCTCCAAAAGTCTTTGTCTCTCTGCACCAACTTCCTGCCTCACTCCCACTCTGTAAAGGTCAGCTGAGCTCCTCTGGCATTCCTGGTGTGTGTGAGGGTGCATAGGAGGATGAGAAGAGGGGGGGGGAAGGCCGTTTTGAGTCACATGTGACCTGACACACACCAGTCCCGAATTACAGGGCTTCTGCATTGTGCCGTGTACAAAATGTCTGCTCAAATCGGGACCTGTGAAGCTGGTTATTTCTGCAGACTGCAGACTGCAGAGTGGGAGGCAACAACAAAACAAGAGAAACCACAGCTGGGTGAACATTACTTTTTTGAAATGATAAATAACCTTAAGGCTTCCTTTAAAATGTCAAACAGGTGTCTCTCACCCCCAAATCATTGTTTCCCCTCTTAGTGCAATCTATAATCTTGTGTTGAGGTGTGAGATGCTGAGTGTTGGTGATATTTGGATAGTTCTGCCTTCAATTTAATATAATGCAACTAGAAGTCCCTCATTGTGGTGTACAAAGCGCCACATTAAAAAAAAAGTAAACCGCAATGTCTTTTTTAGCGAAATCAGGAGAGAAACCCTGGCGGGAACACAGGGGTTTGAGCCTTTGCAGACCATTAACATGCACTAAAACATATAGAACACACGACAGGAGACATCAACTCAACACCCCAACATTGTCCATACATTGAACCTTTTATTAGCTAGGCTCATATTTAAAGTAGAAACCACACTACAAGTTTTTCTTCCTTACAAAACTTCTTATGTACACTACAGTGCTGACGGTTAAAAATCACGTAAACAAAATAGAAACAAAACCTTGAGATAAATAAATGATCTGGAAACAACTCCAGCCCTTGAAGACTTGTGTTGTTTTCAACCATCATTTTGTGACATTTGTACAAAAAATAGTTTCTGTCAGTTATTTTTTGAAATGTAAGAAAGCATAAAAAGAGCTGCAGAGTCTTTGAACTGGCATCAAGGTCTTCCATCACCTCGCTCAGAGCCGCAGAGTGGAGGGTTCGGCCTCTGAAGGCAAACTGACCAGAGAGCTGGAGGCTTCATTTGCAACATTTTCCTGACTGGCGGTGAAAAACACAACCCTGCTTTCCGGAGTTGGTCCCACCGAGCCACGCATCTCCACTCTTCCCAAAGTACACCACAGATATTTGGAGCGTTTTCAGCAACGCTTCGAGAGCAATTGAATGCTTTGCTCTCATTTCACAAGGACAACACCCCAACACGAAGTCTTGTGAAAGGACAGAATCCTTCTCTGTGTGGCTCTGCGCCATACATAGCTCACAGTTCAGGACAGGCACTGGGGAAATGTTGCGGGCTACATTAGCATGTGGGCTGAACTCCAATATCTCACTAAAACCAAGACATCAATGACATAATCAAGCGTTTGACAATGAAATGATACAGAAGAGATGCTCACCACTTGGAGACACATATTCATAATTGCTGCTTTAACATCATTTTAATAATTTATTGTACTTTTAACAGTTCTTGGTTGATAAATAAAACATTTGAACTTCATTTAAATAGATAAATAGTGCTTTGGGAATGACCTCTCAACAGTGTACCTTCATACGTCCATCAATAGTAAAACAATTGTCTGATAAAAGGCCTGTTGATCATCCGATATAATTAGAAGCTCCAATCATCTCTACGGTGGATGCATCCATGATACACATCTGATGCTGCTCTGCTCCTTCTGTTATCCAGGTGCCGTGTGCTTTAACTCATGGCCAGCTGCATAGGTCATGATTTCATATTTGAATAACCCTCGAATGTAGCTAGGGTTGTTTTTAGGAGTCCAATATATTCATGTTTGCATGTGTCCACTCCTGGGTGGCTTTCTGAGACTCTGGGGCAGGGTCTAATTCATGCTTGGCTGAACAGTAAGTGTTCTTTTACCAGAGCTAATGAACAACCGCAGTCAGAGCTCTGCCACTGCTGCTGAGGCTACAGGTACAACACAATACTTCACTTTGTCATCATATTCCATCAACCAATGTATCACCTGTTGATTGTTTAACAATACAACACTGGATCTCATTTTAAAAATCCCAACAGGATTCAATAGGACACGACTTTAAAGTCAGAATAGAAATACTGATATGTGCTGTCACTATATCAATAATGGGGAAGTGCATTTATATTAGGGCTGCTCAATTCATCGTATTTTAATCGCAATTACGATTTCTTAAATTATTATTATTTATCTAACAAAATATATATATTATTTTTTGTATTGGTTTATCAGTTGAATTATACTTAAAGTTCAGGGTAATCAACTGTTAAAAACATACTACACCTTTTTCTTTCAATAAATGGATGTTTTCAAAGTAAATGGATAATCGTTTTTAATAATCGAGATTATGATTTGTGCCATAATCGAGCAGCCCTAATTTATATTTATTGTTAGAAAATTATTGCAGAGTTTTAAAACTCAAAATACAATATCTGAGAATGTATTCTGATCAACTGTTTTTATTATGATGTATGGATTCAGAATGTTAGAGCAAATGTAGCGATATTATACAATACAATAGTGTATTGTATGATATCATGGTTTGACCCATCATATTCCAGAAACAGTCGTGGGCACAAAGAATATACGAAAAAAAGCCACAAAATTGGAAGCATTAGCTGCAAGATTCACAAAAAGGTCATCATTGTGACCGTGTTCATATAAATATGTAAAATCTGTCAGAGCAGACATTTACCTTGTCCTTCCTACTGGTGGCTCACCTCACAAAACGGAACCAGGAAGCAGTTTGGCAGACACTGAGAACTTCTTCCTGAATCAAATCTTCTTCAAAGTCAAATCTGGAGTGTGACTGAAGGTCAAAACTGCTGATGAATGCAACAACGAGACCCAATCGGGGCGGTACAATCTGAAGCAGTCCAGAACCAGGTCCGACTCCGTGATCTGAACCAGTTATCCTTTTTACATTGTTCATCACAAATACAGAACAGCATCCGTATGTACACCAACGATTACACCTGCTTCTGCTGCTCTCCGTGCTGTGAGGGGGGGAGGGGGAGCGCTGGGGAAGGCTGAGGGGAAGGCGGGTGAGAAGGAGGAGGGGGAGGCGGCGAGGAGGTAGGAGGAGGCGGGCGAGGATAAGACTGTGGCTGGTATTGTGGCAGGTAAGAGTGGTAAGACTGAGGGGGGGGGAAGGGGTGAGGGGAGAAGTGGGGATGCTGCGGGGGGAAGAAGGTGTTGGCATACTGGTGGTGGTGAGGAAGGTGAGGGGGGAGAGACTGGGAGCTGGGAGGGGAGGTCCACACGGGGCGGAGAGCAGAGGAGGCTGGTAGTATGTCTGAGACTGCATGCTGATGTTGGGGGGGAGTGGGGGGTGCGGGGGGGGCAGGTGGAGCCGGCTCATGTGAGGCGGAGCTTTCTGATACGAGTTCAGCGGCTGTGAGAGCGGATTCGGGGGGAGGCGGACTCCTCTGTGAGGGAGATGTGAGGGTGGCAGGAGAGGGGAGAAAGACGGGGGGAGCATGTGGGGGAGGGGAGGAGGGGCGAGGTGCTGGTGGGCATACTGCTGCGGGTGCATGTGAGGGTCAGAAGACAGTCTGGAGTCCGCACCGTGAGGCCATCTCTCCTGCAGGGGGTGTGTGCGGGAGTCTCGAGGGGCTGGGTGTGTGACCCCTCTGGAGGAGTGTGAGTGCACAGCGGGTGGTCCGTGCGAGGCTCGGACCCCCGGCTGCAACCGCCTCCCGGGCTCTGACGCCACGTCAGTCTTTGTCCTATCCGACTGAGAGGAGGGAGGCAGTCGGGGGGTGGAGGAGACGCCGGGGGGAGGACGTTTGGAGAAGACCGCTGCAGGTCTGGGAGTCAGGGGTGAGGAAGAGGAGGAGGGAGCAGGAGAGGAGGAGTGTGAAGGAGTAACAGCTGATGAACAGGAGGAAGGCTTGGAGATGGGGGACTGAGGAGCTGAAGGCTTTGAAGTGGAAGACGTGCCTCTGCTGTCTGAGGGACGATGATGATGAGGGTGGAGATGAAGGTGCTTTGATGATGATGATGATGCTGCTTTGGGTTTGGTGTCCTGGTGAGGAGGGTGAGATGAAGGTGAGTTGCTCTTGCAGAGAGGAGGCACTGGAAGGTCTGCTCTCACCCTTCCAGGAGGAGAGTCCTGCCGTTTGAGTTCCCCTCCTTCTTTCCCCCTCTCCTTCTCCAGCCGCTTGCCTCTGTTCATGTTGGAGTCCAGCAGGGGGGTGGGGTGATGAGCCACTTCCTGTTTCCTCACAGCTGGCAGCGCTCGGTTTTCCAACCCATCAGCCGCCTCTTCCTCCTTCTTTATCTTCACCTTCACTCCTTTCTCACTCTTTTTTTTTCTCCTCTCCTCTTTTTCCTCCACTTTTTTCCTCTCTTTCTCTCTCGGCTCAACCTGCTCCTCCTCTACTTTCACTATCACCTCCTCCTCCTCCTCTTCTTCTTCCTCCTCCTCTTCTTCCTCTTCTTCTTCTTCTTCTTCCTCCTCCTCCTCCTGCTCCTCCTCCTCTCCTGCTCCCTGGTGGTATTTCCTTAAGCGTACGTGCCATGCCAGGCTGCAGACGGACGACACAGTCTTGAACTGATGCACCACGTTGCGAGGGATGAAGTAGATATCGTTGTGGCTCAGGTGGATGCGGGCGTAGTGGATGCCCTCCCTGCGCAGCTGGTTCAGTTTGGCATCATCCACCCACTGCACACACTGTGAGAGAGAGGGTTTGAGTCAGAGGCAACTTTATTGTGTCATATATATATATATATATATATAATATATATATATATATATATATATATATATATATATTATATATATATATATATATATATATATATATATATATATATATATATATATATATACACACACAGTACATTTATAAAGAATGACAGTCTACACACAAATTGGGACAGGACACTGTGTGAGTCAAGTCCACTAGACTAGTTTGAATGGAGGAAACTAAGTGGCTCCATCTTTAGATCCTGACATGCATCTTAAAAAGGATGTTTTAAATCATTACAAATGTAATTACAATTACTTAATCTTTCAGTTTTCCATCTTGCGAAACCCTTTTTTAGTACAGTAAACACAATGTATGGGAACAATTTAAAGTGTTTTATTGCAAAATAAATCTTACTGCAGTTCCGTTTTTCACCACAGTGTGGCAGCATACAACAGATTGATTAACAAAGAAACTCACACATATCTGAAGTTACTCTATTGGGGGGGTCTGATGGATGAGCAGTGCTTATTACTATGTTTTTGGTGTGTGTGTGTGTGTGTGTGTGTGTGTGTGTGTGTGTGTGTGTGTGTGTGTGTGTGACATTCTAACCTGAGACAGCGGAGGCTCGTACAGGTCCAGCTGCAGCCTCTGAACTACTTGAGGGAAATCTCCAGCGTGGAAACACACGACGTCTTTGGTTACACGAGGAGGCTCCGAGCTGAACGAGGGAGGGAGGGAGGAGGGAGGGAGGGAGGAGGGAGGGATTACAGGACAGTTGTTGGAGAGGAAGCCGACTGAGCATCTGCCCCCAGCAGTGTGATCACATGTTGCTCCACTTCTTACCTTCCTCCGGCCCGCACGGCCTTCAGCACTCCCACTGCTGCCGTGGTCTGTCGCTCGAAGCCCTGCCCGATGTGGTCGGCGTGGGCCCGGGTCCGGTCCTCGAACAGCAACTCTCTGGGCTCGCTGGCCCTCGGCAGAGACTGCAGCAGGTTCTTCACCTCGTTGGTGGAGCTACCGAATGACAGGAAGAAACAGTAAAAAGTATTAAAAGTATTTCCACTCAGTCCAACTAAGATGTCCCGCTCGCTGTGCACTAAAAGTGACCGGGCAGCTGTCTCGACTCAGTGATGTACACCAGCCACGAGAGCCTGACACGGGGAGCAGAGAGGATGCTACACAGGGGGAAAGCCCTGTGTAGCCCATGCCTTCATGTGAAGTCAATTAGGCAAACTGGTTGGGGGCAATTTGGGCAGAACATCACCTAGCAACCATCACGCAAAAACAACTCATCATTTCAACTTGAAAAAAAAGCATAAAAAAGACTAATCCAGTAAAGAAATCTTCGACAAAAAAACAACGCATTTGTGTAGGCAGCCCAACAGAAGATATACCACAAAGAAAAGTGTTTCATATTTCATCATCTATTTATAAAGAAATACATTTGGTTCGGTCAATACAAATTAAGTACATTTAAGTAATGCAAAAAATAAATGTATCCACGCTTTCGTTCATGCAGACAGACTGAGAAGCTGAGGAGCTCACACGCTCAAACAATAGAAGTGCTGCAGTCAGCTCACTGCTGGATCAGCGACTCACACTGAGGCTGCCGTCACACTCAGACAAGAACCCTGACAGCGTGCGAGAGAGGTTCCTTCAGAGTGCAACACAGCAGAGCCACGGCGAGACACTTCATGGTGCATTCATTCAGAGAGGAGAGAGGAGAGCTGGTGGAAGGGGAAGAAGAACAAGTGAACCCCACACACAGCCCGTGTGTGTGAGCCGGCTGCCGGCTGCAGAGAGTGGAACAGCAGGAAGCACTCCAACGAGACTGCTGAGCTTGCACATCTCCAGTGATGCTCGAAGTCTACCATATCCTGCTCTTCCTGTTGTCCTGGCTCAATGAGGACATGAAGCTGTGTGGGTCTGCACCAAGTCACTAGGACACATCCCTGCGTCAGTGGGCAACTAAAGAGGGAGGTCAAAGAGAAGACAGGAGTGGAGAGAGAGAGAGAGAGAGAGAGGAGAGAGGAGATGATGGAGGGGAACAGGGGATAGAGAAGGAGAGAGCAGAGAATTTAGCAGTTCAAAGAGTGTGGGGGGGGGCCGCGCTCTGACGATGGACACGGAGAGCCTCTGAGAGCTGCAGCTCGTCCCCTCTGCTCTGAGCTGAAGCTGCTAACGAGTGCTCGCACCATTGATGTATCTGCCAAGTGCTTTCTCTGTTAATCAATATGTGTTTAGTCGGAAACAATCAATTCACAGTGACGTAAAAAAGGTCTCATGGAGCAGCTGTAGCCAGAACATAGGGTTAGGTTAGGTTAGGGTTAGGTTAGGTTAGGGTTAGGTTAGGGTTAGCTAATAAAAACAAAAAGGATTATTAATGGATTTCTTTCAAAAATAATAGCTGTTCTGATACCTGGCTAACGGATTCATAAACTAATCATATGCTTGAAACTGAGCATTGGGTGTTTGACATGCAGCTGACAGCCACCGGCCCCCCGTGGACCCCCATGGCTGTCTGTCATAGGTCATGCTGCGTGTGTCTGAGCGGGAACAGCATGCTCTGCTTCCTGTCTGCAACGGGGCCTGCATGCCGAGGGCCTGCTGCTGTTGCTATGCAATTATTAGAATCTAGGGGAAGCAAGGCGCTCATCACAGAATGCTGAAGTATGTGGGCTTCTTTGAGTCACCGGACCACCGAGGTGTCGAAGAAGACTCGGTGCCGTCAGAAGAGCACCGTGCCTGGACCTCTTCACTAAACGGGAAACGCTGAGATAGGATGCTCCTCTTACACGAGTAGCCTTCTTTCAACACAGATGCAGTCACGCTGCAGGTGAACCCTTCACACACACACAGTTAGAGTGCCTGGAAACAACAGCTTCACCATAAATCAACTTAAAGCCTAGGAAGGGGTCAGGAGGAGGAAACAGCAGGCAGAGAAGACGGATACAAACAGATCCATGTGGGAGGAGTGGTGGGAAGGAAAGGAGGCTTGGGATGAGGGATCCAGGAGCCAACATGGGAACAATATCAGGAGTGCACCACTCGGCTTGTATACTCGTGGTGATTTATGAATGAGTAATATGAGACACGATATAAAAGAGTCTCTCTCTCTCTCTCTCTCTCTCTCTCTCTCTCTCTCTCTCTCTCTCTCTCTCTCTCTCTCTCTCTCTCTCTCTCTCTCTCTCTCCTCTCTCTCTCTCTCTCTCTCTCTCTCTCTCTCTCCTCTCTCTCTCTCTCTCTCTCTCTCTCTCTCTCTCTCTCTCTCTCTCTCTCCTCTCTCTCTCTCTCTCTCTCTCTCTCTCTCTCTCTCTCTCTCTCTCTCTCTCTCTCTCTCTCTCTCTCTCTCTCTCTCTCTCTCTCTCTCTCTCCTCTCTCTCTCTCTCTCTCTCTCTCTCTCTCTCTCTCTCTCTCTCCTCTCTCTCTCTCTCTCTCTCTCTCTCTCTCTCTCTCTCCTTCAGCCCAGCTATAACAAGTGTTTCTGACAGCACACACACTCTTTCTTGACAGCAGTCCTCTTCAAACGCTGCGCACCAAACCATAACATAACGTAACATGTATGGAACACATTGTTTGTAAACACTAATGATAAAAGGACAATACTTTCTTTATGATAATCTCTTTTAGTCTCCCAGGGACTTGGGACTGAATTCTCCTTGTTGTTCATGCTTTTGAGGATGCTTCAACTGTTTTCCAATATCAATCAGCTAAACCCCACGACAACGGCTTTTTGAGTCAAAACAAGTGCGCTGAGATATTTAGCTGTTCCTATCAAACATACAAGAGCAGCACATTTCCCTTCAGGCTGGAACCAGAACACGGTGAACTTTCTGCAGGGGCTCAATCTCAGACCCTTCCAGAGGGAGTCTCTCGCCTGACGATGACCACATGACGTCCCCCTGAAACCATACATTAAACCCCTCTACATCACTACTGATGTTCCGTCTGATGAATACAGATCAGATGGAGCTGCTGCACGTGAGGAATGTGTTGCCCTGCACTTGGCCGGCGTCCATGTGAAGCAGCGTCTGATGTGTCCGCTCTACTAACACACAATGATGTCATGTGAGTGGGGAGACACGTCCCTCTCACACAGACACGTCCCTCTCACACAGACACGTCCCTCTCATGGTCTCGCTCACAGAACTCCTGTGTGTATGAGTGTGTGAGACGGAGCTTATGCGTGAGCAACAATGAGAACACAAACAGAGAGGGTGCAACTGTCTCATTGGATGCTGCTCGGCTGCAACAACGCTTCATGCTGCTGCACACACACACACACACACACACACACACACACACACACACACACACACACACACACACACACACACACACACACACACACACACACACACACACACACACACACACACACACACACACACACACACACACACACACACACACACACACACACACACACACACACACACACACACACACACACACACACACACACACACACACACACACACACACACACACACACACACACACCACACACACACACACACACACACACACACACACACACACACACACACACACACACACACACACACACACACACACACAGCTCACCGTTTTCTCTTGAAAGGAGACTTTGGTATGTCGGCTACAGGTATCATCTGCTCCCCGGGTCTGACCCACATGATGGGCCCGTCGTCGCTCTCGGTGGGGTCCATGGTCCTCAGGCTGGAGAACGTTCCCCACGGGAGAGTCCGCTGCAGACACACACATGAGGAGGAGAAGTAAGTACCTCCCGCACTGTTTCACTAAAGCCATTCGAGCGTTTGATTTGTTCCAGAGAAAAAGTAGTCCCGTGCAGAACTTGCTCCCTCTGGCTAAACGTGTCCCAGCAGCGAGACGCGTCCCAGGGAGTCCCTCGACCCAGTGAGAGCCGGAGGATGTGTGTCGCCACTCCTCCACACTGCACGCAGGGTATTTAAGTGTCAACACAGAGTGGCAACAAAAGGAAAAGCTTGTCCCGCCGGCATGTCAGGGACAGCTCAGTGAACACTCTGTTTGGTCTGTTTCCACACACACACGTTTTAAAAGAGAACCTGATTCAAATAACTCAGACACACGGGGTTAGCTCCTGACAGTGTTCGGTGGGTTGTGGATGCTCGTGGTGAGCAGTGTTTCTCCCTACGTACATTTCCAAACAGTCAGTGCAGTTAATGCAATAAAGTATTCAGGCAGATCTGCTTGATAGCTCTGACACTTTCTTATTCCGGTTCCTTCCATCCGCTGTGTAAGCACTGCTGCCATCCACCCTGTCCGAACTCACCTTCAGAAAGGGCGACTCCTCGAGCATGCCGAGGAATTCTGGGAAATAATTCCCGACCTCCTCGTCCACGGCTCCCACCAGGCTGATCTGTCTCATGGCTCCGGCTCGGTACGTGCCATTACTGTACGTTTTCTTCACCTGCAGCGACAAGAAAGGCAAGGTTAGACAATACTGTAATGCTAGTTTATCTTGCGCTGTAAATAACAATAATACAGAACAGACACATTGTCTAAATCCAGATGATAGACATAATGTTCTTTATAAAGCATTTCGTATTTTGCTTTCAGTTAAAAGAAGGTCAATCACATTTGAATCAGGAAGGATGGGCTGCAAAAGAATTGGATTCTCTGCAGAGATGTTAAGGGTTAAAGATGGTCTTGAATCTGCTGCAGGGGGACAGGCAGGCGGTAGATAGTGCTGCCTTTTGTTTCTACACTATATGTATGTTCCACTATCTATCACTTCCTGTTATTCCCTCTGGCAGGTCCCCCACATGAGACACGCATGTCTGTCAGGGATCTGCAACATGTGTAGGGAAAAGGGTAATGTATATACGTTTACAAAATACACGTGTATTACGTATTGTTGGCTGCTGTCTAATCACTTAAGGGTGTCAAAACAGAGACTGTGTGTGTGTGTGTGTGTGTGTGTGTGTGTGGTTTCACTTGTTGTTTCTGCTCCACCGGTGTGACAGTGTTCTGCTCTTCACTTGGATGAGAGAGCTTAGTGTGAGAGCTTAGTGTGTATTAAGTGTGTGTTTGTGTGTGTCACGTCTCAAGCCCCTTGGCTCTAAACAGGGTTTTCGTGTCTGAGTGTGTGCAGCATGTGGTCTGCATGCTGTACTCTTGGCTGATCTTGGGTGTGTGTGTGTGTGTGTGTGTGTGTGTGTGTGTGTGTGTGTGTGTGTTGGCCAGATCCTTGGCTGCATATCTCCAATGAGTCACCACTTGACGACGAGGCAGAGATAAAGAGAGAGAGTCCAGAGGGAGGAGAGGGGGTGAGGGACAGATGGACAGAAGTGGTGAAGAGTTTAGGAAGACAAGCTGTCAAAGAGACACAGGAGACAGGAAGAGGAAACATGGAAGGGAGTATGGAGAGAGAAAGTAGGTAGGAAAGTAAAGACTACATTTTGATTTTGATGTGGAGGAGAGAAGCGGACAGAAGAGTAGGAGACAGCAGATAAGAGAAGGGGGAAAGGAAGGAGGCAGTACTGTGACAGGAAGGGAAGAAGTGATGAAGCTAGGTTAGAGAGGGTGGGGGGCAGAGGTCATGAAGAGGCTCAGCAGGTCCGTGGTGCGCCCCTGAGCAAGGCACTGAATCCCTAAACAGCAGCTCAGAGGACAAGGCCTTAAATACAGCGGCTCAGGTGTGTGTGTGTGTGTGGTTATTTTCACAGGCTGGATAATAAGTACAATATGTCTGTAACAGCTGTATACCTGGGGTCAACCAGTGACATTTAAAAGCTGAGATAAAAGCTTTATTTTCCACACACACACACAATTGGGTTATCTTATCAGTGATAAACTCATATCAGATAACGGAGTTCATCATGCACGGACGGGCTGTGTTGTTAAGCAAGAGCTTGAAGCACTACCTCCACACGCATAAACACAGCTCAACTTTAAATAGTCTCCCTGAGTCAATGACCTAGATACTGAGGGAGTGGGCACACATGGAATCTAACGCCTTCATGCTTACCAACATTTGTGTTTCTCGCCCAGTATGTGTGCATCTGTGTTTGCTTTTAACATCTCCTCCTGTGTGTCTGAGTTGTTTACACACGATGCATCATTTACCGGCAGAATAACCCCCACGTTGTTAGCAAAGGGAACTGAGGTTACCTTCTGTAACCCAGCTTCTATGAGTAATGGCGCAGCCCTCTCAGTGGTTCCCAAACGGTGTGCCGTGAGTCAAGTCCGGGTGTGCCGTGAGATTTTGTGACAACTATACGTTATTATTGCAAAATACAACTACACAAAAATAATTATTTAATTTACTATATCAGTACTTTGTAGGTTTATATGTACGTAATCTGCGTGTCCACATCTCCACGTGCAGTTCTGCATAAACATGGCTGAGTCAGCGATAACTCTCGAGGGGTGGAGGTATGCCCATTATTTTGAGTTGGTCCGAAGAATAGACAGGAATGTGACGGTGAGGTGCAAACTGTGTCCAGGCCAGAAGCTGTTATCCACTGCTGGAAACACCACGTCAAACCTCAACACACACCTGCAAAGAAGACAAGCTAAGGTGAAGCTACCGCACACGCCATTTGTTGTTTGTTTATATCACGTAGTGGTCTGTTCTTCTTCTCTGTCTTCCGGTTGTTGCCTGTTTTTAATGACAAATACACACTACCACCGCCTGCTGGTAAGGAGAGTTATTGCCACTCACGCATGCGCAGTTCGTACGTGCTCGGCGAGTAAAGTAACGAGTTACTTTATGTAGATAGTAACAAAGTAGTGTAATATATTACTTTTTTTTAAAAGTAATATGTAATATATTTTTAAAAATTAGTAACGACCCCAGCTCTGGAGTTGGCGTTCTCTACTCTGATTTACATGAAGAACAACAGGAGGTCACGGCTCTCTGTTGAACAGGACTTGCGAGTGGCCCTCTCCTCAGTGCCACCAAGGATTAAAAAAATCTGCGCGCCCCGACAGGCACATGTATCTCACTAATTTGTAAATCGGCAAAATATTTACAATAGCACATGTTTCAATGCCGATTGCTGAAATGTTACATTTATAATTTGTACTTCAGGACCATGGACAATGCAGCTTCCTTGCATTGACAGTTCTCTGTGCTGAATCATTTTTTATTGTGTGACCTGTCTGGTTTAAATGAGTGTGTTGCTGCTTTGATGAAGCCTAATTTGATAACGTTTCAAATTAATTTCTGAAATACTTAATTAATAAATATTTCATGAGTAATATAGTTGTCTTTGTCACATTTTATTTAGCATTAGTAAATAATTATGCACATGTAAACAACTGTAGCATGGTCAATAGCGTCCGGAGCACGATAGCAACTCTGCGATCCGCTATTGTTGTTGTTGTTGGTGGCGAAACACTTCAGCAATGGCGCGGGGTAAGCGGAGGTGAGCAGAAGAGGTGGGGCTATTGCGGAATCACTATCAGTGATCTTAAAATGTTCGGATAGGGCGCACATGCGGAGCCGTTTGACCCCCCAGAGAGTGGCGTATGCCTTTCTATCCACCTTGGGACACGTGATCGTTTCCTCAGTCGTTTAGTGCCGTATTCGGTCATCCTCGTGTGGCCGAACGGTCTATATGACACTAAACAGTAACGCAAACGGCCGAATTCGTCCTCGTGTGGCCGCAGCCTTATTCAACAGATTAGTGGCAGCCGGCTTAATTACCGGCTCTGCGTCCTCGGAGGCTCTCGCGGAGCAGACAAGGAGCGGGGGAGCCTCCCTCCCCTTTGACTCGCCGCCGGGAGACCCTGTCTCTGGGGTGGTGGGGGAGCAGAGACGTGGGACGGAGCCCTGCAGCCGCCAAAGGGCGCTGACACCGCGGCTGCTGCGGGCGTTGATGCCGCTGTGGCAGCTCAGCTGGCTGGAGCCAGCTGTACATGCTGGCGAATGTCGTCCGCCTGTTCCGCGGCCGTCTTCATGGACTCCACCATGGCGTGGAACTGGGGTCCGAGCAGCCCGTCCGGGCTGATTGGAGCGTCCAGTAGCACTTTTCTGGCCGTCTCCGTAACAGATGCCTACTTCAGCCCGAGGTGGCGCTGGATCTGTGTCAATCCTCGCCTGGGAGACAGCGAGACGCGCACAGACGCCGTGCTGGCCACCTTGCTGATTTCCTCTGCCTTGGAGAGCAGCGCGATGTTATTCGCCGCCGCGCTGTGGTGACGGAGAGGGGGAAAGCATGTTCGGCCGCCAAGCTGGCACCCTGCTCCGACTCTGTCTCCCCTATCCGGGGGAGAGGAGGGAGGAGAGAACCGAACGGTGAACCGTGCAGGGAGGCGGGGCAGGAGTTGCTTTTCTTCGGACTCCTGCCCGGCACTCGGCCCCAGGGACACGAGGCCCCGCCCGTGGGCTCGTAAGCCTGGACGGGCCAATCGTCCTCCTCGGCCACAGCAGCAAGAGCGTCCGCTCTCCGCTTCCTGTCGCCCGAGGGGAGACGGGCGCAGTGTGTGCATGCTACCTGCTGGTTTAGAGCCGCGTACACGTGCTCTGACCCCAGGCAGGATTCGCATACTGCTTTTATCTCTGCTGCTCATAACTCATTATGAACCCAGAGCCACACGAGGGACAATCGCGGACGCAGTTGTTGCTCATGATGATTCTCAATTGCTGTGCTTCAGTAACTGTGCTGGTTTGCTGAAGAAAAGAGGGAGCAGATTGCCGGGCCTCCTTCCTATTTATATCGGAAGGAGGCCCGAGGGTGGGGCCCACCTTGCGGGTGGGCGTGGACTACAAGTTTTCAGTGCTGCGCGGGGGCGCAGGGGGAGTACCCAATAGCGATAGCCTAGAGGGCGAAGCCATATACGAAATAGAACAGTGTCACTATCACAGGACTACAGTGTTACCAGACACCACAACACACCTTTAACAGTCACTGATACACTCACACATCTGGCTTTAATAAGTGACTGAAGGAAACAGGAAATGAGACAGACTTCCTTTGACTACGAGTTGCTCTAGTACTTCCTCTCATCATGTTCTCAAGGTCCAAGGTGATGTCTTTAAACGTCTCCTTTTATCCAACAACTACAACTCAGGACACAAAAGAATGCAATTACATTATTATTTAGTATTTCTCCATCTAGAACATCTTATTAGGTATTCTTGGTCTGCATGTTCACGAGATTAAAGAGCCACCATCATTAAATATAATTATCATTACCGTCGTCTCTCCCCTGCTGTCACTTCCTTCTGCTTAAAGCAGTGCATCTTTACGTCTCGCTCCCTCTCTACTTCCCACTTGTTGTTTTACCCAGATTATCCATTTTTCTCTCGTCTCCATCAGACACTCCATCTCCTCCTCATTACACTCACGTCCCCCAGTGGGAAGTCTATTAGATCCAGCCTCTCTCTCCTCCGCCTGTGATGCAGCCATGTGTATCCACTAGTTCATTCTGAAACTACTCTCCCTCCTCTCGTCAACACGTCCTCCGCTCTCTGTCTCTGCAGCCGAGTTGGTGTCATCTCACTAATCTCTCTGGCCTCTCCACGACCCGTGTGTGTCTGTCTGCTGCTTCTTCTCTTTCCCAGCTGTGTGTCTCTCTTTCTGTTTCTCAATCAAACACCATTTACATGCACACAAACCTATGTAACACTATACAGGGTGTGCCCATGGTGAGCCCATAGTTCATTTTATGTTACCACAATTTGAAAATAAGAAAATAGAATAATCACCCGATCCTAGTAACGATTGCTTTCACTTACATTGAAGTCCAACATAACACCATGGCTGTGTCAAAGTTGAAGTGCTGCAATGGAGACTGGTGCAGTGGAGGCTTGTTGTGTGAACACTGTGGCCGTTTCTCAATGTCGAGGAGAGAGAGACACTATTTCAAGTATACTCCGTCATCGAGTGGCGCCGAATGCTGGGCATTTAACATGCATTTAAACAGTCCTCCGGCGCCACTCGATGACGTAGTCTACTTGGAATATGTGGCTCTGCAGCAGGGTTACTCCATGGTTTACTCGACATTGAGAAACGGCCTGTGTTGGAGGCAGTTTGGAGGCAGAGTGCAACAGAGCTTTGGAGGAGGGGGTGTGTGTAGAGCTGGAGCTAGAGCTAGAGCTACAGTCTGACACTATTGGATTCTGATGAGGTTTCATCTGAAAATCTAAAACAGTAAACAACTAATCAACCTAAATTAACAAAACTTGTGTTTAGGTCAGATGTAGAGCACAAACAATTGAAATGGGATTTCCCAAAAAGAGATAGCTTCATTCCTATAGTAAGTCATAGCTAATAATAGCATCAACATCAAATGACCATATTTCATTTTCAAAGCATGCATCTTCCATGCTACCGTATCTGTTGGCTAGTTTACATGATATGGCTTTGTCGTGAAAGCTTAAATTATTACTCCGTGATAAACCGGAAAGTCTACATTTCCTCACTGTCTAAGCTCATCATGTACCGGCTGCAGGGCGGAACTGCCTGAGAAAATAGACTGCTGTAATCTCCACACACACACACACACACACCACACACACACACACACACACACACACACACACACACACACACACACACACACACACACACACACACACACACACACACACACACCACACACACACACACCACACACACACACACACACACACACACACACACACACACACACACACACACACACACACCACACACACACACACACACACACACACACCACACACACACACACACACACACACACACACACACACACACACACACACACACTCACACACACACACACACACACACACACACACACACACACACACACACCACACCACACACACACACACACACACACACACACACAGCTATTTTAATCCCCTGCTTATTTCTGTGCTCCTTAGGATTTATCATTAATTCAAATTTCTTTGATTGTTTCTTTTCATTGAAAAGTCTGAGTGTCATATCTGTGATGCTATTCAATGATGACTATGCTATAACACCCCTTGTTGTGAGATACAAATGATGTGCAATATATATATATATATATATATATATATATATATACACATACATACATACATACATACATACATACATGTTGTTAATAACTGCAATATAGACCTGGCTGCTATATCTTCAAAACGGTTACAGATGTATATTTAGTCAATTGTGTCATGTTTGTTTTATGCATGCTTCCTAGCTAATATGAAGCTATCCGTGGCTCTGTTCTGCGTTAACACGTGTGGATGTCCCCTCTGTGGGAAGAATAAAGGTATTCTGTTTTTTTCAATTGTTTCAATTATTTGGCCAGGATAATGGTTACATTAATATTCATTCAGTCTGACGGTTTAAATGTCTCAATGTCTTCCCTTCTTCCCTCTCACAGGGTACAACAAGCTACTGCTCAGCCATTTGAAGGAGGACCGTGGAACCAAACGACAGAGCAAAGACATAAAGACAAGCGGGAGAAAAGAGAGGGAATGACAGACTAACGCAGAGGGGGGGGGGACACTAAGCTGCTGAAGAGAAAGAGAGGTGGGGGAAAAGTGTGTGAGAGAAATCATTAATCTGTCTGTGTGTGTACCTGCGCTGTGTATATATCGGTGTGCACTCACATCTGTTTGTGTGTGTGTAGACTGTATGTCTACTTTCCAAGGTCACTGCTGAGAGCTAGGAGGTTTAACAAGACCAATGGACAATGACGACATTAGCCCTGCAAGAAAGACTGCTCTTAAAGGAGCAGCTCCGTCAGGACACAGGTCTGCAGGGGAAACTATATTGAGACACGTAGAGGTTTTATGCATTCATTACCTCAGATGTGTCAGAGGCATGCGGGGATCACATCTGTGTTTTGAAGCAGAACTGGCAAAAGCTACAGTAATAAGAAAAGAGATAGCCAGAAGCAGTGTGTTTGAGAGCATGAACTGCTCTAGCCTTCAGTAGCACACACACTCTGTTAGCCTGCACTCACGTTGAGAAATACCCGGCAGTATCTCAATACAAAGCCTCTCAGGGGGTTTGAGGCGACAAAAGGCTTTTCATTAGTGAGCTATAGACAGAGGATGAACGAGGAGGTCCAGGTGTGTCTGCGTGCTTAGAGGACACCAGACAGACAGGCAGGCAGGCAGACAGGCAGGCAGGCAGGCAGGCAGGCAGGCAGGCAGGCAGGCAGGCAGGCAGGCAGGCAGGCAGGCAGGCAGGCAGGCAGGCAGGCAGGCAGGCAGGCAGGCAGGCAGGCAGGCAGGCAGGCAGGCAGGCAGACAGGCAGGCAGGCAGGCAGGCAGGCAGGCAGGCAGGCAGGCAGGCAGGCAGGCAGATGTCCTCAAAAGGTTGTGAGTTATGTTGAGGAGTGGGAGAGAGGCTTCCATACCTGTGCTTTAAAAGAAAAAGGCATGTGCCCACTCAGAGTCCTATTAGCATATTTGTTTTCCTGGCTCCGTCTCCCCCTGACTCCACTCATCTTTAACAAGCTTTTGACTTCCTTTCTTGCTCTCACTTAAACTTTGCTTTGTAAGATTCAGTAACTCAGAGGGGCGTCATTGTGCATGTTGTCAATTGCTCGGAGAAATGAGACACCTGAATGAATGCCAGAAGCTAACAGCTTTGCAGATTGATGCAGATTCTCAAACCAGATGGTTAAAGCTTTAACAACACCACTTTTTTATCTGCAAACAGCAGCCATCCGTCATCCGCCCATCGATCTCTTTCCCTCTCTTGGCATCCCTCCATCCTCTCCCCCAGCTCGTACCGCCAGCTCGTCCATCCATCCAACCATCCATCTCCTGACGTATGCTCTCTTTTCACCTTCGTATATTTGTATTTCCATCGGCCTTCCTTGTTCATTTATCTTTCTTTTCAAGGATAAAAAGAACTGCTTTCTCGGGCAGAAAGTCTGATGTTGTAAATGTGCAGGTGGACAGTGATAAGCTTTATGTACATATTCCCGCTCATACACATGGTGGTGTACATGTCAGCTGAAAAGAGATCAGACGGATGGCTGAACTCCTTTGATACTCATCCTACTGACCCAGAGGTCAAGCCATTCATAAAGTCAACACTCTGTTCCCACCCTGTATGATAACAGAGAGATCACAAACCTGGAAGTTTGACACAAATACACAGTATTTAAACTGCAGTGCCCAGGACAAATACTAAACCAAATGTATAAAAAGTACAAAACTGATACAAAGCTACAGAGTTAACATTTAGCAACATGTCACTTTTTAAACGCACACTCTTGCGGCTTTCACACCAGCGCTTTTCCCTTTCGAGCTCCAAGCGGGAGCTTTTCTGCTCCCGCTCTGTTCACACCGCCCGGAGCCCGACTGGTGCTGCCACTGCTGCGTCATGACGTCACCGTTTACATCGCTGATTTGCTCTCGTGATGGGAATTCCGGCTCTTCTTGGTGAGCCGGATCATTTGGCTCGGCTCACCAAGAAGAGTCGGCTCTTTCGGCTCCCAAACGGCTCTTCAGTTTACCACATATTATACCTTTTAATTAAATCAAATGTAGCCCTGTTTTGACTAATGATTTACATGTGTACACATATATCACTTAAATGATTCAATACATCCTTTGTACTGAAGTATTTAAAAGTAAAAATGACATGTTTAATATAAATTATTTGCTGTGGCCAATTGTTTTCATTGCATTTACCGACCCGTGTAACTCTCTGATACCACCCAATGAATGCATTGACTTGCTTGTAGAACCACGCTACAAAAAACAGATAGCAACACTTATAAAAACTATTTAAAAAAGGGGCTACTGTATCGACATATATAAAGTATATAAATTAGGGCTGTCAGTCGATTAAAATATTTAATCGCGATTAATCGCACATTTTTTATCTGTTCTAAATGTACCTTAGAGGAATATTTTTCAAGTTTTTAATACTCTTATCAACATATGAGTGGACAAATATGCTTTATGCTAATGTTTATTATCATTTGAACAATGACAAATATTCTCATGAATATTAAACACAACAACTTGGAACCCCTCTCATACAATACAAATGGGGTTTGTGTGTGCGTTGGATCGTTGGAGCTATGTGCAACTCAAGGCATATGCTCGAACGGGAGCTGCCTGGAAGCTGCAATCATGCCTGCATAAAGTCAAGTGCTCGGCGCAGTTGTGTGGATAGAGCGCTCCTCTGTTTTCATTTAAACCGCTCCTTCTATCCGTTAGCGCTGCTAGCTAGCACCAGATGCTAACAACAACAATGCATGTAAGGTCTCTCTCGCTAGCTCGGGCCACACATACACACACCCTCCCGGTCCTCCAGATGGCCAGTCGGTGCCTGCCGGTGAGCGTGGAAGTGTGGTCTGCCACAAGCGGGCGGCAGGAGCAGGGCTGTCAGCAGCATCAGTTTGTAGATGGTATTTTAAAGTCGTTGCACTCTGAAACTACGGGGCGGCCGAGGAAAAAAAATACACATGCGTTAATCGCGTTAAAGGGAAATGGAAACACTTTTCAAATTGCTTTCCATGCGACAATATTCCCATTAGGAAATGTATTAATCGAGTCTATTTCCAATGTAAACGATCGAGATACGCGAATTTACTTTTTGAAATACGTGCCTAATGACCATGGGCGCTTCCATTGCTCCGGGACTTTTCCAGTGACGTCACTGAGTGGGTACGGCTTCCTAGGCCAAAACTCAATAACAAACAACATGGCGTGCAATGCACCAGTAGTTTACATTACAAGAAAACGGTCGTCGTCAGGAGTTTATTGTATTGCCCCAGGCTGCACAAATGGATTTTATACGAAGAAGGAAGAAGTACATTTCCATAGGCTGCCACTAAAGGATGAGAAGCTGCTCAAAGTCCAGTCTGGATGCCTGGTTCAATACAAAACATCGGATTTGAAGCCAGGATCTGTTCCCACAATATTCGATTTCTCAACGTATGCAGTCGGGAACACCGACCGTCCCAGCACGTCGGCCGCGCAAGACAATGACAGTGTCAACAAACGTGAAGTTCGAGCCACCAAACGAGCTGCTTCAGCTGCCGAGAGAGAGGTAAATATTGCAGCACTACCAGATTACTAGCTCACACATGTATTTACTGACACAGTGTGACCTTATTAATTAACGCAATCGCGTCCAAACTAAATGGTAGCTATTATTATGACGTACAATCGAGAATTGGGGGTGTTCTATAGCTCAACTAATTAAACTGGCATACACACGCTCATCTGTCGAAAACAGCCCTAAAAAGGCTAGTATTGCTGGACTAGGTGTTCAATGGATGGTATTGCAGGACCCAGAGTGCACAGAGCGGACAGCAATCTGCATACAATACAATTGCAGTTGCATTGCTTATAGATTATCAGAACATTTCAAAGGGGACACAGCCCCATTGGATATTCACCTATGGATTAACCACATCATCGTTTTTATCGTTGTAATGCCATTGAAGACCAGTTTAGACCAGACAAAGAGGAAGGTAAGCCGTTAGCCTGGCGTATGTTAGTACCTAGCGCCACTTGTTTTGATGTACGTTTTTGTTGATAACCTCGCGAGTGTGTATCTTTCAGTGTGGAGGTGGGCACCGTTAGATTCTGTGTCTCCTTGCGATCATAAACGATGTGTTGGATGTGCAGCTAGGATAAGTAATAAGGGAGCTAGGAGTGATTTTCGGTGCAGTAATAGGTTAGCATTTTTCGCTCGGGGCTAATTCAGAGGCTCACTGTTAGCATTGTGTTTTTTTTTATTCCGAATCGTATGCCACTCTATTCGACCGAATCAGTTCATAAGCATAGGCCATGGGATGCCTGGTAACTGTAGATGCTTCCACATCAATGTAATCTCCCGACGAATAGTCAAATTCATCGTTCAAAACGTCGATCTCATTGCAAAATTCCTCCATCGCTGCCATATCTGCTACGTTGTGTTGACTTCCGGTATGGATAACCGGAGCGAAGACCCATCCAGTGACGTCACCATTTGGGACTCCCCTAATGGCTATGGCCTGGTCCCGGAATTCCCCACCCGGCCTGCAGATAATTAATTTTCTTTTGGCGAGTAATGTACAATAAATATTACGATCAATATCCATTGTAAAATGAATAAACGACCGGAATATTATAACTGTAATTGGTGTTTCCTTTCCCCTTTAACGCGTTATTAACGCGTTGACAGCCCTAATATAAATATATATTTTTTTTCAAAATATCAAAAAGATCCTGCATTTTAGCCATTTCCAGCGCTGTTTTTGCAGGGGGCTGATTCTGTGAGCTGCAGCTGACAACAACGGGGAACTGCGTCGGGTCGCTGATCGTGTTGTATGGAGTCAGATTTGGGTCAATATTCTAGCGCGTAAAACAAGCTACTTACGAGCGGAAAATGTGCTTTTACACGCGCATAAAATGACTCTCGCGCGCAGATTAAACCCCCGCGAGAGGCTCTGCGCTCGCTCGCGAGAGGCTCTGCGCTCGCTCGCGAGAGGCTCTGCGCTCGCTCGCGAGAGGCTCTGCGCTCGCTCGCGAGAGGCTCTGCGCTCGCTCGCGAGAGAGACAGCCCTCTTGCTCCCTCACTCGCTCGCGGAGTCTGTCTACGCGCGCGTGAAAAGTTTCTGGCACTTTGGGGCGGAGCCACTGGACTTTGATTGACAGCTGCAAGGAAGCCCGGAGTTGCCAGGTTTGATAAATGCCTGAATTACCAAGAGCCGAGGAGTGACAGCTGCAAGATCAGTTGGAAGAGATTGAATGGTAAAGTTGTCCATAAAAATACTATTATATTTTCCGCTCGTGAGTAGCTTGTTTTACGCGCTAGAATATTGACCCAAATCTGACTCCATACTTTCACTCTCAATCCCACGCTCTCACGCTGCCCAAACTGCCGACCCGTATTGCACATGCACAGATCTAAGAACCAGTAGAAATTATAAAAAAGTAAAAGTCTGCTGCTTATTGTTCTACTAGGCCAAAATAGAGTCAAAGAGTATATGAGAGTGAGAGTGTGTTAATTAATATGTGTGGCCGTTTGGAGTAAGTCTGTAGATTTGTGTGTGTGTGTGTGTTTCATGTAAAGGCATCTCACGATAATTAATTTTGTTGGATACATTTTCCCGGAAATGATTGCGATAAACGATAATATTGTCGGCACCGTTGTATGAGCATATTAGACCACTGACATAATGATAATATATAATAATAATTCAAGTACATCCTTTCAAACTGCTAGTCACATCCTCATGTAAATGGCAATTTATCGAGTTAAATTTGATTTATCTTTCGATAAGTCAATGAATTGCTTATCGCGACAGGCACACAATAAAACAGTGGAAACAAACATGTTGACTTTCATTAGTGAATGAAACTGTGTGCCCTTTATAATCCATGTCCAATATTGTGTATTTGCATATATTGTATATATATATCATAATGTCCCGCTGCTGACATGACAGCAGTCATTTAGTAGAACCATTTAGTGCGCATATGTGTAATTAAACCCATGATATCAAAATCTCACTCCAGCCAGGTACCCCAAGTTGGCAACCCTGCCTTAAGTGAATGTGTGTCAGTCTGAATTGACACTGTTTGGTATCACAACGCTGTTATGAAAGTTTTCTGGTATAAAATGGGTGATGTTAGCATAGCAACCGAAGCTAAACTGACTACTTGCTATTGCTATCCTATTGTGGCATAAACCGTTTTCTACAGGCACATTTTACCGGCGTATTTTTATTATGATTTATTATGATTACGACTTGTGATAGTCGGACACGACAACCTGTGCAGCCCATGTATTGATTCCATCTGATCGCTGCTATAATACAAAACAACACGTCTGCCTCTCTCCACAATGATCGATAACAGTGAACGGTCAAAGTAAGGTACAAATAAACAGAATCACACGAAGCCTGGTTAGTGTTGCCTGACTTTATAAAGTGTGTTTATAAGCACTACTGCACTATAGTCGAGCCATGTTCAGGGGAGTTGGGTTTAGTTTCCTGCACGCCTCGACATAAGAGAGACGTAAGCGACGCCATCTCTTAGCTCCGAAGCTCTTGCCTCTAGGCCGACAATTTTTTGGAGCTGGAAGTGAACCGGATTCCGGAGCTAAGAGGCGGCGCCGCTGCGGTGTGAACAGGAAAAAACCGGCACTTTTCAGGCTCTAGCTCCGAGCCGGAGCTGAAAACGAGCTGGTGTGAAAGGGGCATAAGATGAGCATGTGCAACAGATGACGTGTGTGCAATCTCAGAGTAATCAGCAGGTTTCCACCTCTTCCTGTGTGTCTGTACGAGTTAGAAAGTCTGAAATGAGAACAGGAAGTCTAAGTGTTTTCTATTTCCACAATGGCCTCAGATGGTGTCTGTATTCATGGACAGTTGTAGTACTCCGCAGGCTGATAGATACAGCGGACAGACAGTGAGAGGCTTGGAAACACTCAGCCCCGGCTATTTTGTAAATCTTTTTTTCATTTACTATCCGACTGTTCACCATCTGCTATCTGCATCTGGTGAGCCTAACCCTAACCCTGGACTGAATGACCACAGACAAAAGCTGGTTTTCCAGATGATATGTTACATTACATTTTACATGACATGTTACTTGTTAGACGCTTTTATCCAAAGCGACTTACATACTCAATACTGTGGGCAATCCCCACGGGAGGTGAAGTGTCTTGCCCAGGGACACATCGACATGCTGACTGCAGAGGGGTTTGAACCTGCTGTGACCCCCTGATCCGAACACCTACGGACAACCCACTACGCCACACGCCTCCATATGTCCGCTCAGTTGTGTACATCTGTCCCACACATTTTCTTTGTCGTGTGTCTGACTGACCTGAGAGTAGAAATTAACCATGGTGGTGGTTTCTATGTCCTTCTTTCCCAGTATTTCCATTTTGACTGGAGCGGTGGGGAACTTGCTTGAGAAGTAGTCCAAGAAGTCCGGCAGGTAGCTGGCTTCTCCATGGACGATCCCCATCACATAATGAGCTGCCTGAAGAACAAGAACAGTAATACAATTGAAACTTTATATTGTATAAATGTACTAAGGGCCCTTTTACAGAAACGTCTTAAGCCTGGTCCGATCTCAGTTGAGGAGGACATTTAGGTTTGTTTGTATTACACAACATGTTTCCATAATGCATTTACTTTGGATAGGAATTGAGCTATTACAATAACAAACCGTCCTAATTATAGGATTCCTAAATCAGTCCTGCAGAACGCACAGCGCTCCTGCCAGTGGTTGCACAGATCACACATGCACTATAATAAGAGATACGGGCTATTCTGCTGCGCATTGTGAACATGAATACAGGCATGACCGGGTTCTGTTGTTTTATACGAAAAGAAAGGAGGACTGAGATATGATAGGACACAGCCATGAGTTTTAGAATTGCTTCTGTGACGGGAAGATAAGACTTTGCCTATCTTCAAAACGATAAGATAACACAAGCAGAACCCTGGTGAATATCTGACTGCCGTACCTGCGATGAGTCCTCGCTGAAAGACAGGGTGACAAACTCCTGGGCGAACCTCTGCATCTGGCCAGGGGAGAGGGAGGAGAGCTGGGAGGTGTAGGCGTGGGCCACCAGGGCCCCCCCCGTTCGGCTGCTTCTCTATGTGGATGTACGGGGCAAACTCCAAGCCCACCATGCCGGGATAGCTGCACTGATGCTGGGGTTGGGTCGGGGTCTTTGACGGAGAGTTGAGGGAGTCGAGGAGGGCGCAGTTTGAGAGAGATTTGGGGGTGAGGTGAGGAGAGGAAGGTAAGAGGTGTGCAGTTTTGTTGTTGGGTGGAGGGTAAACAGGTAGGGGGGACTTAAATGGAGACAGGGGGGAGTTAAGAGTGACATCAGAGGATGAGGGAGAGGAGTTGGGAGGTGGAGAAGACGAAGGGAGGAGAAACAGGCCGGCACAAATGGTCTGGCACGAGCGGTGGTACATCTTCACTCGTTTGTGCTTCTCCCCCTCTTTATGTTTCTTCTTCTTTCTCTTCTTCACTTTCTTGACCTGCAAGTCCTCTGGGCTGATCTTGGCCTTCTCTCTCTCACCTGGACAAAGGGGCAGAGAAAGGGACGTTACAACTTTGAGGGGAAGACAGTTTTTAAAGGAGACGGCATTCTTTAAAGATTAAAAATAGGTCATTTTGAAAAAGCTTAAAGGGAGTAGGGGGACACATAATTCATGCACTCTCTAAAAATAAATCTAGTGTGCAGTCTGCAGTGTGATGGATCAACAAACCAGCCAGCGGCTCTTTCCTCTTGCAATGGTGAGCGCTCAGAGAAAGCTTTCAGTGAAATGAGGTGAAGTGAAAACAGGAAATCAAGTGCTGACGATTCGTCAAAGCAGGTTATATAGAAGGGCCAAACACAGAACAATTACATAATATCCATCATGATGTTGTATCATTTACTCTCACTGTTCTTCATCACCAAACCAAAGTGATATCTGATAGATTCCCTATTTAAAAACAATACAGCAGAAGATAATGACTGGTCCTAACTATTGTAGACAGATGACTCCTTTCTTCTCCCAGGTGGTGCGTCTACTCTCCGGGGGTGAATGTAGACACATCATTTAGGGACTGAAATAGCATCTCTGGAAAAAAGCAGATATGACAAAGCCAGGAAACAAGCTTTCCAGAGGAATATCTGATAAGAGATAAGAACGCACGTGGTGGACGGTCTCCATGACGCCTGAGGTGTTTAAGCATGTGTGTGTGTGTGTGTGTGTGTGTGAGCTGTTAACATCCATTTGGAAATGTGTTGTGGCTGGTTCATTCTTACCCAGCGGTTGTGTAAACAAGCAGATACATATACATTTACTATGTGTGTGCGCGCATGCGAGTATTTCACACACACACACACACACACACACACACACACACACACCACACACACACACACACACCACACACACACACACACACACACACACACACACACACACACACACACACACAACACACACACACACACACACACACACACCACACACACACACACACACACACTTCCTCGGGGTGCCTCTCTGTCGTCATTTCCAATTGTAAACTTAACACTCAGATTAAATTCTAACTTCTCCCCCCTGACTTCACCACTCCCCACATGTTCTAACTGAACACTGTCTGATTAAATGCCTCGCTCAGTTTAACTGAATATCTACTCTGTGGTGGGCAGAGTCTCCCTCTTGATTCCCACCATGGGTCCGGCAGTGTCTCTTTTATTGTACAAACACAAATCACATGCTTGTCTCTCTGGCAGAACCACTTCATCAGCCTCTCCCTCTCATACTGCGAAGATGCAATGACGTGCCAAGGACGCTTGTCCACCTCACATTCAGTTTGAAGGTTTAAAAGGTGAGCTGAATTATCAAAGGGATTTACATCTGCGCCCTTCTGTGGCTTCACCGGGGCCTTCACCGGGGCCTTCACCGGCCACAGGGGGATCATGGCACAGCAGCACAGAGACATGCTGTGCGTCTGACTAAAGCTCGAGGAGAATTCAGTATAAAATGGCAACCGTGTAATGTCGGATTATTGTGTGTGCATGTCTGTTTCAAAAGGGTAATGTCAGATACAGAGAGAGAAAGGAGGGGAGGAAAAGAGACGGACATGAGCTCACACCGCTCAGCAAATAATTCACTGCTGTCGAAAGGTTAACAATGAAACTCTCCAACACACACATGAAACACTAGCATGGCACACCTGTAGGGGGACGGTGGCCTTTCTCCTTTCTGCTTGTTTATGCGCACAGACATCATGATTGTTTTTTTAATCAAGGTTTAAAAAGCTTTAATGTAGCTGACGCTCGGGACATAATTCACCATTGTCTTTGGTTAAACACTAGCATATCACTTCAGAGCCTTTTCTGTGATGAGTAACCTTCACACCAACACATCACTCCTGTTCTGAAGTCTTTACACTGGCTTCCTGTGTGTCAAAGAATTTATTTTAAAATAATGCTGCTGGTTTATAAAGCTTTGAATGGTTTAGGCCCAAAATAAATGTCTGACCTCCTGCTAAATGATGAACCATCCAGAACTCTCAGGTCTTCAGAACTAAACGTGGAGACGTTCAGTTATTATGCTCCAAATATCTGGAACAAACTAGTCCGCTGCAACTCTGACTACTTTTAAATCCAGGCTGAAGACTTTTCTTTTTGCCGCTGCTTTTAATTGAACTATTCATATCTTAGACTGCACTGTAACCTTTATCCATGTATTTTTTCTTTTAATGTTGATTTTATTATCTTTGCTTTCATGACTGATTTTAAATGCCATTTTCTAAATGCTCTTAATGTTTTTCATTTTTGTAAAGCACTTTGAATTGCCTTGTGTTGAAAGGTGCTATATAAATAAACGTGCCTTGCCTAACACAGTAACAGTTGGACAGTGTGTTACTATGGAAACATGGAGTGTTGAGAGTAAAGCTGTCGGACGGTTTCTTGGGGACTTTATTAATAAATAACACATACATTATGTAGTTAAAGATGGATAGAGACGAGTGAATGTTCAACTTTTTGATAAGCTTTAATACTTCATCCATTATCAAAAGTGTTCCGTCTCCCCAGTAATCAATGAACTGACTCATCATGTCACCACTAGTGGCGCGTTTCCACTGCAGGCCTCGCTCGGGCTCGCTCGGTGTGGTTAGGCCCAGCTCACTTTAAGGCTGCGCTTCCATTACAGTTTAGGAACTGGGGTAGTTACTATAGTAACGCAGTGTAGGCGGAGCCGTTACATCATCTTCAATGAGCGCCCCAGAAAAATAACGCAGCCGTTAGCTGTTAGCACTCAGAGCTCACAGCTCCTCATATCTGTTCAGAAACTAGACAGAAGCTAAACAAGTACAAACCACAGACTGCCTGTGTCATGGAGAATACAGTCGCTGGTTTATTTATTTATGTCTGTAGGCCGTTGTTGTGAGTGTGGACGGTCGGAGCATATATAACGTTAGCTTAGCCAAGCTCTATTTAGAAAACACGCACTTTAAAAATGGTTTTTCGCTTGCCGTCTGTCTGCAGACTTGTCAAAGCATTAATTCATGGTTTTTACTAACCGGTATCAGTGTGTTGTTACTTCGGCATCATTTTGAAACGTGTATTACAATTAAATCACGGTCAAATATGTTCATCTTGTTGTAGTTGTTGCCCCCTTGCCAGCGATTCTCTCTCTAGTTTAGCATGCTCAGCCTGGTTGTTCCTGGCCCTAGAACCACGATTTTATGGGGCCAGAACAACTGTGAATTAGCACCCGCTAGCCGGTACTAGGCCAAGTGGAAACGCAACCAAAAACGGCACGCTGCAATGGAAACGCGCCATAGCTGTCATTCATGCATTTACTTTGGGAAGAATTGCATTAAAAAATACTGTCCTTTATTATGATACGTATTCGTTTTCCCTGTTTTATTTTGTCAAGTCAACTTCTGTCTTTGTTTTCCCATTTTATTTTGTAGAATGTTCACCCCACTTTGATCCATGTACTTTACCCTCCAGCCGTGACACTTAACTTAAATGCACTTTTGTACGTCTTTTGTACATGAATGTGTGTCCCCGGTGTTCCAGGGAACTCACCAAGTGTCAGAAAACACAACCCTCTCTATTTTCCTCCATACCCAAATCTCTGAAAAGGGGCTGCAACGCATCTGATACAGACTGATCCAGATTTGAACACTGTCTTGACGTCAGGACGGTGGTGCTACGGCTATTGGTCAATTCTCCACCTATCAGGAGAATGAGAGGTTGGGCCACGGCCGGCCATTGCTGCTGGAAAGCACTGGAGACGCTGTAGTACATATGCCAGGCCTGTAAGTGGCGCTGTAGTCTGCCACAAAAGCATTGAAGAAGACTTCCCTTGCATGGTTGCCATGGTTGCCCTTCTGTTTATTCTCTGCTGTGGCTCTTTTTCTCTCTCCCTGAGGCAAGCGTTTGCACCTCCTGCTTTAAAACAAATGAATAATGACTCTATAATCACATGTAAGGGATAATGTGCAGCGACGCGGTCATTATGGGGAAAGAACACCGACAGGCACTGAAGGCACATTGTGCAATGTGCACATCCCGCTTATTACACGGCCACATTCTCGACAAAGTAACGACATGACTCCCAATATTAATTTAAATGCTTTTATGGATTTATAAAATGATTTTATTGATTAAAAAAAAATTGTTGTATGTATTGATTTAAATTGACATGCATCCGCTAAGAAAAATAGTCCGTTGTTAGTCTTTGAACTAATGCAGCAACAGCAGGAACTGCTTCGATAGTGTTTTTGAGGAGCTTTTTGATTACAAATTTGAAAACGTCGTTGCTTGCTTTAAAAGTAGCACAATTCATTATGTCAGACCTTGGGAAGTATCTAGATATCCAGCCCTAATGCCAAAGTAACTGCACCCCCCCCTCTCCTGCAGGGGGGCGTGGTCAGCTGCAGCTCACAGACTCAGCCCCCTGCAAAAACAGCGCTGGAAAGAGCAAATAGAGCGAAATGAGGCATGGCTAAAATGCAGGATCTGTTTGGTATTTCGAAAAAAAAATATATATATTTATATACAGGTATGGCCCTACAATATACGTTTCAAATATATGATAGGTATGCATGATAGGTCACCTTTAAAGAGAGAGAGACACACACACACACACACACACACACACACACACACACACACACACACACACACACACACACACACACACACACACACACACACACACACACACACACACACACACACACACACACACACACACACACACACACACACACACACACACACACACACACACACACACACACACACACTTTAATGAAGACCCCACAGTATAACCCACCCCCCACTGTGATGCTGAGCAGATGCGAAGAGCAACCATTGTGATGCATTTTACCTGCATGAGTTTCTAACTGAACAAAATGCTTCCAGTGTTTGTTCTCAGAGATCTGACGCAATTATTTATTTTTAAAATGATCATGAATGCATTCGTTTGCATGTCACTGCATAGCATGGAGAGAGCCAGAAAGACATATGCATTAGCCTGTGGGGCGTGTAGCTCAGATCACTGAGCCAGCATAACACAGAGAAGTATTGATTTAGTCCCGACTCTCACACAAACAAATGCTCAAACAGTAATTGTTATTTGACAGCTTCCTGCTAAGTAATTAAGAAATCAAAAACCCATAACTCACTTGTTTGGGTTCTATCTTTTCTTCCCTATTATCGCTCAAAGGGCACTCCCATATATCTGCTGCCAAAACAATAATAATAATCAACAGAAAACAAATCAACAGTTTGACGATGAAGGAAACCTCCACATAAGGGAACACGGATGCTTCCGCAGCTCCTCGGTTACAACCACCTGGGACGAAGTCCATACTTTGGAGACAAAAGAAAACACGCAGATTGACTCTTTTGAGATTTTTCTCAACGTGAATTATTCAGCAACAATGTCAGATCTGGACTGGATACAGCTTCCAATGGTCGGAATCAGTCATCTCTTAATTTGTCATATGATTCTAAATTGAATGCCTTTAGTGTTGGAGTGTTTGTTGGACAAAAAAAAGCTATTTTTTAACATTTCAAGAACCAAACGAAAAACAATGTCACCCTACATCAGGGGTGTCAAACTCAAGGCCCGGGGGCCAAATCCGGCCCGTGACTTCATTTTATGTGGCCCCACAAGAGCTTGCAAAAGATATGATGTGTTTTATTATACGGTTACATGCTACTTTACGGAGGCACGATGCCCATAAACTCCATGTCCCACAATGCATCTCAAATTTGACTTTTTTCTCAGAATTTGGCTTTTCTTTTTGAATCATTTTGTGACATTCTCACTGAAGAGACTTGCAATTATTTGCCCTAGACTTCTGCTTTCAGACGTAGTTAATTATGAAGGTATTACCCTATCCGATAATAATCCAATGCAGAGCCAATAATGTAATATCATACATTATTTTATATATGTTAAATATTTATATATGTATTTTTATAAATAAAAAATGTCTTAAAGTTACAACTGGCCCTTTGAGTGCAACCAAAATGCGTATGTGGCCCGCAATGAAATTGAGTTTGACACCCCTGCCCTCCATGAATCACTTGGTTTGCATTGTGTGTCTCCACCAACCTTTGATGGGCGGCTGGACTTCTCCGTTCTCCATCTTGAGTTCGTGGATCACTTTATGCTTCTTCTTCTCCCTCTCTCGGTCTTTGACCTTCTTCTTCTCCCTCTCCTCTCGGTCTCTCTCCGTTGCCTCGTCCTGGTTGGAGTGCTCTGTGGAAGCAGAGGGGATGTGTTCAGGTCTCTTAGGTTAGCATCAGCACCCAGACTTACTCACGACACACATACTTCACTTGTTTGAGAGCACTTCATTTTGTTTCTCCCGCCCCTTGACTAAACTCTTGCCAAGTGTTTCACCTTGGCCTTCATCCTTTCCCTAATCGTGTTGCTCTTCCTCCTCCAAACAGCTCCCTGTGCAACACATCCATGTCTCCACGATGCCTTTGGTTTTATCTCTCTCCTTTCCTCAGCACTGTAACGACCTACCAATTCCCTTTAAGACTCCAGCACTCACTCTGCAACTTCACACACAGCCACAAAGCTCATCAAAATATCCTGCACGTTTCCTCCCCCCGTCTTCTTTCCTCGGCTGTGTCAATATGATCCGCTCTTAAAAATCCTGCCTTGCTCTCTGACTTATTTGATGTCCTCTTCCCGGCGCTTCTCCCTCTGACAGAATCATTTCAGTGTTGAGGGAATATGTGCAGATCAAGGCATTGGAGTGCACTCTCAGGTTGCACTCATTGCAAATGGCTGTGGGTGAGAGCAGCCGCTTAAGATGAATATCAACCATCACACGCACCCCTCCCGTGCTTCCTGAAAGGTAAGTGTGGATGGGAGTAAATCATCTCTCCTCCAGCACAAGCTAAGAAAGCTTTTTAAAATATAATCTTGAAACATTGCAGAGAATTTCCTGATTTCAATAGATTTAATTTTTATTCTTAGGGTTTCTGACATTTCCCGTTAGGTACTTAGCTGTACATCACTTTGTTAAGAACAGTTCTGTACAGATAAAGATTCGTATATACATATTCTCCTTTAATTCTTTATTTCCTTTCATATAAAGAAAGAACAACTTTTTATTTTCACCACAGTAGTTCTTCTGCGTATTCTTTCTTTTCTTTGAACTCAGTCAGATCAGCACTTAAAAGGAAGCTGTGCTTGGAGACGGTTCTCTCTCCTGTGGTCACGGGGAGTGGGAGAGTGAACCCAGTGGGGGTTCTGGCTGTTTGCAGGATCAAAGGAGAACATTCTTTGAAAGTCCAAAAGGCTTAAAGGAGCAGTCGGAGAATCAGAAATGCATCGATACACTCCTTTTGAATGACTATATTTCAGTCAAAACCATGGCGTTGTGAACTTAAGTAGGTCGCTTGGGTTTGCTACTGAACATGCAGGAAGTCATTGTCCTCGTACCGTGTGGTGAACAAACGGAAGGCAAACATTTTTAACAAAGCGTTTAAGAAATGACTAGACACTGTAAGCGGCCTGTTAAAGAAGAAACGGTCAAAACATCCATTTAGCTCTACTACAGGAAGCCGCCCACGAAGGAGGTTTCACTCAGATCTCATGCCAGATATATGAAAACATGTCCGACCATGCCAGAGCGGCAGCATGCATAAACTTTCAATTAAGACGCAATAGGAGATAAATTAGCCCAGGTGGCTGGCTGGGTCTTAAACAAACTGGAATGTGTGCTAATTTATCACAGCGTGAGAAGAGGGGCTCCCCCTTTAAAGTCAAAAAGGACAGTGAATTGCTTGAGGTTCACACGTTTTAAACTGGTGTGAAGCTTCAGTGTTGACGTGTCATGGGAATACACCACAAAGCTAGAGGTGCAAGTGAATCAGAAGTGAATGGGATCCATGAAACTTCTCAGGTTTTTTCCGAGCTTGTTTTCAGGCTTCCTTGCAGCAGCCGGGTTCTGACGGGGAACCCAGCTGGTGCTTTCAACTGTCCGGATGCTCACAGAGAAGAAAGGACTTTGAAACATAGAGGGCCAGAGGCAGACGGTTTGTTAACGTCAACCATGCAAGTCCCCACTGCCATCCAACTTTTAGAGCTGTGGAGGAGAATCATTACTGCATGAAGTCAAAGGGGGGGGGGTTCAGATTTACATTTTGACAACAACTGTAGTATCTTCAATTCACTTGCCCTAAAATAACCTTTATTATTGTTACATTACAGTGTTACATATTATAGCGTTACATTTATCTGTAAAAAGCATAGATTTTTTTGGCTAGCTAGTGTGTGTGTGTGTGTTAGTGCTGCCAGCAATATTAAGCTAAGTGTGTCCTAGTATTTTGTTGAGGAATCTGAGGGCTTCCAGGATTAGACATCACAGCTAAAGGAGAAGCTATGTGCACAAAATGCTCGATATCATTTCTGCAAATAGAATGACTCACGGCGGCAAACGGACAGAAAAGGTGAAGGCCACCCAGGCCTATGATGCACACATTAAAGAGGGACAACTGTAACATCAAGACACTGCAGTGAGACACCAAAGTGAAGGCGATATATCAGTGCTGTGGGACTCCCTGCCACACTACAGGTGAACCGGCCCACCAGGACCCTCCTAAAGTCCACATGTGCATCCTGCTACGTGGCAAATTCAAGCTGATCTAAACATGTAAATTGCTGTTCATTCACTCTGTGTCTGTCTCTTTAACGGTTGTGTAATGCTTGGGTCTGAATAAATGACCATGCAGACAGTTCATTAATAGTTAAATGGAGGCTGATTGCGGCCACGCTTGATTTTCTCTTTTCCCGTCGCTGTACGAGGACAGGGATTCTTTCAGCATGCTGCATTAGCATTCACACACAAACCTAATTACTGCAGACATGATTCACAACAGCCCCAGTCTCCCTGGTTTACATGCATTGTGTAATGGTCAGAACAATGTCCAACAGAGCTCCAATGCATAGTCGATAGACAGATAATTGTTTAATTGTTAAAGCAATTTTGCATTGGACAAAAAAGCAGATGTACCCATGATAGGTCGACTAAAGGCCATTAGGAGATCATTAGGAAATGGATAGCCATCACAGGTACTCACTAGTTTGTAAGTTGATGTGTTTAAAGATCAGCTTCATGAAAGTGCATATTACAATTTACAAAAGTACAGCAACCATCACACCAATAGCCATATAACTGTTTGCATCAGCTTTAATCTATATAGCACATGTGACACATCAAAACATCTACAGTGCAGGCAGACAGAAGAGTTTAATTAGTTCAGCTTTTTTATTCAGCTATGATTGATCTGAATTAAACCTAAAAAAAAATGTATTGGTGTTTTGTCGTATGATTTATCCTATGTATTACCTGCTGCCGTTTTATGCCTTTTATTCTACATGTTATAGTTGTACTGTGAATTGTGTCCTGTGTACTGTACTGTAAAGCACTTTGTACATCCGTGTTGAGAAGGGTGCTATATAAATAAAGTTTTACTTACTTAATAGTGAGTAGGAGTATCTTTAGAGCTGCATCTGGTTTTACTTATAATATATAAATGACTGCATGTAAATGGGTGTCAACAACAGGTCTTATGGCGCATTTCCACCATGGCGCGGAGCGTGGTTTAAGCGTGCCGTGTCGTGCCCGTTTTTGGTTGCGTTTCCACTGCCTAGTTCTGGCCCGGCGTTACTTTTTTACCTTTTTTCTGGCCCGACGAAATTGTGGTTCTATCGGGGCCAACAAACAGGGCTGAGTCGGGCAGAGTATGCTACACTAGAGAGAGAGAATCGCTGGCAAGGGGGCTACAACTACAACAAGATGAACATATTTTAATTGTAATACACGTTTCTAAATTATGCCGAAGTAACAACACACTGATACCGGTTAGTAAAAACCATGAATTAATGCTTTGACAAGTCTGCAGACAGACGGCAGGCGAGAAACCTTTTAGAATGCGTGTTTTCTGAATGGAGATCGGCTAAGCTAACGAAATATATGCTCCGACAACAACGGCCTATACAGACATAAATAAACCAGCGACTGTATTCGCCATGACAGACAGTCTGTGGTTTGTACTTGTTTAACTTTTGTCTAGTTTCTGAACAGATAGGAGGAGCTGTGAGCTCTGAGGGCTAACAGCTAACGGCTGATGTCGGTTTTGTGTTTCGCATTGAAGACGACGTCACGGCTCCGCCAACACTGCGTTGCTATAGTTACTACCCCAGTTCCTAAACTGTAATGGAAACGCAGCATAAAGTGAGCCAGGCCTACCAAGGCCTTAATATACCATACTAAGCCGTGCGAGGCCCTGCAGTGGAAATGCCCCATTAGAGTTAAACAATTATTTATTTCACACAAGATCAGCTGACCTAATGCAGTAATGATTCCTCGTTCACTGCACTTACTCCAGTGTCTCTCATTTCTAGACCAGATGTATGTAACCAGGAGTCGTGGCAGTATCATTAACCCTTGCTCCGACAGCAAACCAAACCATAATACTAATAATACTGTGGCTGCGTGATCCTCTTTTGATCCCTGCAGGAAAATGTCTTGCCTTCCAGGAAGGTCAGCTTCAGAGCAGGAAATGTCCTCCTGTTGGACAGCGGTCTGTCTAACAACAAGTGGAAACATATTAGAAAAACAATATTTAAATTGTGTTTTTTCGCAATCCCCTCAAGTCTATGCTGACAGCAGCTGTGTGACAGGGAGAAGGAAAGGACTGACACACTGGAACAGCTTTAACAGGAAGCTGGAGCATTTTAATCCTTTTGAAACATTTTGCCCAGGATTAATTTCCCAGCAACACTCTGCTCAATATTCATATCCTTCCTCATCTGCACACTTGAAGCTATTCAATATAATGACAGTCTGGCCATTGAGCAGAACCCAACAGCAATTACAGGCTCAGGACTTTGCTCAAGAGCACCTCAGTGGGTGCTTGTATTCATGGTTACTTTTGATCACATTTGATCAGGTTCAGGGCTGCACAATATGAGGAAAATATGCGATGTTAAATATCACAATATAGATATTACAAATATATAAATAAACAGATATTAAAATGTACTCAGTTGTTCCTTTCTGCTGCTTTCAGATTACTGTTGCATATTTCTTGTTAATTAAAAAATAATAAGGAAACTATTTCCAACATGTGTATTGAACACTAAAGGCACAAACAAACAAGTATAATGGATTACATATTAAGTTCAGTTTTCTACTTATATGCTCTTAAAACTACCCAAAAAATATGATTGTGTTTTTCATGCAATCATTTTTTTTCCATCATTAAATAGTTTCAGCATGCATGTATATAAGTTGTTCAATTAACATACTACATTCAATAAAACTACACTGACTTCTTGTGTAATAATTGGTAAATAAAAGGTGTATTTACTCAGTTACGAACATTGTTTATTTAACAGTTACATTCTTTTTTTAAATCCCATTTCTGTTCCAGTTCTATGTGAAGACCAACCCCAGCCTCCCTCTGCTCTGAAATGCAGATAAAGCGTGCACACACATCCAACACCGGCAGTTTACACTGATGGGGTGTTTTGGCCCTTCTGGTGTTCTCCCTGTCTGCAAAGGCTGTTCAGTCATGACCTCTCAGCCTACCCGACTGGGAAAAGGAGACATCATGCACTCAAATACATTTGCATGCGTCCCCTTGGTACACCTGCTAGTGTCCGTACGCACACACACAGTGACGATGAGAAAACACGCACCAAAACACAAGATCTACAGTGATTAAACATAAAGTAGTAGCTTCAGCGCAGTGACATAATCAGTCATTAGCATATTTCATCATGTAAATAGCTGTAGTATAGCTTAGATATTTAGCAAAACATATATTTAAAAATAAACAAGTAGTTGGATAATTTGCGGTATTGTATTTAAGATAACATAATATTGTAATTTGTTACCAACTGTTTGTTTTGTGTTGTGATTATTGTTGTCTTGCCATTCAGGCTATTTCACTGACAATTGTACCCGAGCTCAAATATTTATATTGTTTTCCTTCTGGCGTAACAGCTCATAATTGTGGTCCTGTCTGACTCATCATACTACTTCCCTGATGGCTCCCACAGGATTGCTGACATCCTCGTGGATTCATCCTCTTATTATACACACATGCAATTCCAAACATCTGGACTACCTATGTTGTAAATGTATTATCTCTTCGATTTACATACGGCATGTATTGCACGTCTGTCCGTCCTGGGAGAGGGATCCCTCCTCTGCTGCTCTCCCTGAGGTTTCTCCCATGTTCCCCTTAAACTGTGGGTTTTCTCTGGAAGTTTTTCCTTGTACGATGTGAGGGTCTAAGGACAGAGGGTGTCGTATTGTCATTCTGTACAAACTGTGAAGACCACTGAGACAAATGTAACACATTTGTGATATTGGGCTATATAAATAAACTATAAAATAAAAAATTGCTAGTGTCAATCGTATCCAAGTGTACAGACTCAAGTGAAATAATAAAGGTTGTTCAATTGTAAAACAAATTGATGTAGGTGTGGATCAATGAACAGCCTACACCATGATCTGCGTGTAGAACATGGAGTAACAGCCTCACTCGACAGCAACAACAAGCGAGGAGGTGTGCTTCCAGCCCGAGGTTAGCGAGGGGGGCGTGGTGCTCTACCAAAACAACACTTACCCCATAATGGCGGGCGACTGTCATATTGTTATGACAGCAGCGTGCAGTTTAGTGCACACACACACACTACTCCTTAGGTAATACAAATATATAAGCGCATTGATATTACAGAATAACAATTTACTTAATTGTTACACTGACATGACGGATTATAGTTGTTGTATGCCGTTTATAACAGCTTACTCGACTACATTACCATAGTAATAAAACAGTATACATATTTTTCGACAATATATGACGTAACAAGGTAACAATTCCTCTGCAGCACGAGAGCAGCTGGTTGCGAACAGCCCGGTCTTGCGACTACTGCCCTGGAACGCTGTTGTGGAGCTCGAAGGTTCACGAGCGGGTGAACAAGCAACGAGAGCTGGCAGCCATGTCCCGCAGAAACAGACTAAACTGGGCTTTATACACGCCCAACTCCATGTAAACCTGTTTTATAATATGCATTTATAATTTAGGGAAACCGTTGAGAATGTTACGGGTCCATAGACAACATTTATGAGCGCTCTTTGAGCGGTAGCTTATCCAAAAACGGGACAAATTACGAGGCAGACAACCGCACTCTCAGAGCCACATGTTCATGCCCCAAGTGGATGATTCTACGATGAGCCAAGTACAAAGCACCACAGATCAACCCTACATATCATAATCACAACTTTATGAATTCCTTTCAAATATAATTAAAATAAAATAGACTGCTGGCCTACCTTTGGGTGCCAACATGACCTCCCCATTTTCTCGTTTCACTGCAGAAGTGGTATTAATTCTGCTGATTTCGTTGTTGTTGTTATTGACATTATCCCCGGGTCCGGAGGTCACCAGTACTTTAGTTCTCTTCTTCTCCTCTCCACCTCCTGCCCCCTTCTCGCGCTGTTTATCTTTACTGGGGTTTTTGTGTTTGGAGGAGGAAGGCGCTTTGTGGAGGAAGAAGTCGCTCTGTTTAAATACTTTCTGCGTGTTTGTCGGTGGCTGGTGCCCGCTGGTAGCAGGCACCGAAGGGCTGTTGCTACTCGTCTTAACCGGACTGAAGCTCCACAAGCCCGTCCCATAAATCTGCTGCTTATTGGGCTGCTGGAGTTTCTCTCTGCCGTTGCCTCCCACTCCTGCTTCCCGGCTGAGTTTCTTGGGTTTAACGCTCCTTTCCTCCAGTCGGACCTTCTTGGGCAGCGGCGGATTGAAATCCCGGGAAGACTGAAGGCGGTTGTCAGGGGCTCCCTTTGCCTCGGTCGGCTTGATCAGCGGGCTTTTGGCGGAGGCGACCGCCGGGGCTACCGTAGTAGCAGCTCCGGTGAGGTAAGCGGAGCACAGCGAGTCAGCCATCTTGAGGCTTCTCTCTCTATTTACTCTCTTCCCCAACGGCCGCCGCTGCTGTTTTTTTTTGCGCGACGTGCAGGCAGGCAGTGAAGGGGCGGGGCAGAGTTTGATGGACAGGTGGTCAGCGAGGGGCGGGACTAATCTTGACTGACAGACAGAGAGGGAAAAACTAAGGCGGAGCTTACCTCTAATGTGTTCTCTGAAAAATAATCAGCGGCAAGACCTCAATTAAAGTGAACATCAACACCAACAAGCATTATGAGAAATATAACTTCCTCTGGTAGCTACCAACTACACTCCTCCAAGTGCTTGCTTGAATGACTTTAAATATGTGGAGAAAACTGTTAAATCCACTGATGAATTTAAGGGAATCATAACAAATGTGTTAGAGGAGGCATGAAATGAAACAGCTGTTCTTCGGAATTATTGGTACGTCATGATGTTTATGTTGTTATTGTGTAGTAAGCTATCTTGGCCACTCTATGGGGTAAGATATTTTTGGTGGGACCTTCTTCTAAAATAAAGGTTACATCATAAAAAACATTAAAATAACACTTGTGATTAATATTATATTGTAAGCGTTATTTACCAACCAAGTATTTGTAATACATATTTAGATAATTAGGCAAACAAGTCATGGTTTACTTTATAATACATAAGATTATATTCAGTTTATTAATTTGCAATTACTAAATTATTATTTCGATTTAGTTTGTTTTTACATATTTGTCACAACTGACTGAAAGTGCCTGTAGAGAACTTTGGTGTTGGTGATATGTGTGTTTGATAAAATGAAAATATTCTAAGGAATAACGTTCCCTTTTTCATCTAATCTTCAAAACGTAATTAGTTAATCACTCACTCATCATTATACAGATTTATCTGCATTTAAAAACGATTCTTCACTCAGACTGATTAAAGTGACAGCAAACTGTGTGTGTGTGTGTGTGTGTGTGTGTGTGCGTGTGTGTGTGTGTGTGTGATAACCACACAACAAGTACACTGTGAAGGGTGTGTGTATCCATTTCTTCCAGCATCTACTGGATATTGCTCATGTACCTAAAAATAGGATGCATTATAATGTTTATTCTAGGTTTCAAAACAGAGCTGACACACTTGTCAGTTCCTTCAGATGGTGCAGCCTGCTGCTCCTGCTCACACACTGAACGGCTATATTTATAAGTAATTACACAACATGTTAAACTGCTCCATGGGAAAACTGAGGTGACCCAGTTCAGATGGCAATCTGGCTTAATGCATACAACAGGCAGATAGGGAAAGTGTGTGTGTGTGTGTGTGTGTGTGTGTGTGTGTGTGTGTGTCAGACTGTGTATTCAACACATCGATCAGGTGTGTAAGTCACAAAAAAGTGGTAAAATAAAGGAGAGAAAGTTAGCAGGAGTGGTGTTAGGCCTGTGGAATTCACGGATGGATCCTGCCTTATAATGTAGAATAAAAAGTATTTAATTGTCTTTAGCTGTATTAGTTTTGTGCTGTATTTGTATTTTTCTAGATTTGAAACATGTTGGATGCTTCCATCAAGTGATCTATCTAGGACGTGTATATCTTGTATGCATTGATATACATCCTGCCTAAAAAGACTTAATTTGACTCCTTTTTACTTCCTGAACATAGTGACATCACTATGTAACACTCACACTTCTATTGGCTAGCTCTAAGGGGTGGGACATCTATAAGCGGTTGACCAATCACAACAGAGCCAGCCAGCTAACCAATCAGAGCAGACTGGGCTCTGGTTTCAGACAGAGGGTGAAAAGAGGTGCTGCAGTACAGGCAGTATGAGAACAATAAAGAGCTTTGTGGACATTAAAGCATGAGACATGTCCCAGTAGAGACACTACCGTGAACACATTACACCCATCCTCATCAAGCTCCACTGGCTCTCCACCCCCCAGAGAATTCAGTACAAGATCCTCCTGAAGACATACAAAGCCCTCCATAACCTGGCCCCATCCTACCTGACTGACCTCCTCCACAGACACACTCCCTCCGCTCTGCTACAGCCAACCTCCTGCCTCCCCCACCCGGACCAACCTCAAGTCCTGGGGCGACAGAGCCTTCTCCGTTGCTGCACCCACCCTCTGGAACTCACTACCCCAATCCATCAGAGATTCTTCCTCCCTCACAGCATTCAAAACATCACTCAAACCCCACCTGTTCAACACTGCATTCAACCACTGACCACCCCTCCCCCTATTTTCTGTTCTGTTTCTCTTTTTGTATTTCTTTATCTATTTTTAATTCTTTTTTGGTTTTCTCTTGTCTTTTTTTCTCCTCTTAATTCTCTGTCAAAGCGTCTTTGAGTTTCATGAAAAGCGCTATAAAAGTCTCATGTATTATTATTATTACTACTACATACTGATATGAACATGTGCATTGTAGGACCCCAACAAGTCTTTTGTAGATGTCATTGCTGTAACGCATGAGAGGACAGACACAAACCTGCTCTGCGCACCTATACCTTAAATATTGTATGGTAATTAACTGTATAATTAATCTCAAATGAGCCTGTGAGCAGAAGTAAATAATATCTTCCTGCTGTGCCTCTCAGTGTTTAAAGTGAATACAAATATGCAGTCTCCAGTCAGTGTCTCTGTGTAAGACAGTTAGCGCCTGTTTTTAACACCTGCTGGGACTAAGTCATCAGTGCATCACTGGGTGTGTGTGTGTGTGTGTGTGTGTGTATACATTTGTCTCTGCAGAATTTCCAGCTTTGATAGAGGATGTCATGCTGTGAAAGCCCTTTTACACACTCACACATTGATATTATCAGATTATATGCAAAACTACTAGCTAAATAAATACAATATTTAAATTCTAGTCAAAATTAACTTGTGTTTGCTGCTATATTAGTTTTTTATTTCTATTGACTTGGCTCTGCTTTTAACTGTATTCTACTATTGAATTGTTTGTGTATAGCACTTCCTATGACCTTGTTGCTGAAATGTGCTTTATAAACTTGTAAATAAAAGCTGTCTGTATTTCCACTCACACAACACATTTTTTGTTACATCATACAAATAAAAACAAAGAGGCGTGTCTTCACTTAATGGTCAGCTTTACTGATTGATTTATGCAACATACAAACATGTTGGGGCTGTGTGTGTGTGTGTCTGTGTGTAAGGAGGGTCACGAAGTGTGTGTGGGGCTCGGTGGGGCTGAACAGAGTCCCACAGGAGGCGATGAGCAAGCAGCAGCGAATCAAATCGCTCACACTCACGGCGCTAATGATGATTGGAGGAGAGGGGGGAAGGGGCGGGCTCTCTCTTAAAGGCACAGGTGGGCTCTTTTCTGAGATAGTGTGCATGTGACGGGTCAGGCGGGAGGATAAAGAGAGAAACGTGGACAAACAAAGTTGTTTTAAAAGGTTTTCTTTCTCCACACGTCATAATTCAGCTTGCTGGCACTTTGCACCACTGAAAGCAAGTCGCATTACTTCAATTAACTGATCTTCTTGCGTGTTGAAAAAGACATCCTTTTAAAAATGTAAAAAAGGCAGAAATGAGGGTGGGAGGGGAATAAAGGAGAGAACACAGCAGGGGACGTATGAAAGAAAAATAATGAGCTGCTCCTTGTTCAGAGTAAGAGATCCATCTCTGATGCATGTTCTACACTCAAAGAGCTGAGAGAGACACACGAAATGGGTAAAAAGAAGAGGGGAGTGTGAGAAGAGAGGAGGGGGAGCAGTGGACAACAAACAACCGCGTATACAAAAATAACTTTTAAAATACCATTTACAAAAAACAACCGCTATTATTATTATCATCATTAATATTATTATTACAATCTTAATCGAAGGCCGTTGTAGCTGTTTGAGGGGCTGGCTGACTGGCAGGCAATGCTTTTCCTCTGCCAACCATCTAAAACCAAACATATATTTAAACATCTAACTTCAACAGTACACATAAAAACCCTGAAATATTTGCCAGGAGCAAAAATAAACAACATGGGAAGCAGAATAATTTACAGTCTGAAGGGAAACACTGCAGGGGAGGAATCATCATCATCATCATCATCATCATCATCATCATCATCATCATCATGCACTGACTTTTTTACATCTTCTGTTAATAAGAATATTTAAGAGATAACAAACAAATCTGAAATATTATATACCTAAACTGCCCTGTACAGTTTTCTTTATAAAACAATGCATATCATGTATAGTTATGGGAGCTAATGGAGTTAGCAGAGAACAGTAAGCAGTAGTCCTGGGTCCCTATCATTGTCTCACACATATCGAAGCAGGTACGATTTTTTTATTTGAAAAAACATTCAAGTCTGTAAGAGTTTGCTATGGGAAATCAGACTTTACATGAATCTGTCAAGTCCCATAAGAGCAACGGGTGATGTGTACTCTGAAACACTGAGGTTTACTGGAAGTAATATGTCTGCTAAAATCAAATAAAACCTTTGACCACCCAATATTAGAAGGAGAATGAGATCAAAAAATGTAACAGCAGAAAAACAAGACAGTGCTGCGGGGGAAAACAGTGATTGTGTCCCAGGAAATGAAGTTTATAGAGAAGCCAAAGGGGGAAGGACTGTCTCTGAGAGGCAGACTAAAGGCAGGCTCACGTCCCAGCAGTGAGGACAGAGTCACACAGCTGAGCAGTTCGGTCATTACTGATCGATGTCAGGTCTGACTCCTTCGTGACTGGAGAAAGCAGAGTTATTGGACCGGATTTAGTGTTAAATATTGTACGATACATGTCGGTGTTTTTCATACTAACTAGTCTTTGCTTTTGTATTGTGAATTCTTTGAGAAGGGGACATCACTCTTTGGTTTTCTCATTTCAAGCGTAGACATGTAACGGATCACTTGTTACATAACTACTTTTATTGTCAGTATTTAAGAGTACTTTAAGAGTTTAAAGGAACAGTTCGGCCATTTGGAAACTGCAACTGTTAGAGGAGAAGTTTGATTCCACTCTCATATATCTAGCTACAGCTAGCAGCTGTTTAGCGTAGCTTGCATACACGCTGGATGAAAAGCTTGCCAGGCTCTAGAAGGGGAAAACGCATCTTCGGGTGTCTAGTCTTTATGCTAAGCTAAGCTAACAGCCTCTGTGTACAAATGCAGACACATAATGGTGTAAACTTTGCATCAGTAAAACATTTTTATTTCCCCAAAAGTTAAGAACAATTCCTTTAATTCGGCTGTGACTGACAACTGCAACGACCGAACTACATCAACCTATGACTCTGGGGGAAAAGGGAGGTCAGATACTGCAGCTAATACAGGAATAAACCCACCCAGAGGAGGGGGGGGGGTGCATGGGTGCTCAGTTTCTATGCTGATCTTTTATAATGTAGCACCAGCACACAGAAAGTGGGGGAGAGGGAGAGAACCCCGGCAACCTGTGCATACCCAACAGAAAAGGTTGCATCTTGGGTAACAGATTATCTCGGTTCGCTTTGAAGATTGTTGTTCATTCAGTAGGAGGAAGCAGACCCTTCAGGGAGTTCAGTTCAACCTCAGAGTCAGCTCCCACTAGATACTTTCCTCCTCATTTGGCGTGAAAGAAATGTTCCATTTCACATGTTAGCGTAACTAGCGTAACACTTACATCCCTCTTTATTTAGCCCCGCACATTTCTTATGATGCAATCGAAGCGAGAAAAAATCTATTCTCAATTCACCAAAAACAGGGGAAAACAGGAGTTTAACCATGAACAGGAGAATAACAAGACAGATCTCAAGTCAGCATCTTGAGCGGGGAACACTTCTAACATCAGCAAGCTGAGCAGGACAACATGGACACTTGACCAGTGAGTGTTCTTCTGCTTTGCACAGTGGCACTTTGAGGAAGGACTGAGGAGGAGGAGGAGGAGGAGGAGGAGTTTCTATGTAAAGTGTGCCGTCTGTCTGTAGCATCTATTAACTAGGGTTTTGGACCAGCCAGGTGAGATCGGTAGAGTCCATCTCCTGACGGGGGAGGACACTGTAGGTGGACGGGAGGATGGGTCGTTCCATTATGTCCACTCCAGGGGGGGTTCCCGAGGGCCTTTGGGCTGAATGCAGCGGTTACCGAACCCTGAGAGAAGATGGAAAATAAACGAGGGTTTACTTTGAACGGAGACAAAACAGAAAGTGTCGTCCCTCTTGTGTTTTCTGCACATGCTGCCCAGAGCTGCGTTCACCATCAGCAAAAGCAATGCCACACACACAGAACACACGATGTCATTTAGATAAACTGTGTTAGTCGTAGAACGCTGACCAGTGACTGAGAGACAGCAGACTTACCCACCCAGCTCTGCCTTGCTGTCTGTTGCCGTGGTGCCAGTCGATGTGGGGTCAGCTAGAGACGTCTTCTTAACACACTCTGACACATCTGCGCGTGCACACACACACACACACACCACACACACACACACACACACACACACACACCACACACACACACACACACACACACACACACACACACACACACACACACACACACACACACACACACACACACACACACACACACACACACCACACACACACACACACACACACACACACACACACACACACACACACACACACGTGAATGGGTGGAGGTGCTGTGTGGACATCAGATGATTTTGAAAGGACTATTTCAGGCATAAAAAAGACCATTTGTACATTCATTAGTAACCCTTGTTTCGCTCCCCATGCCTCATTGGTCAATCCGATCCTGGTGAATTGGGGTAAATAGGTGCAGCTTTAACCATAATTGAACTATTCTATAAACTCTTCTTATACTCTTCCATGACAGTCCTCTTTATGAAGATTTGTTAGAAATACTAATGTTTTTGGAAGAGGATGTTTTGATAGTTCTGCTGACCCCTATTCTAAAACTCACCATGCAAGAAACGTATTGTAAATAATTGGTAAAGAAATGATAATAATCAATTGATCTGTATCTGTAAGTGAAGCATCACTTGCGGGTGTGTTGTCTAACAGTTTGAGTGGTTTACATTTACACTGCATCGGTTTTTACTGAGAGACACCTGAATTTGTTATAATAATTACAAACATATTATTATTTCTCTGTTATTGTGACGAATAAGGTTGAAGTAGTTTGTACTGGAATCACTGAAAGCTCGATCAAACTAGTCGTCTTCACACAGTTAATAGAATCATGAGGTTTGATATCTCGGTGTGTTGTGATGGATGACATACGGCGCCACACCTTCAGCTCCAAACCAGCACACGTAGAGAATATGAACTTGTTCACACTGACACCACATTTGCTCTGACAGGAAACTTCTTCTTGACATTTAAAGGGCAGACATTAGGATGAGAAGCCTATATTCTTTAGAGATGTTCAGTTATATTCATTGCTAGTAAATGATCATGATAACAAGAGTCCAGCAGTCATTTCCCTTCGCCGAAACGACTGTAACATTAAATTGGCAGTAACCATCCTCCTCACACAACCTCATCAGCACCCGCACATTTCACTGCTCAGCGCAGTCATTTGTAAAACACTGACGCTCTGTCTGCGGCTCTGAACAAATCCTCCGAGTGCTGAACAACCCTCAGGACAAACAGACGTGTGTTCGTACCTTTATTTGAACCGCTCCACTCTGCCGAGGCTGACGACTTCACCTCCAGAGGGTCTGGCAGGGGAGGGATGTTAACAAGAGACAACGGATAAAAAATGACACACTTCGACACATATTCCTACACATTCAAACCCTCAGATCAGATCTTTTCCTTTATCATAAACTGATCACATTTATTTATATATCTTATTGCAGTTTATAGATTCAAAAATACCCAAATAGGTAGTGTTCACTTAGAGCAGATGCTATAAACAACATAACTATATATATACATATAAAACTATATATAACTATATATATATATGGTTGTTAGCACGTTGTGTCTTTTGTTGCATGTCACTCAAGGAAATATATTTGGTGCATTAAGATTCATCTTTTAATTCGATTAATTAATTCGGAACCCATATATAACTATATATATACATATATATATATATATAATAGGAATGATTCTGTCCAATGCTTTATGATCCCAATAAGCTGTTGATCATTGTAACAGGAAATTATACAAAAAGTCATTGGTTGTCACGAGCAATGACAAAACAGGTACAAATGTTTGTATAGTTGCCACAATTTGTTCCCCTGCCGTGAGCATTGCATTGTGGGAGATAAGTGTTTAACAGCACACACTCACAAAAAATGAAGCATACTCGGTTTCCTGTTTGTAGTTTAGGACTGATTATATTCTCTCTCCCAGTCACTACAGGTCTGAACTACTGCCAATGCTACCCCCTAGTGGTGTAACACTCTCACAGCTGCTCACCAAGTAAATGAAACCATGTCCTCTAAAGCGCTCGTATGTATACTCTCAGAGTACTACACAGGAACACATCAAACAGCAGAAGGCAACATGGAGGAATACAAAGAAGGAACATAACATGTGAGTCCATCTGTCCGTTAGAAGGCAGCGTTACAGAGAGCCGCTCACTCGCTGTGCCAGATAAGAAAAGCAGATAGAATGGGAATATAAAATCATATTCCTACTTTTCCAACTGTATCACACATCCTCTGCTGATGTTTCACTCACACCACAAAGCCATTAGTTTGTCTCATGTTCATTGGTCCATCCACCTTCTTTGACCAGCCATTAAATCACCAGATCCAGGAGGGGACCCCCCCCGCCCTGGAAACACACCTGTGGATCTCGACCAATGCAAACGCACCTGTGGCCAGCAGGAAGGACTCAGGGGTTCTCGCAGGGAGGGGGGGAGGGGAGTCGTCGCTGTCCCAGCAGTCTGGGTTAAAAGGTCAGAGGTCAGATGAGAAGCAAAGTTAATGAACGGGCTCCGAGGAGGGAGGCAAGAGCGTTTCTCAAATCTTTCTCTAAAGATAGCGGGACTTCTAAAAGCAGTTTGAAATATGATGAGTCACCTTTCTGGGCCAATTTTAAACTTTATTTATAGACAATATAGCTATAGATAATGTTGTTCTTTTTGTGTTTTTCTTATTGATATTCAAAAGGATGTATTTTCACGTGATTGTTCATTTAATGAGATGTTGAGTTGCTTATGTTTGACTATGTATGTGAACCCCAATATGAACAGCCAATGCTAATGCTAATGTCCTAATATAGAAAGAAATATGGACTGCTATTTCCCCATTTATTTCTATTGTAATATACTGTGATTTAAAATGACTTAATATTAGGATGTATTAGATTAGAAACATTTATTGTCATTATACATGTACAATGAAAAATAAGAAAAGCTAATCCAGGCTGAAGACTTTTCTTTTTGTCGCTGCTTTTAATTGATATATTCATATCTTAAACTGCACTGTAACTTCTATCATCTGAGCTTTTTATCTTTGCTTGTGTTTCTAGATATCATTTTATAATATGTTTCTTAATGCTCTTAATGTCTTTCATTTTTGTAAAGCACTTTGAATTTCCTTGTGTTGAAAGGTGCTATATAAATAAACTTTTTTAAGGTGCCATCGGGATTTATTCAAACAAACTACAAAAGACGTCACTAAGTGGACCAGCCAATGCAAAGCACTCATTTAAATATCGGTATATACTTTTATTTCTCAGTAGTGTACCATGTAAAATTAAATAAATATAATAATTAGCATGATAAATACATTTATTTCTGTTGGGTCTTATATTGGACATACATATTTACTTTTACTTTTACTGTGCTGTTAAGTTACTGTAACAGATTAAGCTGCAACTAAAATGATGGACATAATCATATCTCCTCATTCAGGTTTATATTCTTAAAATGTATACATTTTTGCCCATATCTACATCTGAAGTCAACCGTTCTATTTATGTGGACTTTGGGAGAATACTAAGAGGCCATTACCCATAGACTGACAGTAATAACTTTCAACTTGTTCTCCTTTGATCCAGACAAAGAAATGTGGCTATTTTCAATTAAAGCGCAATATCAGGAAGTCATATTGTATTAATGACCGTATTATTTGCCATGAGTGTGTGTCGGACTCTATCTCACTGACACCTGGTTTCAAGGAAGTCTGACCCCGGCCTTCATTATATTTTCTAACAATTTTCTGGAGGGTTAGGGGAAGCAGGATAGCTCATATTAACTGTGATTATATTACATTTAAAGGGTTTTTTGTTGTTGCCTTTGAGCACAGCGTCTTTATAAAACATTTTAAGCCCTCTTTTCTTGGTTTATATATTCTATAGAGAGGCGAAGTCCCGCCCATCTACTTCCGACCCATGGGACCTTATTTCGGAAAAATTATGTATTGAAGTCAATGGGGAGAGAAAGATTATCTTTCGATCCCGTTTGAATTGTGCCATGAATTACACATATGATGTTTGTCAATCTTAACAAATCATTTCCATGTCAAAAAAGTAAAACTGTTGAAATATAAGATTATGAAAAATACGCAACTAGAAAGACTACAAATCCCAGAATCCCGGTCCCGCATGCTGGCTCTTACGGAACCGACTAACTCCCCTTTTGTGTATGTACAGCTCTCAACATGCCCAGACTTGTAGTGATTTTCACCTCTTTTAATACTTTTCGCCTCATTCTGAAAGAAAGAAGTGAAATGTGCTAATGTGACGGCCATCTTGGTGTGTGGTGCGAGACGGGACTGTAGTTCATTAGGCGCGTTCACACCGGACTACTTTTCCCCCATACTTTTCCATCGTACTTTTCCCGTTTAGTTCCGTTAGTACCCCTAGTGTCGCGTTCACACCAAAAAGAGTGCCGGGAACTTTTACCCCCATTTTTAGTGCCAAAAAAGTACCAATTTCGATTGGCTGGGCGAATTGCAAACCACGCCCCGTAAAACTCTGAAAAGTTTTTTGAAGCCGCCATTGTATTTGCTGGCATTAGCATTATTAGCATTAGCATTAGCCCCGCGCACCAACGGAGAGAAAATAATTTATGGCAACACAAAAAAAAACATGGGAGAGGTGGAGATGAGGAGGTGTCGGCGTTCTGACGATTTACTCGGACTGGCTTCAGTCCCAGCAGCTTCTTCTTCCGGCCGGGGACTTCGGTTATATATCCATGGGCAGTATACGCCGTATAGTTGTTTGCGGCCTGCCAGTAAACCCAAAGCAGAAGAAGACGAAGTGACGTCAGCGGCTCATTTGCGTAATCTTCCCTCAGGGAAAAGTACTCCGGTGTGAACGCGATTGGTACTTAGTGCCCTGGGGTAATAAGTGCCAGGGCACTCATACCTCATTCACACCAACGGTGTTTCAGGGCCGGTTCTGAGCTGGAGCTTGAAAAGCACCGGGTTTTCCTGTTCACACCGAAGCGGAGCAGCCTCTTAGCTCCGGAATCCGGTTCATTTTGAGCACCAAAAAATTAACTCTTGAACAACAACAAAAAGCCGGCGTTTTATCCAGCTTGTACACAATGATGGAGAAACTTAACAAGCAGCAGTGGTCCACTGAAGAGACCAGCTACCTGCTGGGAATCTGGTCTTCCGAAGAGGTACAGAGGAAGCTGGAGCACAATCGTTGTCGGTGTCAGCTGTGAGGGGTTTCCGTGTGGTTTGGCTTTATGAAGCAGGCACGCAAACGGTTACGTCATGACGCAAATGATGACGCAATGACGCAGCACCAGTCGGACTCTGGGCAGTGTGAAAAGAGCCGGAGCTAAACCGAAGAACCGGTTCTGAACCTGAAAAGCTCTAGCACAGAGCTTGAACCGGAGTTGCATTGGTGTGAATGAGGTATAAGTGCCGGCACTAAGTACGGCAAAGTACTTGGTGTGAAAGCGGCGATTGAGCGGTTTCACACAAACAAATGTGTTACTTCACAGTTTTACGACACATCTTTATTTTTGTGACTTGCAAAATGATCTTTTAAATTGACAAACATCATATGTGTAATTCGTGGCACAATTCAAACGGGATCGAAAGATAATCTTTCTCTCTCCATTGACTTCAATACATGATTTTTCCGAAATAAGGTCCCATGGAGGTCCCACTCTATTGACCCTAATCGACTATCTAAAGCCAGTGCAGATGGATGTCTGCGTTAGCCAATAGTTACTTTAGAAAGAAAGGTATTTCTGGAAACACTACGAGTGTGTACAGCAGGTTCATGTCACTATAAGTTATTAGAGCCAGAGCCACATTAGTCTGTTGTTCCTGATCTCACTGCAGTGAGAGCAAAAGCCATTGAGCAAGTTAAATCAATATGAGAAAAGTGGAACTAGCATGTTTATTTGTCCAGATAATAATTGAATACTAATTAATGAAATATCACATATACCGATAGCAAAGCAAAGATTTTGATTGGCAGGTTTAAGAAAAATTGATTGTCTACATTGACTGTATGTTTTTAATTCTAACTTTACACGCATTGTTTCCCCTGTTTTTAACTGATTGTATTTCTTCTTTGAACTGCAAACACCTTTTATAACGAAAATGTGTACAGTTTGGTTGGTTAATTGATGATTCAACCAGCACAACCAGCAGCCACCAGCTTGTTGTCCTTAACCAACAGCAGCATCAGCAAGCTCTCAGCCCTCTCTAACAGCAGTTAGATTGTGAACGAGCGGACAGCAGCCATCAGAGCCTCACACCGACTCAAAGCACCACAGCCCACACACACACACACACACAGTGCCAGAAGCCAAGCACACCAAAACACGTAGCCCATCCAGGACCAGGAGGACCTCTGCAGTTTCCCTACATACTGGAAATACTTCAGGAGAGCATGATGTATGAGACATTTAAATGGCTTCCACAACATTAGAATTGTATTTGATATTATTAGAAAGCATCACTTTATTTTGGAAGAATAGTTCCTCAAAGTGTGTGTTATGGCTGTCTAGTATGAATGAATATATATATACATTTTTTGAGAAATCCATGTTGTTGTCACTCTAACAGCCTATTTTCTCTTTAGTTCCTGAAACAAGAAGGATCCAATTTAAAATAAAAACGTGTTATTTGTGCTCTGTCTGTCACAGTAAGCACCGTGGGTACATTCATTTTCTTTAAAATGTTGTATCAACATTTGTTTAGGTTTGTATAATTACTATGGTCTGATGGAGTGTTATCTACGTTCTTAAACTACTAAAAGGCTACGTTCTCTAAAATATCTGGCACAAGTCGGATCATAAACTTTTATCACCCATCCTGGAAAACATCTATGAACTATTTCCAGTTGGGTGGGGCTGGAAACCCTTTAAAGACCTATGGCTAATCTACTTATTCCACACCATGTTTATTATCCTTTTAACTGATTTATTGATAGATGGACATCATGCACCCGGACAGTGAATCCAAATATGTAAGTATGCAATTAAGTCTTAATTCATCAAGCTTTGAATCCATTCAAGAAAAAAACCATTTCCAAGCCACTTCAAAACATTCCGTGTCAGCTCCAATCGCAGCGAAAATCAGATTTCAAAAGCTCATGATTTTGAAATCGTCAGAGAAGAGGAGCGGGTCTTTGGCTCCAGAAGATAAACCCAGCTCAGGTCTGATGACGACAGGAGCCTCACAGAGGGCCACAGCTCTGTTCAACACAAAGTGAGCACAGTTGGCTGCTGTGTATTCATCCCAATCATGCAGTGTTGATCCTTCACCATCCAACATGCACACACACACTGAAACAAAAACAGGGTTTCTTTCTCCCCTTTGCAATCCCACTCACTTAGACACACACACACAAGCTGAGAGAGGAAGAGGAGAGTTGTTTTGACAGATGTTTGCCTGTTAACATTTGCAGCATTCCTCACAAACCGACCAATTAGTTATACAGCCACTGAGACGAGCTCAGCAGAACTATCTCGGTTTCTCTTGTGACTTCTTTCCGTCTCGTCTCTCTGCCTCCGTCTGAGCCCAGCAGTGAGGACAGTGGTGTGTGTTGACAGATACAGGTTATTAGTTAGCATGTGGTTTGTTGTCTAACCCAGAACATGTAGCGCAGGGGGGTCAAACTCAAATTTCACCACGGGCCACATCAGCATTATGGTTGCACTTAAAGGGCCGGTTGTAACTTTAAGACTATATAAAAATGCATATATAAATATGTTATATATATATATAAAATAATGTTATTGCCTCTGCATTGGATTATTATCGGACAGGGTAATAACTTCATAATTAATTAGGGGAAATAATTGCAAGTCTCTTCAGTGAGCATGTCACAACATGATTTAAAAAGAAAAAAAGTGAAATCTTGAAATAAAAAAGTCTAATTCTGAGAAAAAAGTCAAATGAGAGATGCATTGTGGGACATGTAGTTTGTGTGCTTCTGTAAATCAGCCTGTAACTGTTCTTTGCAAGCTCTTGTGGGGCCGCATAAAATGAAGTCGCGGGCCGGATTTGGCCCCCGGGCCTTGAGTTTGACACCCCTGATGTAGCGTGTGGTTCCTCTGAGCGAATGTGTGTGAGGAGAATAAAGAGTTACTCTCAGGGATAGAGTCCGTAGAACTTAATGGGAAGTACTCCCATTTCAAAATGCCCACAGGTTGTTCCTATGCTCAAATCCAATACAGAAATATTAGTAAACTCTCTCCCAAATCCAAACACTGAAATATGTCATGTAGAATAAGGCTGAAACTGCTTAATAAGCTATTGGGAAAGATTTTGAAACTGACTATACGGGTGAATGTCCTTGGTGATAATGTCTGGTGTCTGGCTTTAGCTAGTAGCTCATGCTCCAATTGTATTAAATAGGATCGTTTCTTTTTTTATTCAAGGAGGTATTCCCCTTTAAGTAGACTCCTCAGAACTTCCTCCACACGTACACTGGGATTTATGTTAACCAAGCTTTCTTCTATGCATCTAGGCCTTTCCTCCACAACAACACGGCATTTGGGGTCCATGAAAATGGTGATTTTGTAAAACTCTTGTTCGGGTGAACCGTTTAGAAACTGACACGTAGAGAGGGAGTGTTTGGCTTGTTGAAGCGCCGTTGACTCCTTTTAGAGAATGCAGTGGCGGCAGAAATACATCTATAATGGCAGAAGTATCCAAATGACTTTACGTACATGTTCACAGAGGAATGTAAAGTTACTGTTTCCCTATGTTGAGGGACAGAGGGGTCAGAATGTGTTGTGGAGCTCCCATTATCTTATATGTTTGGGGTTGTGTGTGTGTGCATGTGCATCGATAGGATTTAGTTTCTTAGAGCTAAGGAGGATGAAACCCAATGTACAAATATACCTGTGTACGAGTGGACTAGGCCTTAATAGGATTGATGTATTATGATTGAGTTCATTCAGATTCCTATTGAACTGACTTCCTGTATAGTTGTTAGTGGATGCTGTGAGAGGAAGCAGCCAGTTAGTCAGAGTCAGAGTCATTCAATCAAAGCAGCAGACTGACATACTTGCTGTGGCTGACGGAGACCCCTGCCCTGCGATGGACATGGACGACACCTTCCGGACCGGCAGCTGGTCTCCATGGTGAGGGGATGCTGTTACCACGGTTGTTGCCATGGATACATTAGTACGGTAACCCTCGTTTCCTCCGGACATCTCGCTGTCCCCCTCCTCGTCCGAGTTATCCGAGTGCAGGGGGTTGGTGAAGCACAGGGCAGTCCTAACAGGAGTGGAGGAGGAGGAGGAGGAAGAGGAGGAGGAGGAGGGAGCGGCACGGTCTGAGGAGGAAGACGAGGAGGAGGTTTTGGGGAAGTGTTTGTCAGGACTGTTGCAGGCCTGACTCCACGCTGCATGGACACCCTTCACGTCCAGTTTCTCCCCCCCGAGTGTCTCCCCCTTCTCACTCTTCACAGGGAGGTGGTTTGGTCTGGTGAGGACCCCCCCCTCTGCAGGACCCTCCCCACACCCACCCGCTCCTCCCTCTGTGCCCGAGTCCTCCGACAGTGAAGAGCTAGACGTGAGCAGGGATTGGCCAGAGCGGGCTTTGAAGGCGTGGCTTCTTTGCAGCGCTCCTGCGTTATTGGCTGAGCCGCTGCCAGCTCCGCCTGCTACCCCCATGGAGGAGGAAGTGTCAAAACTACGAGGTCCTTCCTGTAACGGCACCTTTTTAATCTCAATGCTCAGCTTCCTCTCGATCCGAGGAACGCCGGAACATTCTAAAACAGCCGGGGAGAGCGGCGAGGAGGGGGTCTGCGCCTGGCTCTGGCCCGAGTCCGATTTACTGGATGTCGATTTGTTGTTATAGTTGTCGTTGAGATCTAGATTTGAGACCTGAGTCGGCTGTTTTCCACTTTGTAGATTTTGGTCTTTCTGCTCTGAGGAACTGCTCTGCTTGTTTAGACTGGGTTCAGATTTGTTCTGCTGCTGGTTGGAGTCTTTATTCTGAAAGGAAAAGTAAAGGAAACATTGAAGCAACTTTTCCAAATGCAGCACCACATAGAAAACACAGAAGTCGTCTCTGTGTTGGCAGGTCTGAAAGGGAGTTAGTGTTTAGGATTAGTTTTTGTCTTATTTGGTATTTGTAAAATATTTTTTTTTACCAGCAACTGTGTCCGTTTCTGTAAAGCTGGACTCACCTGTGTAGCCAGGACGTGGATGACAGGTTTGGGGTGGTAGCGGTCGTTGTCCTGCCGTACGTTTGTGACGGTGGGGAAGGCTGACGGGGGAGACGGAGTCAGGATGGGGGGGACGGGGTGAGGCTCAGGCGGCTGCAGTATCTCCTCCTTCACATCCCCTTCTGCCTGGGCACTACACAGAGAGACCAACAGAAAAATAAAACAGAAATTAAACCCTGTACATCCACAGAGATTCCATTCATTTCTATTCAACATTTGCTACAAGAGAGTTGTACACGTTAAAGTAATGACCAAACCAAAAGTCTTTGATGAAAGAGAAAGAAGAAGGAGGCGACTGTGGTTCAGAAAATTAGGAAATGAGAATGATGAAAAGGCAAGAACTTCATCACAGGGCTCAAACAACCGTCTGACATGAATTATTCTTTTTCTATAAATAATGATGAATCAACTCTGACTGAATGTATTGCATACATTAATACAACTAAAAGGGAGTTTCTTATAATGCTGTGACGATAGTCAACACCAGGTGGCAGAGTTTAAATGTTGTATGTTTCACCTATATAGTTTCAGGATTTAAGTGCAAAAGTGATGACGTAAAGCAAACTGACAACAGACTGAATTCAGAGTGCATTCCTCTCAAATAAATGTATTTATTATCTAATGTTTCTGGGAATGCAGTGCAGAGTCGAAGACACATTTCCAAAGGGAAATGCTTAAATTAAGAAAAAGTATCTTCAGCCAGCGTAAAGAGAGAGTTATGTGGTATTCAGTGGATGTTTGTGCTAGTACAGTATCTGCAGTAATGCATAAAGATGTGATATATATTTCACTAGCCTTCATTTTATTTCATTTCAAACCTTTATTTAACGAGATTGGTCCCATTGAGATCATAGATCTATTTTTCAAGGGAGACCTGCAGCATATAGGTTCCACATGAAACATAAACATAAAGGACATTATATTTACAGGATACATTTACATAGTTATAGACATTTACAAGTGCCCATAGTATCAACGAGCATTTCATTTAGCCTAGCTTTAAAAACATGCAGAGGAATGAGATTGCTCAGTTTCAATTCTTGCTGAAGATTGTTCCAAGCAAGTGGAGCTGCGCACATAAAAGCTGTCTTACAGTCCTTGCTCTTGGCACATCTAACAATACTAAACAGGGTTTCCCACACATAGACTATACTTGGGCGGGCCGCCCAGGTATATTAACGGCCGCCCAAGTATATTTCGCGACCCATTTAGTTTTTTGTTACAATTTTTTTTTATTCGTCCGTGACCACGACGCCATCTGCGATCGATTAACTTGTGGAAAATGATCCCTCGCTCTCTTGCTCTGATCTCGCCTCCTTCTGGCCTGTTAAGTGGCCTGCCTCACACAGGGTGACTGGCTGTCCACATGATGTGGCCTGCCGACATGGCCACTGTCATACAGATCATAAATCAAAGCCCTTGATTGGTCTCTGTGTGTCATTCAAGCTCGGGATAAGCTCAGCTCAGGTGAGGTAAAGGACTCTCTGAGTGTTTAGAAAGTTAACTTTGTCTAAGTTCTCAGTGGGTCTCAAACGGTGTGGTCACCATTTATGTAAACACATATTTCCATTTGAGAGGGTAGTGATTGGTGTAGTGCAGTGGTTCCCAACCTGTAAGCCAATACATGATTGTCACTAAAGCCTTGTCTCTACATTACAATAACATATAAAAAATAATTGATTAATTAATTTTAATAAAAATTCAAGTTAGTATTAAAGGCATACAAAGAAAGAAATGTATAATTTTCATTTGGGGGGGCTCTTGGGAATAAAGGTTGGGAACCCCTGGTCTAATGGATAGTGAGGTGGGCTGAAGATCGGAAGGCTGTGAGTTCAAATCCCGCCAGGAACACCACCACTTGTTTGCCCTTGAGTAAGGCACTTAGCCCTTAGTTACTCCAGGGAGAATGTCCCTGTAATCGGTCATTATAAGTCGCTTTAGATAAAATCGTCAGCTAAATGAAATGTAATGTGATTAGTAAAATATGCATGAATAAATAAATAAAAAGTTAACTAGGTGAAAAAAGGTAAGATACACTTTTAAAACTAGTCTTTGCTGCTGCCTCAAAGAGGAGCAGGGGGAGAGGAGAGAGTCAGGAGAGGCTGATTCAGGAGCACAGACACACTCACAACTATAAAAAAACCAAAAATAAATTAATAAACAAGTTTCAGTGTTTTTTTCATATTGGAAAAGGTATGTTATTGGTTATGGCCATGATTTTATGATTATTGAAATGTATACAGTTCTGTTTAATATAGGTGTTTCCATAGATCTAGTCTCTTTATTTTCCCCTCAAAATGCACCAGATTGATGCATTTAGTTCCTAAATACATTTATAAATAAACGTGTACCAATGACTGAGCCTCTTTACAGTAAGTGATGGCAAACCTGCCTTGGCATACAGGGTACAGTGATGAGTAAGTGCTTTACAATTTGTGACAAATCTCAGTGCGCTGTGATAGGCGGCATCTAACTTGTTCAGGCAATAGGCAGGTGCATTCATATACAACAAATCACCATAGTCCAGCACAGGTAAAAAGGTCACAGTGACTAGCCTTTTCCTGGCCTCAAGCGAGAAACAGGACTTGTTTCTGAAAAAGAAACCTAGTCTAACCCTCAGCTTTAAGCAGGTTATTGACATGAAGTTTAAAAGTAAGACAATCATCAAGCCAGATACCAAGGTATTTATAACAGGTAACCACTTCAAGTACTTGTCCTTGCATAGTAACAATATCCAAAACAGGCTCTGGTGTCTTTTTAGCTTTAGAAAAGAGCATTACCTTGGTTTTATCAACATTTAAAAGAAGCTTAAGCTCAGCGAGCTGAGTCTGAATAGGTGATGGGACCTGCACAGTACATCACGGTATCGTCCGTATAAAAATGTAAAGTAGCTTCATTCACATTTTCACCTACACTGTTGATATATATGGAGAATAAAAGTGGACCTAAAATAGAACCTTGAGGAACACCATTAGCAATGTTTAACCACTCAGAAGACAGCCCATCAAAGTGAACACATTGGGACCTTTCAGAGAGGTATTTCACAAACCACCCCACTGCATGGCTGGATATGCCAATACTGAGTAGCCTCTGCTTTAAGATGCGATGATCGACGGTATCAAACGCTTTGGAAAGGTCAATAAACAGAGCTGCACAACTCTGCTTATTATCTAAAATACTCGTAATGTCATTCACCACTTTCATTGTGGCAGTGATGGTGCTGTGTTGCTTTCTGAAGCCTGACTGATGTTTAGACAGGATATAATTTTTATTTTACATAAAAACTCCTTTACCTGTTCACTCACTAGGCGTTCGAGCACCTTCGCCAGAACTGAGAATTTAGAGATTGGTCTATAGTTATTTAAAATAGTTGCCTCCCCTCCTTTTAGCAAAGGCAAGACATAAGCTGACTTCCATACTTTTGGAATTGCATTTGTGCTGAGGGAGAGGTTAAAAAGAGTAGTAAGAGGAAGAGCAATACAATATGCAGCTATCTTTAAAAAGAAAGGTTCTACGTTGTCCGGGCCAGCCGGTTTCTTAGGATCTAGCTTAGATAAGGCTTCATGAACAACATTGACAGTAAAAGGAGTAAAATTGAAAGGGTTTTCCAGACCACATTGTTCAGAGTCACGGATTGGGGTGTTTACAGAAGCAGAGTTAGAAACAGAATCAAACAGAGAGCCACAGGACACAAAATGCTCATTAAAGCAATTTAACATGGTGGCCCTGTCCGATATAGAGCCAGATGCTGTGGTAAGGCACGGAGGTAGCTCATTACGGATCTCACCGGTGGATATCGATTTTATGGCTTTCCAACATTTCCTAGGATTATTTAGGTTTTCTGTGGTAACTGACAAATAGTACTTTGACTTAGCACTTTTGACATTTGAAGTGAAGCTATTCCTTAGCTGCCTAAAACGCAGCCATTCTACCTCTGAGCCTGATTGCCTAGCCTTTGCCCAGGCCTTGTTTCTCTCATGAAGGAGACTGGTTCAGCAGAAAACCAAGGATTGTCTCGTCCCTTCACTCTAAATGTACGCAGGGGTGCATGTCTATCTATAATTTCCATAAAACCAAGATAAAAATAAGACCATGCAGTTTCTACATCAGCACACAGATCCATTTTTCCCCAATCAAACCCAAACAGATCATGAACAAAACCCTGCTCCACAAAATGTTTTATGTCTCTCTTAATAATAATACGAGGTTTAACCTTTTGAACCTTAGTGTCCCTAATTGTGGCTACAACACAGTGATCACTCAGATCATTCGCAAATACTCCCACAGATAAGTATTTATAGGGAGCATTAGTTAGAATGAGATCAATTAGGGAGGATTTATTAGGGGACTTAATGTTAGGGCGAGTAGGACTGTCAACAATCTGAGTAACATTCAAAGAGATACAAAGGTTTTTTAAATCCTCTGACACTGCAGTTAACCAGTCCCAGTAAAAATCTCCAAGTAGCACTATTTCCTTGTAGTCTAGTTGTGATAAAAGATTTGCTAGCGAAGACAAGGAGTCCTTGCCAGCTGAGGGGGGTCTGTAACAGCCCACCACCATGACCTGTTGCCCCTTTGCCACTTCTATATCTAAGGCTAAAAATTCAAATTGCTTACTGATAGATTTGGAAACTAATGTGGTTACACTGAACTTATTCTTAACATAAATGGCAACGCCACCACCTTTATTAGGCCGGTCGGTACGATACACATTATAACCATTTAAGGCAATGTCAGAGGCCAACATAGATTTATTTAGCCATGTTTCTGAAAAAACAATGACGTCAGCGTCAGTCGAGCTCGCCCAGATGCGGACAAAATCTAGTTTACCTAACAGACTGCGCACATTCAAGTGGATGAAACCCAAACCAGACCTAGCTTTAAAATCAGCAGGAGTAGCGATCTGACTACTACTACTGGGTGGACCAGGGTTAGGTTGTACATTTCCTGACAGTAATAACAACAACAAAAAACAGGCATCTTTTCCTCTTAAACGACACACATACATTGTCATCTACTTTAGAAACACTTAGCATGCGGTGAGCCTGTGTTCTCTGTGCTTATAAGCTACTTATAAACACACCTGCTGATAATAACATGAATGCAGGATACGGAAGTTGTGAGCAAGCCAGTCCAACAGTTATGGAAAGTTACCAATAAGATCATGTTACACTCCACAGGATATATATATGTATATGTATTCAAATATACTGTGTATATACACAGTAAAAAACTGTGAGAGGAAGTGGTGGCGTGCCAAACCTAAAGCTGAGGCAAGCGCTAACGTAGGACTGCACATGATGCTGTGTGTGTGTGTGTGTGTGTGTGTGTGTGTGTGTGTGTGTGTGTGTGTGTGTGTGTGTGTGTGTGTGTCACAGATAGAAAGTGAGACAGAGAGTGTGCATGCTGGGAAAGGGGACTTCCTTTTCTTGAGCAACTTTGGAGTTGCAGCCATCCTGTAAAAGTCTTCCTCATAAAGCTGTATTGACTCAGTAGTTGACCAACGTCTATGACAGAGGCTGACATGTGTCTTTTTGTTTAGAAATGGGAAGCATGCGGTGAGTTCTCCCAAAATGCACCACTCCTCCGCTCCCTTCGCTGGCTGCTAGTGGCTGCCCAAATCCACTTCTAGAAACTGGTACTGGCCTACTGTGATGTGAAGGGATCTGGTTCTATTTCATCCTTACTGACCGCCAGAGGCGATGCTTAGCACTGAATATCTTCTCTCGAATATTTATATCAACAAAGTCACGTGTGACCTCGTATGACCCCGGAAGGCATAAGTTCTGGTGTTGTCAACGAGTTCAGTCCTTTTTCATCTTCTCGCTGCACAGGTTACTACTTTATGAGTAGAAGCCAAGCTCGCTTATTGAAAAATTCGATTCTAGCTCATCGCTACCTGTAGCCTTGTGATCGTCTCGATCGAAGCTGCGGGCTAGAACGCTCGCCCTCCAAAAGGCTGCGACGAGCTGTCGCCCTCCCAAGGGAGGGGACCGCGGTGTTCACCTCTCGAGGTCCAGACCGGTAAAGAGCGGACGCTCCTGCCAGACGGTGAGATCGCTGCCATTTACTGCTGATTGTGCCATCTATTCTCAAGCTAATAGATAATTGTGTCCAAATTAGCCGAGTGCTCTCGCTCAAGCTAACTTTTTACTGCACTAGTGAAGAGAGCGTCTCCGCTCCCCTCTCACTGCACACATTTGGTTCCTTACCTGTTCCATCCTCCAGTTAGCTGAGTACTCTCGCTCAAAGCTAACTTGTTACGACGCTAGTGAAGAGAGTGTCTTCGCTCTCCTCTCACGGCACACAATTGGTTCCTGTTCCATCCTCCAGTTCGCGGAGTGCTCTCGCTCAAAGCTAACTTGTTACGGCGCTAGTGAAGAGAGTGTCTTCGCTCCCCTCTCATGGCACACAATTTGTTCCTGTTCCAACCTCACTCCCCTCCACTGCATATATTGTTTCCTGGCCCGGTTATTTACAGTCAACTGAGTGCTCTCGCTCAGAGTGGTTTAAGCTGCCAAGCCAGCAGCAATTAGTCTGTTTTTGTTGGTACTTTCACCATGTTTAACGGCTGTAACACATGTATGGCTCCTCTTCAACCAGAGGATGGCCATGACCTTTGCCCCTCTTGTCTTGGCCTTGAGCATCTGAGGGAGAGCCTTTCGGAGAGGCTTGGGTGCCCCGCCCAAGAAGAGGACTAAGCATGATAGGCTGTCCTCCAGGGTGGACCTGCTCACTACTGAGCTAGCCCAGATGAAGTCACTTCTGGCTCTCCATTCTTGTGCCCGTACAGAGCACGCCGCTGCACCCAATCCACCCATGGCTGAGCTGGTTTTAGATGACAATGTGGTCTCGATGGCAGCTTCAGCCACTCATTTTAATTAGTATGACGAGGAGGGCCCATCCCATGCTTCTGGGCCTGGTTCCTGTACCTCAGCTCATGGATCCTCCGAGGGGGAAGATGACGGCTCCATGGGTGAGTATCTGAGGGAGTTACATGCATGCTGGAGGGACACTAAGGCTCTTTCACTCTGATGTCTAGAGAGCTTGGGCATCTGATGACCACTCTCGTCCAGACTCGTAGCCAGGTTTGGCTGGCAGTCACCCTTATCAGAGGCATGTAGGAGGATTCTCTGTGCTGTCCCAGTGGAGCCGGGGGAGCTGTTCAGTTCAGCAGTTCAGGTGCTCGAACGGACTGTCCAAGCTAGTCAGACCAGGCAACAGTTCTCAGCTCTTCACAGAGACATGCCTCCCCCCACCGGTAGGCCTAGAGGTTCCGCGTCTGCCTCCCGAGGCCGCTCCCATCCCCTCTCGCGCCTGCAGTCTCAGGGTATGAAGATTCTGCCATACTTAGACGACTGGTTGATCTGTGCACCATCCCAGTTGCAGTCGACCCAGGACACGGCTCTCCTTCTCTCTCATGTTGCCCGGCTAGGCCTCAAGGTGAACATGGAGAAGAGTTGTCTGAACCCCTCTCAGAGCCTAACCTTCATTGGTGTGGCTCTGGACACAGTCACTATGCGGGCCTGTCCATCTGCTCAGTGCCTGGACGACAACCTTCAGCTTCTTACCCTCTTCAAAAATGGGCAGGTCTCTGGCATATATTCTTTTTCTCCGCCTCTTGGGCAAGCTGACAGCTGTCGTTCCCTTGGGCTTGTTGTCACTGCGCCCTCTGCAGAGATGGCTGAACGGCCTCCACTTAGACCCCAAGTTTCACAGGCACAGAAAAATCAGTGTGTCACAACCAGAGATGGGGTCGTTACTAAAAAAAAGTAATATATTACACATTACATATTACTTTAAAAAAAAGTAATATATTACACTACTTCGTTACTCTCTACATAAAGTAATTCGTTACTTTACTCGTTACTTTACTCGTTACTTTACTCCCAGGGCCGGCCCGCCCCTCCCTGCAGGCAGATCACGCAGACTGCTAAAGTTTCAAATGTTCTGTTTAGTTCAGTTTCCATTGTCGCATAAGACTGATCCAGATAGCTCCTGAATGTTTTCCTATCTGACCGTGGCTGTCCTCTGTCTCCTGCTATCTGTATATGTTGCGCAGTCTATCTCTGCTCACGCTGTTGCGTCAGCGTGTTCTCCTGCGTGTTGGCCATGTGTTGCACTGGAGCCAGATTAGAGCACACCGCAGCCGAGCACGTACGAACTGCGCATGCGTGAGTGGCAATAACTCTCCTTACCAGCAGGCGGCGGTAGTGTGTATTCGTCATTCAAAACAGGCAACAACCGGAAAACAGAGAAGAAGAACAGACTACGTGTGTAATAAATAAACAACAGCTATGTGCGTTAGCTTAACCTTAGCATGTATTCTTTGCAGGTGTTTGTTGAGGTTTGATTATGACTGAACTTAGAAAGTAACGAAGTAACGTGTGTCGGGGCAATGTTAGTAACTGTAGTGTGATTACTGAATTATGAAAGTAGCGCGTTACACTACTCCGTTACCGACAAAGTAATATAATTACAGTAACGCGTTACTTTGTAACGCGTTACACCCAACTCTGGTCACAACAGTGCCTCTCCACTCTATCCCCATGGAGGGAGAAGTTGTATATGTCGAGGGGCCTGGCCATGGGCTCCGTCCCTTTCCGCAGAGAGACCGTTACGACGGATGCCAGCCTCTCGGGATGGGATGGGGTGCGGTGTGGCAAAACAGGACAGCTCGTGGGCAGTGGTCTGTTCAGGACTGCACAGAACACATCAAAGTGCTAGAGCTACGAGCTGTGCACCTAGCACTTCCTGCCATACCTGAGGGGGAGGCATGTGCTTGTCTGCTCGGACACACATAAATCACATAAACCACGAGGGGGGGCACCAAATCTGCACGCTTGCTAGAGGTGTCCCAGTCTCTCCTGACCTGGGCAGCTCCTTGCCTGGCCCGCCTACGGTCAATGTATCTGCCCGGAGAGCAGAACCAAGTCGCCGGCTTCCTCTCCCGTCACAAGCCTCCACCGGGGGAGTGGCGGCTTCATCCAGAAGTGGTGACCAGCATCTGGGGTCTCTTCTACAGGGGAGAGGTAGATCTCTTTGCCTCGAAGATGTCGACCCACTGCCCCCTATGGTTCTCCTTGAAGGAGAAGACCAGCCCTTTGGGTCAGGACTCCCTGGCTCATTCATGGCCAGGGTGTCTTTTCTATACCTATCCACCCCTTCCTCTGATCCTAACAACACTCCTCAGAGTGCTTCATCAGGGCCACAGGCTTCTTCTGGTGGCCCCCTTCTGGCCAGCCAGGACTTGGTTCCCCCTGCTGCACAGACTCTGTTGCGGAACGCCTTGGCATCTCCCAAACAGGAAGGATCTCTTGTCTCAGCTGGAGGGTTGGATGTGGCACTCCGACCCCTGCCGCCTCCAGCTGTGGGTCTGGACCCGCTGCTGAGCGACTGCATAGAGCCTGTCAGGAGGACTATTCTCAATGCATTCTCTACTCGTAGGCAGTACGAAAACAGGTGGAAACTGTTTTCTGACTGGTGCTAGGGGCGAAATGAGGACCCAGTACATTGCTTGGTGCCTACTATCCTTGAGTTCCTGCAGTCCCTCATGGACGACGGCCGGTGTCCCGCTACCGTCAGGGTGTATGCTATATCAGCTCAACACGCAAGGGTTGACAACAACACAGTGGGGAGCCATAGGCTGGTATCCTTCTTCTTAAGGGGAGCTCTGTGGCTTTGCCCTTGGTGCTGGATGCCCTATGCTCGCCTCCCTTTGAACCCTTGTTACAGGCAGAACTGAGGTGGCTCTCAGCTAAGACTGCTTTCCTTCTTGCCATCACCTCAGCAAAGCGTGTAAGCGAGCTTAAGACCTTGTCCGTGAACAGCTCGTGTCTGAGGTGGAACTCAGATGGCTCAGGTGTTCCCTTATGGCTGAATACAGCGTTCCTCCCTAAGGTGCTGGCACGCTCTCATTTTAAATCAGCCTATCCAGTGGTAAGCGCCGCCTCTGGCGGTCATCCAAGATTTACAGAAACGTAGTTACATACGTAACTATCGTTCTTCCTACATCCAGGACATGGTAAATCCTACACTTCATCACTCTGCATCGGCCAATCGGCTTGCTACTTCCTCACTGCTAGTTGGACCCACACATAATACACACATGGTATGCTATCCTGGCTGCTAAATGGTAGAATGAGATTCCTACTCATACCAGGATATCAGAAAGTTGACACATCTTCTGTCACAGATCGAAAACTCACCTATTTCCACTGCACCTTGGCCAATCAAATATATATAGAAAATCTCTTCTGTGCGGGGCACTCACAAAGGTTTGGCTTTAAGTGAAGCTAATGCAGTAGCACTTAATCTGGTTGGGTTTATAGATAGGAAATGTACCTGCAGCATTGTTGTTTCTCAGTTTGTTTCTTCATGGTTGAATATTATAGTCAGTCGCTTTGGATAAAAGCACCAGCTAAATGAAATGTAATCCAAATGTAATGTCAATCCAAAGCGTATATATTTTCTAAATACTAAAACATTGACCACACTAGGCCAGAGATTAAAACAAATATATAGGATACCATTACTATTTTGTGAAACACACCACACTCGACTCCACCAACACAAACCGTACACTATAACAGTGTTTTCCTTTATTCCTGGTTGCAAAATGGATCAAATGCAGGTATTGTTTCAATATTACTTGAAAATGATGTCGAGCCTTAATAATAACATTCGTTATAATTCTCAGGACAGAGGTCATGATCTTACGCTGAGATTGAACTCAAATAAGACATGTTTAACCATCAGAATGAAGAAACATATGGCCTCCAGGTTAAAGCAGCTCTCTTTAATGAAAACATAAATCACCCATGAGAATATCCTCCTCTGTATCCTCAGTGCATGAGCAAGGCAAATATATAACGTTGTAATAACACAGAGGATTCCCACAGCTGCTGCTTGTTTTCATGGGGATATGAATCGGCCCCGTGTTCTCTAAGATAAGATCGGATTAAATTAAAAATGATTCCTAAGGGAAGCTGAGCTATTACAGCAGCTAATAAGTTACAGAAAAACAAATAAAGCAAAGAGTGAAAGCACATAAACCATGTGGGATACTGCAGCACTAGGACGTCCATGAAAAAAGGATGCATGAAAATATGACGTGGGTGTGCATCAAGAGAATAAAGTAGTAGTATCAGTGTTGAGCTGCAATAAACAAAGAGTCAAATGATCAAAGCTCAACGTGAGCTGTGCTGATATTCTGTGAGAAACGTTCTACTGCAACTTACTTTAAAGAGGCCCTATGCTGATGTTTGGGTTCTCCCTCTCCTGTAGTGTGTTCTGTAGGTTTCTGTGCATGTTAATGGTCTGCAAAGGCTAAAGTCCCTGAGTTTCTCTCACACACTCCCCTTTATTTTTATTTTCCTTAAAGGTGGGGTAGGTAAGTTTGAGAAACCGGCTCGAGATCGCTAGAATTTGAAAATACACAACCGGAGAAAATCTGCCACTTCCTTATAGAGCCCCTCCTCCAACACACACGAACGCGCACATGACCAATGAGGGCACGAGATAAGTTTGTGCCCCGATGGAAGGCTGACAGGCAGGTTGGCAACCAATCCGTTTAGCCGGCCCGGCTAAACGGATTGGTTGTACTTTTGAAATATACAGATGAAATATTTGTTATGGATTTTTTGTCAAAGCACTTCAGATATTAATAGCTATCGGGATGTTAAGAGCATTCCATGGAATATAACACAAAGTGTATCTCGAGCCGGTTTCTGAAACTTACCTACCCCAACTTTAATTGGCTTTGATTTGAACTATTCACCAGAATGGTCAAACACTATACATTTTTAAAAAAAAATCATATACATTGCTATTTCAGATTTGTACCTTTGTGTGCAGATGTAAAAACACTGAGGTATTTGTCCTCGGTGTTCTGTGCAGCATGTAAGCATATAATAAATGGTGTGTACTATGACTCAGTCGTATGCAGACATTATTGTGTATTTGTAAAGGACAATAACTCCTCCTGTGGGCCTGCACTGGAAGTAAAGGCTGAACAGAAAACTGGTATCAGGTTAGAATGTCTTGGTTTGAATCATTTCGCCCTCTTTATTGTCAGAACATATCTTGAATGTTAGGGTTTTTACCTGCTTATTTCTGACACTGCTTGTATTACAATTGTATTTGTATCTGAAAAAGCTGTATAATAAAATAATAAACACTATTATGTCCTTATATCTGTCTATTATGTTGTTTTAAAACCATGTATTAAATGTGTGCCTAACTGCTTTTTAAATATGCTTCAAAGAGCATTATACATACCTCACCATGCACAAGTTGTTCTGCTGAAGTATTAAACACTACAAACATTCATTCTGTTTAAGAGCAGACCTTGGGCACACAAGCATCACACACACGTACACATGCAGCCTCTAAACGCACATGTATGCACAGATGCACGCATTCATAAGAACTTGAAATGTATGCAGCGCCCACGCCCTCATAGACTCAAGCCGCGCTCCGTCCCTCCTCATGAGCTCCAGAGGGAAGACGCTGCATCTTTAATCACAGATTGGGTTCACAGCGGCGACGTGCCAGAGGGCCATTTCACTTAAAGAGACGCTTCCTGGTTTCAGGTTGTGGTGAGGATAGGTTCATACAGACACCAACAAAATGTGAACTTCTATGATTTTATGGATAAATACAATTATAGCTCAGCTTGGATTTTTTACTTTTACAAGTTATTACTTGAAAAAGAGGAAGGAATTCATCGAAACATAAGTAAAAAAGACTAAACAAAATCTTTAATTCCACCTATTGTACTTATTGAGACGCTTCTGACAGACTTTATTGTGAAATGTCAAAGGATATGACTCCCCAGGGTGTGGTTGTGAATACGTGTGTATGTATATAAAAGCTATGACTCAGTATCTATAACCTTGATGCCAGGCTCATTTGACTTCCGGCAGTTTTTTCCTCTAACACACACACACAGAAAAAATGTCTCCCACACACACTCGCACTGCTAAAGTGACCCGGGGGAGTGCGGCCGGTAGAATGTGGACTATGTTGGTAAAAATAGCTTCTTCTACCATCACTAAAATACTCCCAGGCTTAACCCAGGCCTGACAGTATTCCTTTAGGAAAGTGAAGGATGACACCGACGGAGAAAGACACACAACTGAGATTTTAAAGTATTCCAGGAAAGCCTGTTTTTTGGCAGCATCTCTGACCTCAAATGTGTCTGTTTTACTTGGAGCAGGAAATAACTTTTCTGTAAACACATCGCTTGAAGCTACATCCCTAAATTAGGACCTCTGAATAATGTTTGCTTTCCCATCAGACCGGAGACAAATCCATCCCAGCTGAGCAGGACAACTTTAGAGCAACACAACACGGGTCGTGAATGTGATGGATCGTGTTCTGCCTTTACAGAGGTTTACAATTGGGAGAATGCAATCCTCTAATGTCCCATGGCACCGAATGCATCGCACACAAGCTGGACGTGTTTAGAGCATCAGGTAATTAAGGGAGACATTTTGAGAATCTATCTAAAGCTGTTGCATGAACACTAGCATGCTGTGCATACTTCATAAGTAGAGGACATAAGGGGACTGGGGATGAACTGAGAGAAAGTGGAGGACAACCACTGCTGGGCTCACAGATCAAAGGGGGTGAGGAAAGAGGGTGAGGAAAAGGGGGCAGGGAGAAGAAGAGAAGCAGGAAGAGGGGATAAGAAAGGAATGAGGAGGGGGATACATGTGGGAACCGTGCCAAAGAAAGTGTTTATGCATATGACGGATACCAACGGTCACGGAGGGAGATGGAAGATGGAGCTGCTCTGCTTTAACCAGCCGAGGGTCGTGGCACCACGTTGTTGCAGGGGATTGTTACAATGTGCTAAATGTGTCTATAAATACATTAAGCTCCTCCTCGGGCCACAACTGTAGTTAACAGAAGTTAACTTCAGTACAAGTGGAGGCCGGGCGCTGGCTGGTGGGGAATAGCGTGTCAAAAGACTCTGGTGAAAACTACGCAGCTGCTTCAGTATGTTTTTACTCCACACACACTTGTTGTTGTGTTGGATTGCCCCTACACACACTGTGCCCACTTCCCACCGACTGCTCACTGCTGTGTTCATCCATCGTGTGGAGGATGAGTGCGGGGTTATTCATTGTTTCCTCTGAAGTTTTGAAAAGCTAACAAACATCTTACCTGCGTATGCGTGGAGGTTTTGGAGGCGGGGTGTCCCATCTCTCATCATCTGACTGCTGGCTTGTTTTATCTGGACTGTTCTCCTCCTGGACACACACACACACACACACACATTACATCATGGGACTGAAAAACATATCCTTCAGTCACAACTCTCCAATAACCTTAGGAGTCTTAAAAAATTATTTTTGTAATAATTATAATAATGCATTTCAATTTATATATTGTTATTTTCTTTTTCCACTGAAGTATTGATGAGAATAAAACAATCTATGAAGACCAAATTATATTGAGTTGAAATAGATTTTTATAACCCTTAAGTAGCCTCGTAAATTGTGTGCCAAATACCTCAATCAAAGTATTTACATGTTGGGGGTGTGTGGGAGAGAAATTCCCTCTGGAGAGGGAGCACAGGGATTTTAGTCTTTGCAGACCGTTTCCACAGAGAGCTGTAGAACACCACAGGAAGTACAATAGAGCCTCTTTAAAGAGACCTCCCTCCAGCTGAGAGCGTTCTCTACCAGCGCCCGTCTCGCTCTCTCCTCTAGATGTTTCTGGAGCAGAGGCAGGAAGTTGCTTCACTGAAAGATTTAAATTGTTCCTGAAATAAGCGCTCCTCCTCCCGCCTAATCTTCCCTTTCTTCCTCCCTTCGGCTTCCTCCCCCTCTCCTCTCCTCCCCCGTGACTCATTCATTTGATTCTCTCTCTCTCCACTGATGAAGAGAAGATTCAGGGTTCATGATGAAAACACAGCGTGCTGTCTGTGGAGATCATTTGGTGTGAAAACTCCCTGCTAACAAGGCAGCGCCTGCTGCCAGCAGAGTGTGGGATGTGTGTGTGTGTGTGTGTGTGTGTGGCAGTGTTGGGTGTAACGCGTTACAAAAGTAACGGAGTTAGAGTAATATATTACTTGTTGCTGTAACGAAGTAATGTAACGCATTACTAATGAAATGTGGATAATATTTGACCCGTTACAATGCTCAGTAACGCAGTTACAACACATTTTAACCCGACATTAAATGGTGTTTTGTTTTTTAAGAATGTACTAACATAGCGAGACATTCGGACACCAGAGACAAATTGTGCGGGTATATTAGTAAACCTGGTGTTTACCCTTCAGGCTTCGCGCCGGGATCTTCGGGCAGTTGAATGTTATGCACCCTCTATTCAAAAAAGAGAACGGAGCGAAAAATACAAACAACAAATTGTGTCAGGTGCGCGTGACCTGCTCCGCGTGCGTGCATCAAAGTGCTTCCACAGCAGTGACGCACATCTGTGGATAATCATTTATACGAAAATGGTTAAAGCAACCGTCACTAAACGCCAGCAACACTGCATCTACTGCAGACCGTAGCAACAGGTCAGATGGGGACATCACGTTACCCTCCGCTGTGGACACTAGCTTACTCCCGTCTGACTCGCCGCCCTCGCCCCCGGAGCAGCAGTCTTCGTCTCCCCAAACTACGCCGCCCCTCTGCGGCCCGCAGGTGCCAGGATACCACGGCAAACCAGAGCCTGCCCAGGTATATCTAAGCAAGTACCCGCCTGCACAGTGGGGTTAGGTGGTCATTTTGTAGCTCGTGGTATACAAATAGACAATGGAATATTCATGTGAAAATAGTGCCATATTCTGCCATGCCTGTAGAAATGTTGGGTCAAATAATGCACACAATAGCACAGATGCCTTCACCACGAATGGCTACAAAAAGATCTCATATCCCAAGCTTATCAACGAGCTGATGAAATGTTCTCCAGGTCACAAAGTCAACCTCCCATGATGATGTGATACATCAAGCACAGTACATGTTCTCTTCCCAGAGTATGATGGGACCAAGGTGATGATGTAGTACATGGTTTTAATTATACTTTTGCTTTTCAATGTTTGCCATTTCAAACCATGAGCTGGTTCAAATAATGTTTGCCTTGATTTACAATATCTTCTCATTTGTTTCATCAGCACAGTTTTGAAGCTGTTGTGCTTTTCTTTGCCACAGTCCACTTTGGACTGTATGAGATATTTCAGGATTGCACTTTTAACTCAATTGAAATGTTCTCACTTGCTTGGTTTCAAAACATAACAAAAACCATAATCTGTTCATTGGGGACCATCAATGCTATTTTTCATTGCTGTTGCCGGCCACTATTGCTCATGTAAACCTGCTGCTGTTGCGCCCCCTGTAATCTCAGAGGCACCCTGAGTCATTTTGTTCTGGAGCCGGGCCTGCACACGGCCATATGCTAAACACACTACAGAGCCCAAGCCGTGTCCTGTTAGTGTTTACTTGCTGTCTGCCTTCTTCTGGTGATTTATCTGACGTCCAGCGCTCCGTCTTTGAACCTCTTTTCCTTTCTCTTTCTTGATCCTCCTTAGCAACCTTCATTATAGTCCTTGACAGTGATCTGTACGACTGTATTAGCAACGTGTCACATGTTAAGAATTTACAATCAGAATCGAGTATTCAACTAGCTGTGTAATACAAGTTGTTCGTAGCCTTAAGGGCCTACACAGTTGTTATGCTATACCACATCGCCCTTCACTGGATGTATAATGAGCTGCACTAAACTACATTTTATCATTTAAAATACCAAGCCATTATTTTGCGGTTATTTTTGGTGAAAGTCACTAAAAAGTAGTGTAACTCATTACACTTCAGAGACCGTAATATTGTAATGTAACTTATTACTTTCAAAAGACAGTAATAAGTCATATGTAATATATTACATTTTGGAAGTAAATTGCCCAACACTGGTGTGTGTGTGTGTGTGTGTGTGTGTGTGTGTGTGTGTGTGGGCTTATTGTTGACTGCCATTGAGAGCACCTATTACCTCATTCACACCAACGCAACTCCGGTTCAAGCTCCGTGCTAGAGCTTTTCAGGTTCAGAACCGATTCTTCGGTTTAGCTCTGGCTCTTTTCACACCGCACAGAGTCCGACTGGTAATGCGTTGTTGCGTCATCGTTTGCGTCATGACGTACCCGTTTGCGTGCCTGCTTCATAAAGACAAACCGCGCGGATGAAATCAGTTGCATTCATTTCTTATGGCTCTATCTGCAGCTTTTCCGGAGTCATTTATGTGGTTTAGTTATATTCTTATAAAAAAGTGTACTCGTGTCAATAAAGTTTTTTTTAAAACACAACTGCTTCCGAGGTCGGTCTTATTTCTTAAGGTGAACTGAACCATGAGTGTGGAGTAACGTTGTATCTTTCATTTAAATGAACTGTAACCTTCACCCAGGTATGTAACAGCTGTTCTCAAATGAACACGTGAAGTCAAGTTTAATATTTATAGTTTTATAGATTTATAATGAGTTATAATGAGAGGTGATCAACGTGAATGCTCAGGTTCCACCTTAACACGCAGACACGTTGCTTCACCATGAGCAGAAACCTTTATATATACAGTCTATGGCAGAAACACTGAAACTCTGGTTAAGTTTCTCCATCGTTGTGTACAAACCGGTACAAACTGGATAAAACGCGGGCTTTTTGTTGTTGTTCAGGAGTTGATTTGCTCCTGCCCCTGCCCCCGCCTCGACGTAAGCGTGACGTATGTGGTGCTTTTGCTCTGGCCGGACACTTTTTTGGTGCTTGAAACGAACCGGATTCCGGAGCTAAGAGGCTGCTCCGCTGCGGTGTGAAGAGGAAAACCCGGTGCTTTTCAAGCTCCAGCTCCGAACCGGCCCTGAAACACCGTTGGTGTGAATGAGGTATTGGTGGGTGTTTGAGTCACTGACAATGGCTGACTGGACATGAGTCAGTGTGCATGTGTGTGTGTGTGTGTGTGTGTGTGTGTGTGTGTGTGTGTGTGTGTGTGTGTGTGTGTGTGTGTGTGCTCTTGGACTTGGTGTAAGATAATCACAAGGTTACAGTGAGTAGCAACACACTTGATGTTCACACGCCTACACTTAACAAATTATTAATAAAAACAAACTTTGAAACAATTAAAAGTTTACTGCAGTTCAGTGGACAGGTTTCACACATTCTAGAGATACTATAAGAATTAAGATCATAGGGACAGGTTTAAAATAAATATATATAAAAATCCTCCAGACTCTCAAAGTCTAAGAGAAGAAGATGTATTTAATTGCGAGAAATAAAGTATCCAGAATTCAGTTTTAATCTTTTTTAGTATATATAATAGTTGAATTTAGTTTAGGAGCTGTTCTTATTAACTTTGATTGTGTGTTTTGATCCTAAATGCTTGGTCATTTCCAGAGTAAGGATTAGAAATGTGAGTTCTTATGCAACAAATAAATATGATGTTTTATTTGAGATATTAATACATTTCTGGCTTACATGATCGACTGTGTTGATGAAATTCCAGATTATGTTATAAAATAAAACAATTTAAACTGAGTTTCCTCAAAAGCAAGGACGTTCCTATCTTTAAAAAAACATAACCATTCAAATGAAGCTTTTCCCAAACAGTGTAGAGTGTGGGTCTTTCTAATGTCAACATGGCTGTGTGTCCCTGTGACCGTCTCTTGGAAGGGTCTCCCTTTCCCAACGGATGTGTGTCTATTCTGAGACACAAAGTGCATTATGGGAGAGGGGTGATGTCATCAGAGCTTCGTAAGCAGGAAGTGGACTGGAGGTCTGTGGGTGTTTCTCAATGTCGAGTAAAGCTGCTCCAGAGCCACTATTTCAAGCATACTACGTCATCGAGAGCCGCCGAAGGACTGTTCCAATGTCCAGCATACTTGGAATTCTACCGAGTCCGGCGTACTTCGTAGCGAGACATTTCGAGGCTGCACATGTGTAGACTCCACGGTCTTAAAATCCCCACAATGCTTTGCGCACGGACCAATTTCCCCAAATCTGTGGCGGAAAATGTAAGGCGGGGCTTCTCATATGACGCACACTTGCTCGCCTGTTCCACTCTTTGTTTTCCGAATGCCAGGAAGTATTCTTGCCTCGCTTCTGAAGCAAGTGACTCGGAAGACATGTGCTACCAAGCAAGCGTACTCGACATTGAGAAACACCCAGTGTGTCCTCTGTGTTTGGGTCTGTCAGTCTCTGTCTCACTTTGTCTTTCATCTTCACGAATCAGTGTGGGGAAGTGGTGCTTCAGCCAGTTCCATTACATTATCTAGTGGCAGTCTCTATTATCACGCTACCTTTCTAGATGTTAGAGCCATTAACATTATCTTTGATCTAACGTGGATATATCTGACAGATATATTTGAGTTAAAACGTTATTTATGAAATATTATATTTAGAACCATTAAGATATTTATGTGATATGATATGATACACTTTTTGTGAATGAACATGAAACGGACCAGACCCTTCCCATGCTGTCTCTGAGAATTGCCTGACCAGAATAATGATATTGGGATGTTTCACTCGTAAAGAGACATTTATTTCAAAATGTAAATCTAGACATTGTTGAAATTCTGCTTTGCCATCCTCCATCTTAAGTCCTAATATTCCAAAAGTGGTATAAGAATAATGCTTATTTCTGATGTAAATCAACAGTAGATGCTGTTAGGGGCACTTGAGTTGAACTCAGCTTCCGTCTGAGCGGATTGTCGGGGAGGGAGTAGCTTGTAGCTTCATTAGTTTCAAAGTGGCTTCCCCCAGTCTGCTACACAATGATGTGGCATGATGGACAGCAGCTACATACAACACCTGATTGGATTGTATACAACATGTAATCTTTCAGCGTTGCACTTCAAGCTAAGACGAGTCACAGAGGACAGTTGTGGTACTGCTTCTCAGCTTTTCCTGTATGTTCCATACACCTTTTGGGTTTGGTTGCAATTGAGTGTGTGTTTTAGGGCAACTGAGGATAGTGAAGTCAAATTAGAAAGAGGGCCGTGTGGACTGACACAGCAAGGTTTGTTCTGGCTTTTCTTAAATAGGTCTAACAGTCCCTCCCCTGCGGAGAAGAGGTCTGTTTTCAGACTCTTTTTCTGTCTGTGTCAAAAGCAAAGTGTTCTGAAGGTCTCTCTTCCCTCTCCCTTCTCCTCCCACCCTCTCCCTCTCCTGTGACTCATTATTTGTGTTTCTTTCCCACTCCGAGAGCGTTACTCAGCGACATCCTGTCTTTCTTTAACACCAGACAGCATGCACAATACGTGTGTGTGTGTCATACCATGCCATCGTGTATCTGTGTGTTGGCGGGGCTCTCCAGTAGCTGCAGTTGTTTTTCAAAGAGCTGGGCGATCGCTCTGTGAACCAATTCATACTGCTCCTAGGGAGACAAAGAAAGAGGGAGAAAGATAGAGATAGGAGAAGGTGAGGTGAAGGAGAAGGGAGGACAAGAATGGGTTTTTTGGAAAATCAATATAAAAGCAATAACATTCTTATGTCTGTACTCAAAAACATCAATTTACAAGGCTGTGGAATACAACCTGTGTGAGAACAACAGAAGGGCCTCGCCCGATGCACGCTGATATAATCACATTGTGTTCCCGGTGAGGCAGTAAGTGTATTGCAATGCATTTTCAGAATTACATTACAGTTACCGGCTCCCAGCAGTCTCTATCAAAGGCAATTCTATGAGATCTCTAACAGGGCTCTTTTTATGTGTGGGAGGAGACATCGTATATAAGCAGCAAATGAAGATGGGCGCTTTGTTCAGACTATAACACTCATTCTTTTTTAATGAATGCCGCCTAAAGATCATGACCGAAAGAACGAGATCGCGGATACAAGCGGCCGAGATGGGTTTTCTCCGCAGGGTGGCTGGTGTCTCCCTTAGGGATAAGGTGAGAAGTTCGGTCATCAGGGAGGGACTCGGAGTTGAGCCGCTCCTCCTTCGCGTCGAAAGAAGCCAGTTGAGGTGGTTCGGGCACCTAGTTAGGATGCCACCTGGGCGCCTCCCTAGGGAGGTGTTCCAGGCACGTCCAGCTGGGATGAGACTGAGGGGTAGACCTAGGACCAGGTGGAGGGAGTATATCTCTTCGCTGGCCTGGGAGCGCCTTGGGACCCCCCCAGTCAGAGCTGGTTGATGAGGGGAAAAGAATGTTTGGGGCTCTCTGCTGGAACTGCTACCCCGCGACTGCTACCCCGCGACCCGACCACGGATAAGCGGGAGAAGATGGATGGATGGATGGCTGCCTAAAGATTTTAAAGAAATGGCTAGAAAATGAAGATCCTCCCAGGTCAAACCGCTAGAACCGGTTACAGATAACGGATGGAATGTGTGGACCCCGGGCTAGGAAGCATTTTGAAGCAGGTGTGCAGCAAGGAACACAGAAGGCAGAGACATGACCCGAGCTATGGAATGGAGGAGACGCTGCCACTACTGTCACTCATTGTCCCTCAAATGGGGGACCATATAAAAAAGACAGACATAACTTGAAGCAACTTCTCGTAAAGATTAGATAGATAGACAGATAGAATGCTTGTTACGCAGTATTATTTGTCCTTACGTGTTTAATATTGCCTACAAATAATGAATAATTTTTATAAACAAGATTTGCACCCTCTGGGGTAAGGAACTTGGTGTTTCAATTAAACATTGAGACATTTGTGCTGGTGGAATTATGTTCATTTGACAACCAGACACACATCACACAATGTTGACCTTAGCTCAGAGCTTCCCTGTTTGAAGGAAGCTTAGCATTAGCATCAAATCCCTAATTATTATTCTGGAACTACTGAACATTATTCCAATAACTTTGAGTCATGTGTATTTCAGTTAATTGACCTTAAATGGTGACACTTGTCTGTGTGATAACAAAAAGTGAAGAACAAACCTTGGTCTGAACAGCAGAGTGTCGTTGCGTCCTCATCTCTTGGATCAACCGAAAAACATTAAAATCTTCTGGTATTTTCTGTAGAAGCAGAAAACAAAGGTGTTAATTCCCACTTGAATCTCCACATAACAGTTACCCTGTGTATTTGAACAGGTATGATTTAGGTGTGTGTGTGCACGTGTGTGTGTTCACATACCCCAGCTTTCAGGAGGTTCCATGTGTAGTCGATAGCACAGATAGCACCCGTCCTCCCACAGCCTGCACTGTATAATCAGTCAGAGAGATAAGATTCAACAGAAGCAGACACACATATGAAGACACATATACACTCCTGAGCTTTATCCTTGACATTGCAAATATTAATCCACTTACAAACAACTCATTTCAGTTTGTGAGAAAACAATAAAAGGAGTACCGACAACCACAACACCTCAGCAGACAGGATGGAGACAGGAGCTACGGAGCATGTGGCATTACGTCCGACACATAAAAACATAAAGTCTCTCTCACGCTGTCACAGAGCCTCTGCGGTGTGTGTGCACACAGACAGCAGAGCGCACCACACATCTTTACAGGAGCAGCTTCAGTCCTGCTGTGCAACAGAGGAACCAGGAAGCGTCCGCAGGCTGCTCATTAGAGCTGATTATACACACACATGGAGACGGTGTGTGTGTGCCGTGTGGATACCCACGCATGTGTGCAGCATAAACCGATAGTCTCATGAATCAGTGTGCTTTGCATGTTAATGACGACCCAAAATTAAGTTCTTTATTGGTGGGAACTGCCATTCATCTTTGAGTCATTAATGTTTTGCCGAGACCCTTAACAATACAGTAATCCTATCTCATAACTATATTAGCTATTATAAGATTCTCAACAAAATAAGTTAGAGAGGACATATTAGTGTTTCCTCTAGGATGGAGTCATTGCAGCGATGCTAAGGCACCTGGGCCCAGCATAATGTGAGCGCGGAGCGCTTGGATTTTTTTTAGTGTGTGCACGTGCGAAGTGCGCCCCGCCAATTTGTTTCTTTGTGTCTGCCAGCACAATACAGACTCTTGAGGCCTAGTACCAGGGCCGGTTCTAGACAATGTGCTGCCCAAGGCAAGATTTTATATAAAGAATAAATGAAAAATCTCTACAAAAGACAATACACTACAAAAACAGAAACGTATTGACATAGGTAATATGCTTCAATGTGGTGCACTTTGAGCACACAATTACTAGAGACCTGATCTAGGGGGTACAACTCTAAAACACCCATATGAAAAAGATCTGTTTACATTTTAAGTGCCTTGGAAAGTAACTATCTAAACACTCAGAGAGTCCTTTACTTCACTGAGCCTCTCAGTCTGACAGGAGAGCTCTCCTCCACCCTGGTTGTAGAAACATCTACTTCTTATATTCTCTCTCTCTCTCTCTCTCTCTCTCTCTCTCTCTCTCTCTCTCTCTCTCTCTCTCTCTCTCTCTCTCTCTCTCTCTCTCTCTCTCTCTCTCTCTCTCTCTCTCTCTCCTCTCTCTCTCTCTCTCTCTCTCTCTCTCTCTCTCTCTCTCTCTCTCTCTCTCTCTCTCTCTCTCTCTCTCTCTCTCCTCTCTCTCTCTCTCTCTCTCTCTCTCTCTCTCTCTCTCTCTCTCTCTCTCTCTCTCTCTCTCTCTCTCTGAGCTGAAAAATACACCTTTATTGAACATACAGTAACACAATACTACAAATCCACATAACAAACAATCAAAAATAAAAAAGGGTCGCCACTTACTATTATTTTAATAAAAAGAAAAAAAGAAAAAAAAACAGGCTGGCGCCCCCTTGCAGCGGCACGCATATTTCAGCAGCGGCGCTGCACCGCCGCTATTTGTATATAGGGGAAACACTGCTCCTCATTTTCAGGTGACATGTCTCCATCTCCATGCTTTAATTTTCAAATGCTTTATTTTTCTCAAAGGCCTACTTAACAGGAAAGGAAAACCCCCAAAAGCATAAAAGGGGTCTTTAAGATGGAACTATGGAAGGATACATAGTTTACCAAATCTACATTATATATCAGCAAATGATTAAACACAAGTTCTAGCTTTCGCCAGAAGTAGTTGCATGTGTGTGTGTCTGGTCTAACTACAGTGTTCAAACTTGGAACTCAAAACACACACACACACACAGTAATGCCAGCCATCTGTTGCAAATTCTCGCTGCTTCCTCAAAGAAAACAACTGGCCATCTCATGAATCGTACAATTCAATTTGAAAGCATAAGCGAGTAGAACATGTGAGTCTTTAACTAGAACAGGCAATTGGAGAGTGAGGTATAATTTAATAAATAATAAACATCAGTCTTTTTTTTGTTGCGTTGCCTTAGTTACAGTACATGCAGCAATAGATTTGAGTCTGCACAGTCTGTCCGTGCTGACCTACCTGCAGTGCACACATATGGGAACATCATCGTTCTCTTGGTATTCCCTCATCAGTGCGATCATATCCAGTATGGAGTCAAACGATGAGGGGACGTCGTGATCCGGCCAGTTCATATAATGGAACTGTGTCAGCCTCCGGTTTTCCTACACACACACACACACACAGATTTTTTTAAAGAACATTTCATTAGAACAAATGGTCGATGGAAGGACAGGGACTTGAATCATCAGGCAAAGATGAGCAGCCTGAGTGAGTGTGGGGGCGATATGCATTTCATTACTTTTAGTGGAGTTACACAGTGATGATATGAACATATTTGTAGCATTGTTGATTATTTGTACGTGATTTTGCATACATTTCCAATATTGACTTTTTATTGTGAGGACTAGCAGGGGAAACAAAAGAACGTCTACAGTGTCAGAAGACTTACATTCTCATTCTCCACGGTCAAAGTCCTGATAAAGTAGTCCGTTCTGGCCTGCTCTGACTCCTGCACACAGCAGACAGGGAGAACATTAACACAATCCTTCACTAAAACGCCATTAGAACACAATGTGAGAAATGCAGGAGCCCAGACCACCCGCCCCCTTTTCTCCATACACACACACAGCTGTGATATTAGAGATTTGTCTACTTACACAGGAGATTCTGAAGGGGCCAAAACTCATTGGCTCCTCCCCAAGCAGCGGGAAATACCGCTCACACTTTTTCTAACGAGAGAAGCAAAGGAGTTAGCTTTGGCTGAGAACAACACACCAGACAAATACCACAGCTTCCGATGCACACACACGTTCTGGCTCAGAATAAACAATTCATGTGGAACATCAGCAATGACAATTACAGCAAAAAACGACTGAATATAAGATAACCATATGTTCAAAACTGACATTTGTAGTTACATATGCTCGTTATCTGAGACATCAATCACACTTTTTATCAGTCAGTTCAGGCGTTGGTAACGGCTCCAGCGACATCTTTTCACAAACACTGCGATATCATTTTTATATATACAAACATCATCGCCAAGGACAGATGAGGACAAAAGAATCGAGGGGCAAATAAGTGATTCTCTTTACATTCTAACTGACAAACACACTGATGGAACCAAAGACATAGTGTATGAGGACACATTGACACACACACTGGAACGCACGCAGAGGGATTACATATCAGGGCCTTACCCTTCCCATTTCAAACTCTCGACAAGCCATCACAATAACCTGCAGGGACACAAACAGGAAGGATTACAAATCAATATTTATACTCACGGATAAATCGTACATTTCCGAAAATACTGCTTCCTTCCTTTATGTTCTACGTATGCAATGCTGTAGTTCCCAAATGAGGTGCACACCCTGCAGAATATTAAAAGCTTAAATAGAGAGTGGCTCAACCTTTCTGTATTTTAAATTCAGTCTCGCAGACTTCAGACCACTTTGATCCTACAGGAGTAATTATCCCAGCTGCAACGTCCCGAGTGTGAGCTGAACCTTATCACAGCTCCCCCCTTTCTGTCCATCTGCTTCAACCATACGCACCCCCCATCTGTCTGACATTAAATATTTATTTCCCTACTTTAATTATTGTCCCCACACAAAGCGGTAGGTTACATCTTTCTGTTGCTATTATATTGGACCCAGAGGCCCTGCTCTATGCCACCAGCCTCCTGCTCTCTGAATCCTCCTGTCTGCTTCCCCCATCCTCTAAGCCAGTGGTTCCCAACCTGGGGGGCGCGCACCAAAGATCGCAGGGGGTGCACCAGGCCACAGATGATTTGAGGCCAAAAGCCTTGTCTCTACATTACAATAAAATATAAAAAATAATTGATGAATTAATTTTAATAAAGATTCAAGTTAGTAGCTATTAAAGGCATAAAAAGACAGACATTTATAATTGTTTCTTTAATAGAAATGTTTCTTCTGCCCGTAAAGTGTCCAAACCGGGCTTGTCTGGATAAGCACATTTTTAAAACATAGTCATTGTCCATGCCGGTTTCAGTTGGATTATTTATCACAGTTGCTCCGATCAGAATCGGTCTCCTCCATTTTCGTACATTATTTACGACTTTTGAATTCACGTAAACACATCGGCAACATCCGGCTTACTTGGAGCATGTGTTTTAAACAGTTTAATCCTTTGTGAATTGTTTCCACTTGTCCAATAACCATCAAAGTCACTCCAACAGTGCTCCTTAATTACGCTTTCATCCTCCTTTAACAAAATACATCACATTCCAGTTTGTGACAGTAGTTGTAGCATTTTTGAGACTTTGAACCCCCCCCCTTGTGTGTGGTGAGGGGGGGGGAAACTTCCAACAGGAGTCATTTGGGGGGGCTCTTGGGAAAAAAGGTTGGGACCCCCTGCTCTAAGCCATACTTACAGCTACATTATACTCCCAGTTCATCCTCCAGAAGTCGATGACAGTGTTCTGCAGGGGGCCTTGAGTTGCAATGTACGCCTCCGGGCCATCCATACCCTGGAGGGAGCGAAAGAAAGCAAGATCACAAATCCATCCTGTTTTTACACACTCTATCTCCCTCTCATTCACAGAGCACTTTATACCACATATATCTTCCTAACACTGTAATCAAAGTGTCAAACAATAAAAGGCCTTTCAGGTGCTTTCTTTTACCTTGATGAAGTTAGCATTGACGTAATCCGAGTCATTATTGGTTGTTTTTAAAGTCAGCTTCACCCTGGTGTGGTCAACTGTGGATAGACAGAAAGAAAGAAGTCTTTACTTTGGTTCATGTTAAGTATTTCCTACTTGCAGAGGCAGAAATTAAACACGACAAAGAGAAAAGAGTGGATTGCAAATTGGGATAAAGCGAGAGACAATGAGAGGACAAGTAGGAGAGACATGTAAAATAAGGTTAATGGACACAGCGCATCCTCATTTCTGTGTGTGTGTGTGTGTGTGTGTGTGTGCAGTCACATCTGTTATGGATGAACCGCTCTTCCTTTGCCATATAAGCAGCTCATTCACTAAAAGCTTTAAATGTCCCATGTCATGGCCATGGTGCTAAGAGGGCTGCAGCACCCCCATCTGCGAGGCTCCACTCGCAAGTGGCGCACCTACAGTGGAAGCACGCCACAGTTTGGCCGCTGCGAGGCTCCACTAGCACCCACCCCCCGTCACAGTTGGGGGGTACAGGGTGTACTTTAAGGGTTTGTGACTCTGCAGACCGTTTACATGCATAAAAACTAGTGCTGGAGCGACGCGACGTCGTCGACTTCAAAATATCGTCGACGACATATTTCCGCGTCGACGCGTCGCTACACACACGTGGGTGTGTAAACAAAGCAACAAGCCGTTCGCAATCGCACTTCAAACACAATGGAGACTGAAACGGCTGCCACCTCCTCCTCACAGGATTGTGCACAAAGCCCTCAAACGAAAACATCTCGCCCTAGGTCTTCAAAAGCATGGGAATATTTTAAAGTTAGTCCAAAACGCAAAGATATTGTCATTTGCAGTCTTTGCCAAATGGAGTTGGCATATCACACAAGCACAACGGCTATGTTGGAACATTTAAAGCGGCAGCGAGCTGTGGTGGCTACCATTAGCAGCTAGCATTTGCTCTCCGATTTTTACATAAAAATGGAATTATGGATTATAAATGCAATCATTTTGTTATACATAGACGTTAAAAACCTATGGATTAACCGATTCAGCCGCGTTTTTTCTCATTTTAATGCCATTGAACACGTCTTTTGATCAGATTGACAGCTACGGTGGTGAGACGATCTCCCTAGAAGCTCTGTAAAGGTACGTGTTGCGATGACTGTATTTGCTTCCCCTGCCCGAGTTCGGATGACTCAGTGATGATACTATATCCCAACACAATCTGTGGAGTCTCAGCTTTAATCGGATATCTTGTATGTGCAGCTACGATAAGTAATAAGGGTACTTTTATCTTGAGTTCTGTGCCAATGTCCGTTAGCATTTTTCGCTCAGAGGTCATTTAGATGCTTCTTATGAGATTGTGTTTTGTTTTGGTAAACATGGTTTATATCGTCAATTAGCTGAGATTATTTCCGTTAATCTGGTATAACACATTAATAGGTTCTTAAATATTAAGATGCCCTGAGACAGTGTCGTAAACATTTTTTTTTACATTACGTTTTTTATGAATTGAACAACAGAAAAATAATCGTTAGATTAGTCGACTAATCGATCAAATAATCGCCCGATTAATCGTTTTCGAAATAATCGTTTCCCCCCAGCACTAATAAAAACCTTCATAACACACAAGGGGACGGGTAATAACTGGAAAAGCATGACCGTTTTTTTTTAATAGTTTATAGTTATACATGGGACCTTTAATGAATGAATGAGTGGGTGGATGGAAGGAAGAAGAAAAAGAGGACAAAGGTATACAAAAAAAATAAAGTAGAACAGATGTTGGGTCACGGAAGCTCCCCCTGAAGTCACTAATGGCGCATTTCCACTGCAGGGCCTCGCTCGGCTTAGTACGGTATGGCTATGCCTCGTTAGGCCTTGTTAAGCCAGGCTCACATTATGCTGCGTTTCCATTACAGTTTAGGAACTGGGGTAGTAACTATAGTAACGCAGTGTTGGCGGAGCCGTGACGTCATCTTCAATGCGAAACACAAAACCAACATCATCCGTTAGCTGTTAGCACTCAGAGCTCACAGCTCCTCATATCTGATCATAAACTAGACAAAAGTTAAACATACAAACCACAGACTGTCTGTGTCATGGAGAATACAGTCGCTGGTTTATTTATGTCTGTAGGCTGTTGTTGTGAGTGTGGACCGTCAGAGCATATATAACGTTAGCTTAGCCAAGCTCCATTTAGAAAACACGCACTTTAAAGGGTTTCTCGCCTTTGACAGGTCTGCAGACCTGTCAAAGCATTGATTCATGGTTTTTACTAACCGGTATCAGTATGTTGTTACTTCGGCATCATTTTGAAACGTGTATTACAATTTAAATCACGGTAAAATATGTTCATTTTGTTGTAGTTGCCAGCGATTCTCTCACTAGTTTAGCATACTCAGCTCGGTTGCTGGCCCAGAAAGAACCTCAATTGTGAATTTTGGAGAGCCAGAAAAACTGTGAAAAAGTACCCGCGAGCCGGTACTACGCCTAGTGGAAACGCAACCAAAAACGGGCCGGGCACGGCACGCTTAAACCGCGCTGTAGTGGAAATGCGCCATAAGTACAGCAACAGCTGTGTGTGTGTGTGTGTCAGACCTTTACAGCAACTAGGAAATACAGTAGCCAAGAACAGTTACTTTGTGCTTTATGTTAGTGTATGTATAAGTGGGAGACACGTTTTCCCATTCATATTAACATACTTCATGTATGTGTTGGTACTTACATGGCAGTATATCTTTATATCTGTTCTTCTTGACATTCTCCTCCTTCTCTCCTACGTTGGTGGGGTAGATCTTCTCTGTGCGGTATTTAGTCGATAACCGCCGTAACCTCTGGAAAAAAACAAGAGGAAAATAGATTTAATAGAGATAGATGATGCATTCTTTTCTCCTCTCTGCTCCACCTACACAGATTATATGGGATTTGTTTCTAAGTATAAACGAAGGAAAAGCAACATAGGGTTACACTGATGATGGGGGTGCTTTTCTGCAAAGGGAAACAGGAAAGAGAGAAATGATAGCAGACAGAATGATGACGGAGAAACTTAATCTGAGAATCACACTGAAATACAGAGTAGAGAGTAATTTCAGTTTTAGGAAAAAAAACTTAAATGAGTGTTGAATGAGTGAAAACTCAATTTGAGTTTCAATCAAGCTTTGCCATTACATATGTTCTGCCCAGAGCCCTGTCTTACATACACAGCGGTTACAATGGTTAAACTCACACACATATTATACCCACCCTTAATGTTAGGAATACCACAGCTCCTGTGCATTAAGTGAAGTGAGGCCAGATCTAAGTCTGACACTGATAAGACTCATGCAGTCAATGGGAAGCAGGCTCAAATTCAGCTAACAGTTCTTTAACTTGAGTTGACTCACAATATTCACCAACATGAAGAGCCCCTTTAATGCTGTTTGGGGTTTTCCCTTTCCAGTAGTGTGGGTTTTGGTGCATGTAAACGGTCTGCAAAGGTTAAAATGTGTTCTGTCCACAACAAATATGACCTTAAACACCATTACTTTCTACTGTAATATAATTACAAAAAGTAGAAAGGCAGATTTAACTGGCCAAAATAAACCAGTCAGTGCCTGTTTTATTAAATTTAAGTTTTTATTAAAAGTGAGATTGTAATATTTCCTTCACTGAAGCTGAATTTAACTTCTGTTCGACAGCTATCATACTGAATAAATATGTACTGTGAATGTATGGCATATGGCTGTCTAACAGAAGTTAAATCCATTTCTCACTTATTCTGACAATGTACTTAACCCCAAATAATATAACCCAATAATAGTGAAGTCACGTTGTAATAATAACTCATCTCTCTCTCGTTTTATTTTTCAGCTTTGCCAAAAGCCACTGTGTCAAGTGTCCTTCCTGGGTTGCCGCCCGGAGTTGTCCAATATGGCGGACCATCTCGCACATGCGCAGTACAGATCGGGCAGGGGTACGGATCGGGTAGTGACAGCCCCACCTCTCCCCACCTCTGCTGCTCACTGCTGTAGCATAGCTACTGCTACTGACCATGCTACAGATGTTAGTGCAAAATCTACAGCTCCTCTAGCACAACCATCAGCAACACGTGGACATGGAGAACTACATGAACTACATGTTGCTAAATCCACCGCGGGGCATAAACAGAAGGGCAACCATGGCAACCATGCTCGGGGGTCTTCTTCGCTGCTTTTGGTGTATATTGTGGCAAAAGTACAGCGCCACTTACAGGCCCGGCATATGTACTACAGCGTCTCCAGCGCTTTTGAGCGGTTTCGTGCGGAAGTACAACGCCACTTACAGGCCCGGCATATGTACTACAGCGTCTCCAGCGCTCCCGAGCGGTCTCGTGTGAACGGAAGACTTTTTTGATATCGTATTCGGTTCGTTTGCGTTTCGTATGCGTTTGCGTGTAAAATGGGTCTAAGAGTGACTGCAGGCTGCTACGTGTTAACCACACACACCAGCGTTTCCGCCAGGGGGCCGTCTTGCCGTCATTTGACGCCCTTATTCAGCTCGGGACACCCTGAACTCGAGCCGAGGACATCCAAAAATATTAATAATTCGAGAGAAGATCGAGAGTTTTTATCGCTTGAAATTACGAAAAGGACAAGGACATCCCTCTGTTGGAGGGGCAAAGGAGTCTGGTGGGATTCTTTTCGGAGTATTGAAGGTCGTTTCCCCGACATCGAAGGTGCCTGCTATAGGACAACACGGAACGTGCACGATTTGGACGCGATGAGCGGGGGGGTTTTAGTGGAGCAGCGGCGAAACTGAGGCTCCGTGGTAAACTGTGAATGAAGAGCCGTTTGGGAGCCGCAACAGCCAACGCTTTAAGAGATCCCAGCCAAATGATCCGGCTCACTAACGTAAAAAGACAGTATCTATAAGGGACGGCTCAAGTCCAAAATAAAAAACAACCCCCCTCGTTTTTCGGTTTTTCCGAAAAACACTGGTTCTTTTTTTCGTGGTTAATATGTTTTGGATGCATATTGTTCTAGTATTTGTTCAGGTTGTTACATACAATTAGTCTCTGTTGCTACCTGCTGGTGAGTAAATATTAAAATCAGTTAAGATTGACTACCGGTCCGCGTTTTTTTGTATTTATGTATGTATTTGCCGGTCCTTGGCACAATAAAAGGTTGGGAACCTCTGGGTTAAATCACTTCCTTCCCTCTTTCTGAGACAGTGAGGAAATGAGGCATCACTCTCACTCCCCTTCTCTCTAACGGTCTCTGAGAAAGTCAGCGTGGGTGTTGGGCTGCTGGAGCTCCGTGTGAGGAATGCCCCCCGCCCCCTCTCTTCTCTGTGGCCCTGACTGTTACTGTGCCGGAGACACACAGTACATCCTGACACCAACCCTGTTCTTCCTGTCCCTGTTTCTCCTCTGTGCTTAAGCAGAGACATAAAATAATACACACAGAGAACGCAAAAACACACACAACAGGTATTTGTAATCCGACATACATAAATATGAAAGCTGTGATGAAAATGTTTAAGCGGACATATTCTGCAGCTCATTTTCATGTTCATATTAGTATGTAGTGTCTCTACTGGGACATGTCTCTTCTGACCTTAGCTGTCGTGTGGGTATCTATTAATGCTGCCCATTATGGGCACAAGCAATTTTCACCCATTTATTAATTATATGTTTTAAATGTGAGTGTTTCCTATCCCCTAAACCTCCAGGGATGTACACAGTTTAATACTGGCAACTTCTTATTATGGGAAATATGAAAACGTCTTTTAAAACTACAAATCCCAGTAGAGACGTGCCATAGATAGAGAACATGTTGCGAAACACAATAGCCAGCATGTGTAGTTCTGGGGACAGGGTGGGGGAGGGGGGGACGCGGTGGACCGGGTCTGGACCCGTTCAAATCCAGTTTTGGACAGTCTGCCGTGGTTCCATCCCATTTCAAGTGCTGTTCGACGCTCTTCACACTCTCCAATCACAGAGCTTGAGGACTATCACAGGGTTTGTCAAGCGAAGCGGAGAGAATACTTACTTCCGGGTGTAATATTCTGTAAAGCAAATGAGCTGCTCTGACCCTCGGTCCTGACGGACTCCAACTTGTGTTTATTAATCAAACAAATAAATAAACACAAGTATAATTATGTGTTATTGTTGAGTAAATGGAGAATTGCACAGGGGAAAATAACTTATCTATTGTGGTGATTGACATTATTCACCCACGGATCTATGGGTTAGGGTATTATTCTGTACGGACATTTTAGTGAGCCGGACTTCCTGTCTCCGCCGGTCTTCGCTTCCCGGGCATGAAGCTGTTTGCATGTGTTTTGAGATGCTAAATAAAAGTCTAGCTTCTACCTCTGATACCCCGCCTCCGACTCCCATCTCTCGGCACCACACTATGCCACAATTTTAGATGCGGATTTTGTTAAACTAATACATTTGCGCTGTGGACCAACACTATACATTGACGGGGAAGGGGGTAGCAATAAAGATAACACCATTAAACAGTTACACAACATAACAAAAATAATATTGATAGCAGCGTCCCTAGCAACCACCTTGGTAACAATGAAAACGTTGTATAGACACAATTTCTTGAAGTAATCTTCGTAATAACTAGCAAACTAAAGATCATGTACATCCACTGCACACATAATCTCAAATAACTCATATTTCTCGCATCAAATTACATCAAAAGGCATTTTAATCACCAAACTAACCTTAAAATAGGCATTTTCGTAGAAATACTAACTTTTGTCTAGTTTCTGAACAGATATGAAGAGCTGTGAGCTCTGAGCGCTAAGAGCTAACGGCTGTGTTGTTTTTCTGGGGCTCTCATTGAAGATGACGTCACGGCTCCGCCTACACTGCGTTACTATAGTAACTGCCCCAGTTCCAAAACTGTAATGGAAGCGCAGCATTAAAGTGAGCCGGGCCCAGAGCCATATAATAGAAGAGTTACGACATCTCCGTTCACTCCAATGGACCACTTTTTTACAGCAATGGCGGATCGTGGAGCCTCTCAATCGTTCCCCGGAAGTTAGCGCCAAGGCTAGCAGAGCTGTAGAGTTGCAGCATAATAGACCGTTCGTGACGGACTTTTAAAGGTAAGAAGAAGTTTAAAGATTTATATTGCGGATATTATCAGTACATCTGATTCAAATGAACATGTGTATTAAAGGATGTCAGTGGATTATCCCTAAATTAGTAGATTTAGGGAACGTTTACAGATAACAGATTAAGCTAGGATACCGAAGCAAGTTAGCAACACACTTTGAACAGCCTTTTAATTGTAAATTCCGTTCTCTTAATGTCTATTTGGTCCAACGTTGTTGAATTAGAGAAGAGGGGCTTCTAAATGGGATTGTATGCGGGGGTGGAGGGAGTTAAATATTAGATAAATATAACTTTGGTGCGTGTAAGAGTGAGTAGTTTTAGGAGAGCCATATTGTGTCCTTGTGATTATGTTGATTATTACCTGTCTGTATAATGTTGCAGCTCAGCTGATTTTGGATTGATGGCAAAGGGAGGGGGACTTAACTGAGAGTGAAAACACAAGGTACGTTTAATACTACTGTTTTATATAAGTAAGCATACTAAACATGCATTATATCACTGTATTATATAAGTAATCTTGTTAGTAACCTACTGTATGGCAGGTGGAGGGGCAGTGATGTTACAGGTGGAGGAGCAAAACTGCAAGACTGCAAACTCACAAGACAGAGAAATCAAAGTGTGTTCTCCAGATAAATATTTCATATTTTCTAAAGATGTGGAAATGGCACAAAAAAAACTTGAGAGCTGTAACCAAGACAACTGTAACAACATGAGTAGAGAGCCACCAAGGTTTTTCAAGTCCCTCTCTTACTCCATTTTTACCAGATGTGGGACATCGGGCATGAAATAAAGCTGGTGTTGCTGGATGTGGCACCGATGTTTTATTTTGGTCCACCCCAAAGGATTTCCACATGGCTCGGTTATGGCTACCCATGTCGGTGGTGACATCAAGCACATGTAGCCCTATGGATGCTGCCCAGGCTTGGAATTTCGTCATTTTAGGGGCAAGGCCATTTGGCCTTCCCGTTCACATTTTTTTTAAGGGCACAACGGCCACATCACAGGGCACAAAGGCCACATGACAGGGCACAAAGGCTGTTTGGTTAAATTACGCTGGTCAATCAACATGACTGAAAAGTGTAGCACTAACGTCAACACCAGTCGTTTTACAAACGGCTGAATAGCAATAGTGTTTCTTAAATGTATACGTTAAGTTCAGCCATAAACCACATAAGTCAGTCAGTGGTAGACAGTAAGGGTACAATTGTATTGTCACTGGCCCCACCATTGTAACCACTGGCCCGGAGCATTCGTCGACCAAAAAAAAATCGACTAATAATGAAGAAAATTAACACAGTTGTTGCAATAATTTATGCACTAACTACATTACTACTTGTACTACAACATTTGAATCATCAGTTCTTCCTCATTTTCCTCAATTGTTCATATTTGGTTTATTAAAATAATGATATTGTGGTCATTGTTAAAAAACGTCTGCTATTATTATTATGAGTATTACTATTTGTATAATGCACTTTCTGCCTTCCTGTCATTAGGAGTTAGACATGTAATGGCTATGTAATTGATTTGATTAGATCCTTCATTATCCTAAACTGCTGGGACATTTCACCAATACCTTTATATTGTCTACTCTTCACTTACTTGTCAGCATAGGTCGGCATTGATGTACAGAGCCGACAGAAGACCTTGTTTATACTGGCATCATATTGAGAGGTGCGGTGACGCGTCCTGAAACCAGGAAGTAAGCTGCTGGTTCCCTCCACAAAAAGCAATGGAATTTCTCCACAGGGTTTTGTAAAATAGCTGGAAATAAGGTCTGTGGAAAACAAACCTGTTTGATAAATGCACGTTTTGTACAGCCGGATAATCTCCACATGTCTACCCTACTTTTATAATTTCGAATCATAAATCTAATAGATAGATTATAAAAGGGTTTTAGGACGCGGCACTGCAGCCAACTCCCTGTCACTCCTTTAACTCCTCCGGTGACTTTCTTTTATTAGAAGATTGTTTTTTGCCCGGCGCTTGGCCGGTTACCGCTCGTATTAAAAACATTTTGGCGAATGGTTAGGTGGCGTGATAGTCTGTAGTGAAGAAGGAGCGCCCTCACGCTGTGCTCCGCAGCAAACAGCTGTTTGCTTTTCCCCCCAACAACCACAACCAACTCACGAAACGCTATGTTGTAGCGTTGATAAACGAAACAATTTAACTAAATTGCTAGTAAAAATACCAATACCACAGGACATTTTTTTTTACTTTTGACAGGGGCACAAAGGCCACTTTGGCCGTGAATTGCATTTTTTTCAACAGGGCATCACGGCCATGGCCGTCGTGAAATTCCCACCCTGATGCTGCCCTCTGTATTATATCAATAATGATTGGCCTGTACTCTGCTCCATTGGTAGAATTGCCAGTGTAATGATATGCCACTACTTGCTTCCACCGTGTTGTGTTTCCAGCCAACATAAACACACAAGCATGTGTTGCCACCCCTGTGTGACCTGGTAAAGTCACATCACCGTACAGTTTGCCTGTAATCATGTCTAACTCCACACTTGGTGTGATTGCCATTTCATCCAAGGTCAACACACACTCCCTTTCAAGGTCTGTCAATCAATCTGCCTTCAATTTTAGGAAATCAAAGACCTGTCAACACACCAGGCTCAAACTTAACACATTGCATCCTTCTTTGCAGTGTCCTTATTCTTGGAAGGGGAATCTTCAATTCCTGCAGAGTTTTGTAACCCGTTGGTCCGCACCCAAAGCACATTTTTAAAGCCTTCTTAATTGTCTCATTGCTCCATTTCATCCCCTTTGTTGTGAGTCTGCCTAATGCCTTAAGTTGGTCTTTTGAAAACGTTTTCTTATATTTCTTGTCCCTAATTTTCATTGTTGTCTTGAGAGCTGCATTTTCCTTCCTGATTTGTCTTAGTGCAGCCTTTGCTTTTTTGGTGATTCCTTCTTGGCTCTTTAATTGTCTCTTTAATTGTTTTAATAGATCTGTTTGACTGGCTGCTGGTTCCCTCGTATGCTGACTGGCTGCTGACTGAGTGGGTGGTGTCCGCCCTCCCTGTCTCTCCTCACTAGCCATGTCCTCTCTTTCTTCACCCTCACTTTCCTTTCTCTCAGTCTCCTCATCCCTTCTTCCCTCCATCTTTGAGACTAATGTAAGTAGAAGACATGGCACTGTACATTTTCGAACATTTTAAATATTATACCACTTAAAAATAAGAAATATTACTTTTGTTACTAAGAGTTCATACTTATTATACCTGTGTCACCTTTCACACTATAGCTGTGATCATGAGCTATGGGCTTTGTAGATACAGGTCCCGGGGTGAATCGTGGTGCAGGGGCCCTTCTCTTTTTGACCACAGGGGGCGATGCACGAAGATGGTGGCTATAGCCTCTGCTCTCAGCCTTGCCCTTTTTTGTCTTGACAAACTGGTCTGCATCAAAATGTGCCTGCGGAGTGACTTGAGGTTACTTCACACAAAGAACAACTCAGTTTTGTCTGCCCACATACATATTCCATAGTGGTTGAATACACAGTATTAGGAAACACTTTATACTTACTGGACATGTTATACTCATTACATACTGTATATAAAATATGACCAAGAATGTGAGACAACTTTATAGAAATTCACATCACATCTGTTACTGATGCCATTTGTCATACTTTGTTAAACTCACAAATAATAAAGTTCCATAACTTCAGTTGGGAACAGAGACCACACCTTATCTCCCCAAGGCAATTTCCCATCCAATAGGTGTGCTATATAGGTGTGTATAACCCTTTCTCCTGTCTGTTACTCCCTCTTTCAGCACAAGAACCAGAGGGGGATTCAATGGAGCCTGAATACCTGCACTGAGACCCTCACCCTGCACCCTGAGTCTCAATTCTGTGTTTTTCAAGCCTTTCCCTGTTTTTTTGTATTAAACAAATCATGAAGCTTTCCCAATGGTGTGGTTTTTGTTTGGTGAAAAAGTGCAAATGCGGTGTATGTATATAATTACATCACATGTTTTTTTGCTGTTGGTCGTGAAATTGCTCCTGCTGACTTGAGCCAGCCATTTTTTCCTCCGCTCTGTGTCAGCGGGGAAGCCGTACATTTGTACTCCTTTCTCTGAGCAATTTGAGCATCCCCAGGCAGCACAGCAAACCATGGTGGCGACTAGGAGGCAGCACAGCAAACCAGGACAACACGGAGGAAAAGGCACCGACAAACTGCATGATATGCTATTCAATGTTTATTGAATTCCATGTATTTGCAATGGATGTTCCTAAAGCAACACATTTAACATCATCATCATCATCATCATCATCATCATCATCATCATCATCATCATCATCATCATATCCTGCTAGTCCTTTGATAGTCACCTGTCGGTCTCCTGTCCTTTCTGAAAGCCATAAAGATGACATTAGTCATTTAGATAACTTGTGTCCTCAGTTACCATGGGGATTACTGAAACTACCATGAATTTAAGAAAATGGTAGAAATGAATCTAATCTGAATTTTAAAGCATGACTTTAGATCCCCTCCCTCTAAATGTATCAATAAACATTAGAAAGTGATGCTCCTGACTACCATACAAGTTTAAGAAGATAATATTGGTTTGAAAGAATTCAAAGCTATAAATAAACAGCAACAGGCTTTTTAACCAAGGCACTGTTAGTAACATGTAAACTAGCTGTTCTAACTAATCCTAATATTATCACTTAATATTAGCAAATTCGATTTTATTTTTTAAAACATATTGATGTAAATACATACACATATCGATTTGTTGTATAAATATTGCAAATCAAAACCTTTATTCACTAATAATTACCAAACATCGTAGTTCTATCTCCTGTTATCAATGCATTCACATTGCCCGCCATGAACTTCCGGGGAACGATCCTCGTCTACATGAACCACGTGACGATAACCGTTTTTGGACTTCCGTTGTCGTAACTCTTCTATCATATGGCTCTGGCCGGGCCTAATAAGGCCTAACCAAACCGAGCGAGGCCTGCCGTGGAAACGCGCCATAATACACACTTAAGACGCACAATGAGCAAGAGGAGGCAGACAACAGTGATTTGTGATGGTTTTTGATTCCCGCAACCCAAAAACACATTCTGCTGAGACTATCATGCACACTAGGGCTGTGCATCTTCACTGGTCTCACGATTCGATTACGATTATCCTGTCAACGATTCGATTCGGTTCGATATCCCGGTGCATCCCGATTCATACCAATGCTTTGCATCCTCAATTTTCTATATTACTGCACATGGCTTATTTTTCATCAATGCATACATGCAGTAAATACATATGAACTCTCTTTTTATTATTTAGAAAGTGCTTCAGAAATCAATAACATAAATGTCTTGACATTAATTTATAAACCAAAATAAATGAATTGTGTAGGTCTAGCCTCCGTGTGTGAAGTTGTTCCATCCTCAAAAACAAAAAGTTAATGCTTCTGCAGTCGAGCTGCAGCTTCTAGCCACGGCCTTCTGTTAAGAAAGGACACTGAATGTCCTGAATGAGGCCTCACACACAGGACCTGAGTCTGAACACAGCAGACAACAGGAGTATTTACAACAGCATATACAAACTAAAATACTGCATGTGGGTGCACACTCACATTCTCTGTCTTACTGTTACATAAATCCCATGAATGTATGAGATTAAATTAGCTTCATTATATCTCAGTGATTAAGTGAATAATAAAGTTTATATCGGGTCACTGTCAGCATGTCACTCATTATTTTCAGGGAGGGGGCGGGGCTTGGAGGAACGGAGAGGAGACGGTGATCGCGGAAGCTTTTTTCCTCCTGCCTTCACGTCTGAAAATTGCTAGAGGACATTCATACTTTGCAATCCAAGACTTAATTAAATCCACCAAAAACCTGATATGATTGTAACTTTTACAACTTTTGAAAAGCATAAATCCCTGTCACACTCCATGTCGCTGCAGCTCAGAGACACATGGACCCTGTGTCTCTGAGCCGCAGCGACACGGAGTGATTCGGAGCAGGTCCTTCTGCTGCTGGTTCTGGACTGGTGTTCTTGTGTTGGTGGATAAAGCAGACTGCTCCGTGTTTCTGTGCCGCTGTCACGTCTGTTCCCTGATCTCTGCGTCACCAACCGATTTGATATTAAAGTTACAGAAAAAACGTTATAGTAAAGCCGCGGCCGGAAAATCAGGAAGCAACGTTACTACTCTATAACCGATTATCTTCCGTCACTGCATCGAGACCGAATCGTCCACGTCCGCATCGCAATGCATCGTAGAAACGATTATTTTCAACACCCCTAATGCACACATTGCTCCGTTCTCTGTAATGATGATGAGTATATTCTCTTTGTAGCCTATTTCACTTCATTTACAGAAAACTGGAAAAACAAGTGGATTCCTCCTAAAGTCAATTCATTCTGACATGCTGAAGCACCTAATCAAGGATTTGGTTTGGCCCTGAATCAAAATACATGATAGACTGGCAGCTGCCATTTAGGAAGAGATTTCCTGTTTTCACAAGCACACGACTTGTATAATCACAGGTCAAACTGCAAAGGATTATCCACACCGAAGAAAACTAGGGAATAACAACTTTAGTACCAGGCTCAAAGACATTTCAGCAGTTATAAATCCAGGTGTACACCTTCCTCTCTCAATTCAGAGGAGCAAACCAACAAATGTTCCACTTCTAAATAAACAACAGCTTGTTTCAGTCGTCAGAAAATACAGGCTGTCTGGTATCTGTTTAGCTGACTGATAAGGTTTAAAATAACATATTTCAATCAGATAATAATAATGTTATGCTTCCATGTTACTTTTTTTTGACGGATTGTGGAGATATTATATATGTATTTCACCTACCACAACTGTTAAATTACCCACAGGTATAGAGTATAATAGCTGGTAAGGAAACAACACGTGTAAAACAGCTAGCCGTTTTTAGTTGTTAATTCTTAAATCAACAAAATGAATATTGAATGATTTGAAGCAGTTTGTGAATGCATCAGTGCAACCCTGTGGTTACGGTTAAATATAGAGGCTGGCTGTCATGGTATTTTCCAATTAACCAACTATTTCCATCCAAGCAAGTTGTATGACATTTGATTATAGGCATTGCATACTTCAAATGTGGATTGGGTCTTAAGACTAACACTTTAATATTACAACTATGGATGTCATCAATCTTGAATAACAACTTAAAGTCAAGTTTAATGATTTATCAGGTTAATAAACAAACACACACACCACACACACACACACACACACACCACCACACACACCACACACACACACACCCACACACACACACACACACACACACACCACACACACACACACACACACACACCACACACACACCACACACACACACACACACACACACACACACACACAGGAAGAGCAGTGTGCAGCTCTGTAGCTTTTCTAAACAAACTGACAACATAGGTAACTTGGAGAGGAAATAAGAAGAGAGTGGAGGAGAGGAGATCTGGAGTATTTGAGATAAAAAAAAAGGGATTTTTGGAGAAAGGTGGGAGAAGCAAAGCGGAGGAAAGAGGGACAGCCAAGGCCTTTAATGGCGCGTTTCCACTGCAGGCCTCGCTCGGTTTGGTTAGGCCTTATTAGGCCCGGCTCACTTTAATGCTGCACTTCCATTACAGTTTGGGGTAGTTACTATAGTAACGCAGTGTAGGTAGAGCCGTGACGTCATCTTCAATGAGAGCCCCAGAAAAACAACACAGCCGTTAGCTGTTAGCACTCAGAGCTCACAGCTCTTCATATCTGTTCGGAAACTAGACAAAAGTTAAACAAGTACAAACCACAGACTACCTGTGTCATGGTGAATACAGTCGCTGGTTTATTTATGTCTGTATAGGCCGTTGTTGTGAGTGTGGACGGTCGGAGCATATATAACGTTAGCTTAGCCAAGCTCCATTTAGAAAACACACATTTTAAAAGGTTTTTCTCCTGCCGTCTGTCTGCAGACTTGTCAAAGCATTAATTCATGGTTTTTACTAACCGGTAATCAGTGTGTTGTTACTTCGGCATCAATTTGAAACGTGTATTACAATTAAATCACGGTCAAATATGTTCATCTTTTTGTAGTTGTAGCATGCTCAGCCCGACTCAGCCTGGTTGTTCCTGGCCCAAGAACCACGATTTTATGGGGCCAGAACAACTGTGAATTAGGACCCGCTAGCCGGTACTAGGCCAAGTGGAAACGCAACCAAAAACGGGCCCCGCACGGCTCGACACGCTTAAAGCGAGCTACCCGCTGCAGTGGAAACGCGCCATAAGAGGCTCTTGGAAACTAAGCTAATGGATTCCTTTATTCCTTTGGTCTATTCACATGCTCTCTTTACACACTCAGTCGCTTCACACTAGCCTCTGCTCTGAATGAATGGAGGGGGGGGGGCAGAGAAAGAAGGCAGAGATATGTAAACATACTTGCTTCCATCAGCGCTTCAAGTATACTCCTCTATTGGATTTGTTGCACAACAACTGGAACAACTCTTTCATTAAAAGGAAAATAACGGTCATAAAAAGATTAAATAGAGGAGGAGATTTATGGAGAGATGCTTTATTAGATCGTATAATTAAAAGTTCCTGTTTAACTTTATTAAAAGTTCATCTTGCCCTGCAACTAAAAGTCATTGCCAATCTCAGTTAATGTGAGTCAAATATTCTATTATTTGATTGACTTAAAAAAATCATTTAAATAGAGCAAAACCTAATTTTAGACAAACTAGTAATGTTTTCATATCTGCTAAACTAGTGAGGAACCTTTAAATTGCTTTAAAACACTTTTTCTGTTAAGTTTAGATGTTGATGCTTGCATGATATAAATGTACACATGACATATGTCATAGGAAACACATTTACAGGTACTGCACTTGTTTGATTTACAACTACCTTACATAATAGCTACGTTCAGTGGCGGACTGGGACTAAAAATCAGCCCGGGAATAAAATAAAATCGTCCCTCCGTTGCCTTCTGCACATAGTGCGAGGTGGTTGCTATGCAACAACAATAACAGATAGCGAATGTCGTCGTTTAGGTGCTTCTTTTTTTTCTGGAGATAGGCACTTCTCAATCCACTCCTCCATAGTAAGTCCACCTCGGAGGTCGAAGTTAACCGTAAATGTTTCCATCTTAAGCTTTGTTAGTTAGTTTCGTGACAGTTGTAACGGTTCTCAGACGCGGAGGGATACTGATTTGTGAAAAGTAACAACAACTATTCCCTGGATATACGCCATGATATACGCTCATTATATCACGGCTAAGAAACATCAGATTGCTTGATTTGACTTGTCCGTTTTATAAACATATACTAACTGTGCTTAACCTCCCCCCCCCCAAAAAAAAGATGTAAATCAAACAAGTACAGTACATGCTATGTTATAAAGCCGTGGAGGGCGGGAGTTTATAAACCAAAGAGTAACCGCCCTTACGGGACGCTGTAATAAGTAAAGCGAACGCACCCGCAAGGACACCTGGTCTCCTATTGGTTGAGGGATTTTGACAGGATTGTTGGACAAAAGTTTCGAGCGCGCACAGAATAGATCTGAGAGCAGAACAAATCTGTAAGCAGCAATATATCTGAGTGCAAGCGTACAGTTTGAGCAGAAGCAGAGCACTATTTGAGTGCGAGGACAGGGTTTGAGGGAAATAAATACATAAAGTACGCTCTCAAATTTAAATACCACGCTCTTGAATAAAGATAGGGAAAAACCCCCATAACGGAGATGCGTTATCAAATGATGTTCACTTGCATTTTTGTCAAAAGTTCAAACGGTGTCAAACTGTTTTTCTCAGGCCCCATGTGTGGTCAGCCCGGGTTGTCTACCATCACTGGCTGTATTGAATTACAGTACGATCTTGTTTTAAATGCATCACAACCTCGCTTCAGTGCTCTCAACTCTGTTTTGTCCTCATTAATTAAATCAAAAATGATTGAAATAATCAAAAATCTTTCTCAAACAGCTCCTTGTCTTTGCACTCTCTTTATTTGAACCTTTGTACTCCCCTTCCGTTCCTTGTACCCTCTTACTTCCTATCAGTCAGAGCGTAAAACAGCATGAATGCCAGTTTCCTGTGAACACTGCACTTCCACACACACATGGGCGTTGCCCCCCAAAAGCCCTGTGCAGACTTCACAGGCGGCCCCTCCAGGGTGCGATTGAGTCATGTGTGCTCGCAGACACATTTCTTCACAATGACTTGACACAAGCTAAGATGGGCGGAGGATGCCAGGGCAGTTGCTGGGCACACAGAGCGAGATGGAATGGAAAAGAACATTAAAACAGAGAAAACAGTATTAGAGGTAGAGGTAGGCAGAGAGGAAAAATAGATGTAGTTGTTAGTGGGGCTAACCTACTTTCCGTCTCCTGGCTGAGTCAGTCGGCGGTGCTGTACTTCTCTAGCACGCTGAATAATTCACACAAACAAAGACATTCTCCTGCTACAGCAGAGGGCACTGATTGGCAGATGCCTTCTTGCACAAGCATTGGGGGAACAGATTTGCGGTCAGGAAATGTTGGTGTAGTGGCAGAGAGGCAGTACTGACACACACACACACACACACACACACACACACACACACACACACACACACACACCCCCCCCCCTTGTCATTGACTTGCACAAAGCAGGATGTGCTTCCCTCCAATTAACCATCAGGCTTTCCAATCTGTGTCTGTCGCTGTGTGTCATGCCGGTCTCATTTTCTACACACTGTTCTTCAAGTCACACAGGAAGCAGCCGAATATCACAATACGACACAAAAGGCAGAAAATGTGGTTTTGAATTAAAAATAATAATATGCATCATCCTTATATGGTTTAATGTGGTTTTGATTGCTCACGCATCTGATGGCAATGTGTGTTTGGTCAGCAGCACAGTCACGCCGACAGCAGGAAGCACCTGGCCTGAACCAAAAGCATTCAACAAGCCAATTAAAAGCAACCACTCTCACTTTTGGGGGCCAACTTCCTGCCGGACCTCAAATCTCAGCCTGGCGTTTACAGTATACATACAGTATGCAAGGAAAGGCACAGAAGGGAAAGAGATGGAGGAGTTGCCATCACAACACAGTGCTAAGATACACACACATTTACAATATCTGCATAACTCACAGTGTCCTGGAGTAACACACTAGGTAACACACTGAACCCCTGTGGTGCTATTCTGCAGCTGACCGCCATGTGACTTTCCCTGTGAACATCAGTATGACATCATGTTCACAGCGGCACCTCCCCTTCCTCTTCACCATCAACGGTGCCTCTGAAAGCAGCTTGAGAAACCCTCAACCTCACTGTACACAATATATGGATACTATCAACTGGGACGTAACAACTGAAAGCACAGTTTGCCATGTTTGCATTTCAGTTCAAATGGGTGCCTCCCCCGTCATATGGAGCACACGACTTCCCGCTGCGCAGGAAGCAGATGTGGACACACCACGTATAATCCCAGTCACCTGGGACAGGAGCTCATTGTGTGCTTAGTGTGTGCATGTATTCATCACTTCCCTGATAGCCTTCACCGGGGGTCAACCTGTCCTCACAAGCCTGAGTCTGCTGTGTGACGCTCTACACCTCTCACTCTTATGGGAGCCTCGTCTGGACTAACGTGGGTGCATCCATTTTGCCTTTCTGTGTTTATTTACTGATATTATAATAATGTAATACACTACTGGTGTAGTTTCCTGTCCAACTCAAGGACGCACAGATGCTGCCGACATGTTTGGGTGCAAGTGATGTGTGTGAGTTACCATAGTAAAGATGGCTCCTCAATGAAGCACACACACACACACACACACACACACACACACACACACACACACACACACACACACCACACACACACACACACACACACACACACACACACACACACACACCACACACACACACACACACACACACACCACACACCACACACACACACACACACACACACACACACACACACACCAGAGTGGAGATATTGCGTGGTGTCTCTTCTGAGAAACACGCAGCTCGGGGCATAATGCTGGTGTCTGGTTTAAGCCGTGGGAGGGGGGTGGGGGAAGAAGGAGGATGTGACACCAGAGGATATTGGGAAGTCTTGTTACAGTAACATAAGGCGGGCTTACAGTTGTTGCCACACACACACACGCATACACTAACAAAAACAGCAGCCGACCCCCTGCTGTGTACCCCCTTACGCCCACACACACACAAACAAGCTAATGCAAGCACAGAGCTGCACAAACACCCACCAGGCTTCTAATTGGAAGCTGGCTGAGCCAAAGGCATGTCAGGAACTAGTTACGGCTCCATCCTCTTAAAGTCCAAATGAATGACATGTAATCCCCTGTTTGTCAAAATCCCAAAGATATTTATTAATATCAAGAAAAAAGGTGTGCCTCTTCAGATTATAGGGGCTGAAAACTGAATTATTTTAGGTCATTGTATAATAAATAAAATTATTTTTCTATTATCAAATATTTGGCAACCAAGTCATCCATTAGCTGTTAAACGTTGCAGCTCCGTCTATGCGGTCACTAAACTACCATGCTGTTAAAGGAAGGTGGGGTTCTTGCATCCCTGACCAGCAAGAGTGTGTGTGTGTGTGTGTGTGTGTGTGTGTGTGTGTGTGTGTGTGTGTGTGTGTGTGTGTGTGTGATTGAACAACCAGAAAGGCTTCCAGAGCATGTGCTCCAGGCTCAGATGTGCAGGCAATTCAAATGTACACACCACCACACACACACACTACTAGCATGTTACGCATTGTCCCATCTCCTTTTCTTGCCCCCCCCTCTGGGTGTGTTATGTCTGCCCGACAGGACACATGTTTTGAGAAGCGTGGTTGCACTTTTTTGCTTTCTTTGATGTGCTGCTTGGGAGTAATCTGCCCACAAAGGTGGGACACACACACACACACACACACACACACACACACACACACACACACACACACACACACACACACACACACACACACACACACACACACACACACACACACACACACACACACACACACACACACACACACACACACACACACACACACACACACACACACACACACACACACACACACACACACACACACACACACACACACACACATCTCCAATGTCTAAACTCTGTCTAGACTACAAAGTCAAGCCCAGTGTTCCCAATAGCAGGAACGTGTGTGTGTATGCCAGCGTATTTAGAAACAATAGTACAGGTACACATACCAGACTGATTTCCTGTATATAATCTGATCCTTTTACATCTTCCACATTAAAACACTTGGTAGCTACATTTGCTGAACCTGTGAGAGGATTCTTACACCTCTATAGGACACTTCAAGTATCTCCTGCTCAGAGGTTGCGCTAGACATGTTCACTGCCCGTCATTTTGACGGGCAGGATCGTAAAATTGTAAGATTGTTAGCGCCGTGTTATGCATGCCCACTGCACCTCGTGGGAGTGCGCACAGCGTGAAGCCAAAACTCACAGACATTTCAATGATTTGTTCGGCAAAGTTGGGTTTGGAAACGGTATCATTTCCTTTTTGGCAGGCATGCTTAACACCGGAGCCTCGCTGCGGGGAAACTTTGGTGCTGTTCCGAGTTTGTTCTAATCCGTCAAAATGACGGACTGCTTTCAGATTTTTCCGTCATTGTTAAAAAAAGATCCGTCATAGACGGAAAATATTCGGTTAACGCGACCTCTGCTCCTGCTATCTCATACATAGCATGCAATATCCAGGCATCTGTTCATAAGCAGACGTCTGTTTCTATGCAATATGGGAGCACATGAACAGACGCCAAAATGGCAATGTGTTCTCAGGTCCATTATTGACAACAAATTAGATTTTGGATTAGTACAATGTTGTGTATTCTGTGAAAAGACATACAGTATAAAATAGGGTTTGCATATCAACTGGGGACAACCGTGCACACATGTCAAACGTGTTCAACAGTGTGAGGAATTTGGATGCAAGTAATAGCAGGTTTCTGTCAGGCTGCATGGCGGCCGAGCACAGGGGTTCCCCCCGGGGGGTTACGAGATGATTAAAACATTTTTTTTATTATTATTATCATCAGTGTTTCCCACATAATTTGATTCTATTTGTAGGGGCTTTGGGGGGTAGCAGGCTGAAACGTTTGGGAACCTCTGCCCTAGCAGATACAGAGATGTCCCATAACACAGTTTGTATGTCCTCAAGCTCAACTCGAAAGACATATACAATCAATTAACTGCGTTATCAAAATGTGACCCTACATGAAAGACCACCAGCGTCCCTAAATTGCTTCTCTCTCTTTGCCCTAATTGAAGTCAAATAGAGAGAATGAATGTGCCCACAGGAAGTGACATCAAACCTGAAGGGCGAAATACTGCCTTCATAACAGCAGCAGTTGTCGCTGTGCAGAATGTCTGGATCTGCGTTCACTAACCCGAATTATGAGTCAGCAACATGAGTTTAGAATGTTCTGGTCAAAACTAAATGTAACCTTATTCAAACGGAAAAGTCAACATCAGTGGAGAAGCGTGTGGCAGCAAATGACCTGGACTTTAAGAAACAGGGCGAGAAAAACCAAAGGGTTTACGATGAAAAATCTGGTGATATTGTGGGTTTTCTTTCATTCAGATCGCCTACAATTTAGAAGTCCTATTTAGCCGTCATAACGAAAACTATGTGACATTCTTCTGTTATATTTTGGAGGACAATTCAAGGTTTAGATCAGGAGGGTCCAAACTTTTTTCTCCGAGGGCCACATACAGAAAAATATACGAAGGGCTGGGCCACTCACTAGAGGGGAGGTATAGTGCCTCGTAAGTTAAGTTATAAGTCAGCAAAATCAATCAAATGTAGGTAAATTATGCTTAATACTTGAATATGCTTTAAGAAAAACAACAGCCGACATCATAGCTCTCAGAAGGGGAGCCGCTCAATCCTTGTTTGTTTGTAGCCTTTATTTAACCAGGTGAAGCCCCTTGAGACCAACAGATCTCTTTTTCAAGGGTGGCCTGCAGGACATTAGTTACACATGTAACATAAAGACAACAGAACAACAATAATGATGACATACAACATAATGTACAGGGTACAGTTTACAAAACTCTATGTACAGTGACAGGTACCATGAGTATCAAACAGCATGTCACCCAGCCGAGTTTCAAAATGATGCAGGGGAACCAAAGCGCTCAGTTTTAAACATGTTTGCAGACTGTTCCAAGTTAGTGGAGCTGCACAACTAAGAGCTTCCTTCCCTAAGACAGTCCGAGCACTTGGCACATTTAATAAAACAACATCATGAGATCTCAGGCAATACGTACTTTCAATTTGTCGAGAGATCAGACAGCAGATATAAAAAGGTAGTTTACCCAACATGGCTTTGTAGATGAACATGTACCAATGACTGAGCCTCCGTACAGTAAGTGAAAGCATACAGGGTACAGTGATGAGTAAGTGCTTTACAGTTAGTAACACATCTCAGAGCACTGTGATAGGCAGCATCTAACTTGTTCAGGCAATGGGCAGGTGCATTCAAATAGATCAAATCACCATAGTCCAGCACAGGTCAAAAGGTCACAGTGACTAGCCTTTTCCTTAAAACAGAAGCCTCAAATTGCTTATCGTAAGAGGAAATAGGAATGATATATTTCAAGCGTGTTATGAAAATAAGTTATTGGGCTTTTTTCTTATCAAGTTAGATTTGTTTTAAACTTGAATTGACTGAATTTGTTTGAAGAGTGGGCTTCTTAACACATGAATACTGTGTAATATCTGTTTTCATATATATTTAAGAAGTACAATACAAAACAAGCACGACTTTCATTTTTGGGCCATACTCCATTATACTTTTTTAATTTGCTGAGGGCCGATTCAAAATGGCCCGCGGGCCGCATTTTGCCCCGGGGCCGTAGTTTGGACACCCCTGGTCTTACTTTGTTAGTTTTTGGTTCAAAATAAAAGTGTGTTCTGGCCACAATCACACAACACATGTGTGTTTGGTGGCACAGTTGCCCTTTGCCCACAATTATTTCTGACCCTGATTCTGGTTGTTTATATTGTTTCTTTTTGAGCAATGAGCAAGTATTCCCCAAATATTGTATCTTCTTTTAAAATCTTCTCTGGATGGTTCCATAACAATGTCCCTGTAACGAGCTATTTGCACACACACAAAACCTCGGCCCTCGCTTACACAAGCGCAATAATAGCTGGTTTGGAAAGTGGTTGGTTGACAGAGCTGGTTGATAACTACCCTAAAACAAGTCAGATTGCCATTGTTTGTTTTGTGAACAGCGAGTGCATAGATGTTCCAATGATGCAGAACCTGCGTTATAAGATACACTTCGACAGTAAATATTACCGTTCATCCCTTTTGTATCCCCTTGAATAAAGCCATTATCATCAGACCAAATTGGTTTAAATGATCATAGTGTTTGTTTTGTTGATTACAAGCTGCATGATATCGTTGCTGAAGCTTAAATCTCTAAATCCACCAATGTAGTTATTTCGATGACTAAAACACCAGGGTTATGAGTGACTGAAGTGAGTCTAATTTACACCTTGAAGCTGTCTCCTTACACTTCATGGAACACTCCGATGTAATCGCACACATGCACCAGTACGGGCCATGTAATGAGATCAGCCGTCTCCACTTGAATGTTGCTAAACAAAATTCTTTATAATTAACAACACCCTGTTATAAAAGAGACGGTCTAAATGGGTCGCAATTGCTTTTCAAAGGACACATTTGGGTGCCAGAAAGGAAGTGTTCTTGTTCAATGAAGAAGCTGCAGAAGAAGAACCATCAAGGCAAATCATCGGACTTGTTGCCTTCGCAGAGCACTGTAATTATGCTTATAAAACACTTTCTATATATAAACAACAATAGGCAGTTAAAGTGGGTGTTATGTCAGGGTGTTCTGGTGACTCAGTGTGCAAAGGAGCACACCCCATGCGCTTGTGGTGTTGTGAGTTTGACTACAGCAATTGAAAGCTTGACTTAAGGCTTGAAATTGGTACTACAGAGCGGCAGCGACCAGCTAAAGCACTGACTTGTGTTGCCTGTGGCTGATGAGCAGTTGTAATTGTGCTCGGTACACTGGCACAGACACAACCCGCCTGTTCTCCATCAGAACAACATTTCTGGTCTACAGGCCGGTTCTGTAGGCTGAATAATGTAGGTGCTACTTTAAATTCACTACCAGATCCTTGAAGCTCCATCAAATAAATACCATAAAACTGACACCCCACAAAATAACTTAAAGGGGACCTATCATGCAAAATGCACTTTTGTACATCTTTTACACATGAATATGTGTCCCCGGTGTGTCAGGGAACTCACCGAGTGTCAGAAAACACAACCCTCTCTCTTTTCCTCCATACCCAAATCTCTAAAAACGGGGCTGCAACGGAGCTGATACAGATTTGAATTTTTCTGACGTCAGAAAAGGGGTGCTCCGGCCTATATGGGCAACCCTCCACCTATCAGGGGAATGAGAGACCGCTCGAAAGCGCTGGAGACGCTGTAGTACATATGCCAGGCCTGTAAGTGGCGCTGTAGTCTGCTACAAAAGCAGAATCAGCCCTTGCAAAAACAGGACTGGAAAAGACCAAAAAGAGCGAAATGAGGCATGGCTAAAATGCATGATCTGTTTGGTATTTTGAAAAAAAACTTCACAGACATGTTGGCCCTACAATATATGTTTCAAATATAGCATGATAGGTCCACTTTAATTACTGTGAATACCCAGATTTAAGAAATACTTCTAATTGGAGCACATACATTACTTTTTCACATCAGCTGTTTAATGGTTATGTTACTGCCTGAAGGGATGAGTGCTAGGGCTCACAGAAACTCATTGTAGAAGGGAATTACTGGGTTTCATGCCGATAAAGCTTATCGAAAAGAAATTGAACAGATATCACATGAAGAGTTAAGGCATGACAAGCAGTGATGTCATAACGTTTTGAAAAGCGGGTATCTGATTAAAAAGCGGGGGCTGACGGGATGTTTTGTTTGGGAAATTGACATTAAGAAGTCTTAGAAAATTAACTGTCAGCCAATAAAAATACATGCTTAATATCAGTTTAAGCAAATGTACAACTACTAGATAATAATTACAACTAAATGGCTATAGCATAAAGTTAAATAATAATTAGTTTTTTCTCATCACATGCACTTCCTCAATACCTCTCACAGCCCAACGCCCTGTATGGTCTGGTCTTAACGCAACTCTCGCTTCCTCCCAGTTTTATGAAACACTCGCTCGAAGCAGGACAAGTCATGTTATCAGCCCACAAATGGACAAATATCCACACATTTCCTTACTTATGAATCTGCTATGCTATGTAACAAATGTCGTGACAAATGGTCTAACTGTTATCCAAAGCGTGCAGAGGTGTCGAAAAAGCTGTAGTTTTAAAGCCAGAACAAAATGTTATGAAATGGGCCAAGAAAGAATGTTGCAAGCTCCAGCAAGCAGCTTGGATGAAGTAGGGAAGTAAGGAGAACGAAGTGTGTGTGCAACTGTAGGCAGAAAGAAGAAAAAGTTCTGACGCTGATTAGCCTCTTTTTCAAGGAAAACAAACACTTCCCTTGCCTGAAACATTAAATGTATCATAAAGGAAAGCTAAACCAGTCTGCCACTACAACTAATTCAAATGAACAAAGGCCTATTGTATCTGAACATTTAATGAAGGTTAGATTCACAAATTAAATCCCCTCAGTTAGCACAACATTTTCTCACATCAATCAGCCATTAAAACAAAAATGACCACATGATGTTGCAAATATGTCAGCAATTTCACAAGCCTGGGACTTGCCCTCTTTGGGGGTCAGAGATGGGCCACAACAACATCCAGTGATGCAGGGTGGGTACACTTATGACTGCAGGTCAGTAGCGGTCATCATAAGGCTAACTTAATGTTACTTTAACAACAAATGTCTCTACTTCACCTCAAAAGGGCCTTTCCACGTGTAACTAGATTAACAAAATACCGTAAAATATGCCTTATAATTTGAGCTATGGGCCTTACACTTATTTGCCAGTTTGTGTAGGTACATGTAGCCAGTCTAATGCAACACACCTCACGAAGGCTAGACTACTCAGTTTAGTTTGAATTACCTTTATTGTCATTTAAGAGGCTGCAGAATGTAGTAAGCTACATTTGATTGCATTGCAAAATGTCTCTAATACGTTGTGCACATCATTTTATCAATGAGTGTAATAAACTGGCAAGACTATATTTCACAAACGTTGGTTTAACAGTCTTTAGGTGGATTTGTCTACAACTGCAGTACATATTTGTTCAAAACTACTACTATGAGCAATCATACCTAACATATTTCATAGAGAAAATACCATAACAAAACTGTCCACAGGGATAATACATCCTGCTAAGTGAGGACAATGAATCATGCACTGTATCTTAACAGTCAGGCATGGCTATCAGACATAAGCCACAATAACACTTTATGGCAGCATTCACTGATAGGCTAAGCTATCCAACAAAGCAATGTCTAAAATGAGCCCAGGGGTTGGAGGGTGAATGTGTGTTGTGTAGCTGTTGTCTCTGCATTTTAAAGAAACAGGAGCCGGTGGTCTGTGGTTTGGGAGACAATGCTAGGCCGCCATGTAAAGCCTAGAAATGGGAGGAAAAGGAAGAGGGCAGTGTGGCCGCCCCTGCCTCACCTCCTGGGGGAGACAGGGACCGGGGAGGGGGTGGGATATTGAGGGTACGTGTGGAGGAAAATGTGGACATTATGGGGGAGGGAGGTTTGGTTGAGATATATAGAGGTGAAGGAGGCTAGGTAAGCTCATGTAAATGTAACCCACCATAAAGTCGCTGCCGAAGTTGTCCTCTCCCCTCTCCTCGTCCCCCTCGCTCATGGCCTTCACCCTCTGGATAAACTTTCTCAGGATGCCGGCTTGGTCCATCCTTCAGTCCTCTTGTAACGTATCCTTTTCCTTTTAAAAACAACCTCCCGAAGTAGCAAGGGGGGCAGAAAATTCAAAAATAAAACAACAAAAGATGGACACAAGGGAAAGGGAGGAGGGGGGGAATAAATAAAAATAAATAGGCTTCACGGATCTTCCCAGAGAGTCATCGTCGGTTCATAACACAACACCTTTTTTTTATTATCGCCCCATGTTGTTTCTCCCTTCTTTCTTCTGGGCTGTTTCACGGTAACGATAAGTCCCAGCGAAAGGCAGTAGCGGTCGGGGTTTCACGTCTACGAACAAGTTAACAACCGAGGCGTCACATAAACTGTGAACCCTTGGCTCAGTAGGAAAAGAAAAATTAAGGAAAAATACAAAAATCCCAGGTCTGGTCTGGTATCTACCCCTCCCTGTCTACCTCGGTTGCCACATTCACACACTGCTGCTCGTTATTTGCTACTGGGGAACATCCGGACTGGGCAAAGCCGAGGGACAACAAGGCCCTCCCCTTCCAGCATATAGTGACCTGTGATTGGATAATTTGCACAAGAGCTCAGAATCCCATTGGCTAGTATGGATGTAGCTCTACAAAAGAGCCACGTCTGATTGGATACAATGTATGCCTGTCGTTTTGACGCTATTTACTGTAAAATAAATACAACGACTATGATTTACAGTAAGTCTAATACTGTAATGTATATTGATTATGTCCATTGTGTAGTTATACTAATACATACAGTAATCTCAGTAAAGTGTATTTCAGACTTTCATTTGAGAGATATATTTTATAGCTTGAGTATTCATACTGCCAAGTTTGTGATAATGGGTTGTGAGTGTATGTAAGCTTTTTAAACACAACTAACTACTGGATGTATCAAGGACACATTCTTACCTTTCAGCAGTTTATACTCAAATATAAAAAGTTGTGTCAAACTTGAAACATGTTTTTATTTTCTTGTTATGCCAATAAAACATATTTTACTTTTGTATTCGGTGTGAAACATCCTGTTTGTAGGCTCTAACTTTATACTATAATAAGAGTGGATATATTGTTTAATATAGGCCTACATTTGTTTTTGTTACCTTTTTTGTTATCTGATGGTTTTAAACCTGCCCATGTTGTGATTTAAACTGCTGTAATAAGGGGAATAACTTCATACTCTTACCAAGGTTACAACACAAGCGTTAAAATGTCCCATAATAAATCATGAGAGAGAGGTAGAGTGAAGAAGCAGCTGACAGCCTAAAGGGTCAGATGTATAATCTGGATTAAAATACGACCAGAAATAGAAACACATTATCATGAAACATTTCCACTAATGTTCAGTGTGTTTGTGTGTGTGTGTGTGTGTGTGTGTGTGTGTGTGTGTGCGTGCGTGCGTACGTGCGTATGTGCGTGTGTGCGTGTGTGTGTCAAATATGTTGAGTTATATTCTACATTTATGAATGTTTCATAATGCTAATTTTGAGCATCCAGCTCATTTATATCAAGTGACAAAAAGGAAAGACAAAGTTGCTGGGATGGAGAGAAGAAGATAAAAGAGAAAATGATAAATTAGTATTCTGAAAAGAGCTGTTTGGGGGAAAGGAACTCAATAGACACTTATGCATGATTGACTGTCTTCCAATAAACAACAAACACACAGAAGGGGATCGAGTGGCATTGTTTTCCTTTAGTTCTACCAGCGACACCAAACAGACCATCCATTCAGTGTGAGGAAGAGAGAGAAGGAGCAGGACGCCATCACTGAGCCAACAAGCTCTCACACACAGACTGCTTTCTGTTGCTCTTGTCTTTAAGATTATTTGCTTGCTATCCTCAGTAAATCTTTTTTTGTTTTCTTTTCTGTGAAGCATCTCTTCTCCCAAAAGGACAAGTTGGTTTTCATGTCTGATAACAGCATTTATAATTGTTTTGCTCTCGTCTGTGCCTCTCTTGCCTGAGTGTATTTCTCCTCTACTCCCTGCTCCCAAAGTAAAAGTGAAATTTGAGTCAACAACAACATCAATATTTGAAAGATTCAAAAGCGGAAACCAAAACATATTCAGGTGAAATCACACAAATAAACACACGAGAAGCTCAACCTAGGGAATGTAGGGCATTGTCACCCGTCTCTGTTTGGTCTTGTGATGTTTTCATCGGATCATTTGACTAATCAAAAACTTTAGTGTTCTTATTTTCAAGCCATAAACTCTAATGAGCCCAGTCTTTGTGTAATATATCTGTTTTTCCCATTATGTCTTTATAGAGGAGCATAATCATGGCTGCAGCATAATGTGTTTGTGGTGAGATTTGTTTCTTTCTTCCACAGTTCACTGGAAACAGGTCAAGCACACTGAGGGGACGAACACACTCCAACGAGTCCTCTACTTTACTGTGTGTGTACACTATGTGTGTTTTATGGATGTATATGGGGAATAATATTTAAAGAAAATACATTGTGGCCCCCTGAGACTTCTCCGTGTCACTTACTTTTCTCAGCACTGCTTCTGTTTTCTCTGTACTGTACTGTGTGTGACCCTGACCTGTGGACCCCTCTGTGGAGAAGCTGGTTACACTAGGAATCAATTACATAGTATATTTACTATAACATCAATAGATTATTAAAATCCTCCCATCATTATTCACCCACCTCTTTCTCCCTCTTTAATTCACTCTTTTTTCTTAGTATATTCTCTCTATTCCCCCTTTACTCTCTCAGTTTTCTCTTTCCATCTCTCTCTTACAGGAATGTGCTGTTCAGAAGCAGCTGAGTGGAGGAATGTTGCTGCAACAAGCCCGTGCACAACCCCAAGGGAGGGAGGACCCCCCCCCACACACACACACACATTACATTTCTTCTTCATGACGTTTGTTCTTTGACTTTCTTTCTCAGTGTTAAACTATAAACTCCCCTCCTTCCTCTGTACCTCGTCCTCATGTACTGTCTTTCACATGTGTGCCTGTCGTTGAGGACATAGCATATCTGATCAGATACGCACGCACACGCACACGCACACGCACACACACGCACCTACACACGGAAAAAAGAGAGAGAGAGAGAGAGAGAGAGAGAGAGAGAGAGAGAGAGAGAACGTGGCCCTGTTGCAGTTGTGTTCTGGTGAAAATGTCTGCCCTCAGGGGAGGACTGTCTCAGTCTGTTGCATGTTATACAACCCAGCATGCCCCCCCGTGTGGTAGGCTTTAGAATTTAGAGTGAACCCTTGTATGTCATGTATAATCAATTATACATGTCACATTAACATCCTATCATGACCTGTGACATGTGACTGTTTGACCAAGGAGCACAAAGGGTCACTAAATTGTTTAAGGAGTCTGAAATAAATTAAAAAAAGGTAATAGATTAAGAGCGGAGAATCATCTTAGAAACAGGAAGCGCCCAAACGTTTGTGTGAGTTTATCTAATTTAGCAGTGATTCCATGTCAGCCACAGCTTGTTACAAAAAACATGACTGATAGTGTGTTTAACAAACTTAAACTAGCTTTATTAAATGTCAGGTCTTTGGCAGGAAAAACATTTTTAATCAATGCTTTTATCACTGAGCACAATCTTGATTTTATGTTTTTAATAGAAACTTGGATTGAACAAAATAACAGTGCAGCTGTTCTTATCGAATCAACCCCTCCCAATTTTAGTTTTATGAGTCAGGAAAGAATGCATAAGAAAGGGGGTGGAGCAGAGATGGGGACTCGAGTCTGCGACTCGGACTCAAGTCGCACTTAAATCGCACACACAGAGACTTGAGACTTGACTTGGACTCTTGACCAAAAGACTTCAGACTCGACTTGGACTCGTGTGTTGGGACTCGTGAACAATCATTGTGTTTTCTATTTTTGGCGTATTAAAGGTGGGGGAGGTACATTTGAGAGAAACCGGCTCGAGATAGCTAGAATTTGAAAATACACAACCGGAGATAATCTGCTAGAGGCTGCTACTTCCTTATAGAGTCCGCCTCCTCCAACACACACGAACGCGCACATGACCAATGAGGGCACGAGATAAGTTTGTGCCCAGATGGAAGGCTGACAGGCAGGTAGGCCATCCAGTTATTTTAGCCGGGCTCATTACACGCAGACGTGCGCGCCTCTGTTACTACCTCGTAGTAACACAATAGCGACCGGCGGCACACCTGCGGCTGTACCGCTTGTAATTAGGTTCAACTACAAACACTTCTAACAAAACGCCGGCGGCACCAACAAAAGGAGCGCACACTGCAAAGTCTGCAATATCAAAATCAAGGATGCTGGCGCAACAACGTCGGATTTCATCAGTCACTTGAACACTCACCCGGAGAGGTCAGTCACATTAACGCATGGACGGTTAGCAAACATGTTTAGCTCAGCATCATCTATGTAATGTTAACGTAGCTTGCTACTAGCTTTGTAACTGAATATGTGAAAAGATGAGTGAATGTTTGCTTGTCACACTTGTTTGAGTTGAGTGGCGTTGACATCCAACTCTTGACATGACGTAAAAAAGGTCGGTAACGTTAATCATTACGTTCCGCTGCCACCATTTACTGGCTAACGTTAAACGTAGAAAAATACATAGTTACATACATAAATACATCTGTGGGTTTATAGTCAGGTTACAGGTTTATTGTTGACCGTAGCGTTAATGTTACAGGTTTATCAGGTTACCATGACACTGGCTTTGAGTGAGAGGATAGAGGAATATGTTTATTAATAGTAGACTTAAAATATGTCATTAGAGACCCAGTGTAATTAAACAATACGGTTGATACAAAGAGGTATTTGACGTATTTCTGATTCTGAATTGTTTTGTTTATAAGTTGTTTGCATTTAGCTAAAGTGTGATGTTTTTCCTCATATTGCATTGCAATAGCCTGTTTAAAGTGATCATATAACAAACAACTAATCAGTACTGATACTGTATGCTAATAGATATAGGAGTGATAATAACACAGTAAATACTTTGAATTTCTTAGATATAGCTGTGCAGTATTCTTAACAGACTGGATAGCAGCAGACAATAGAAGGCTTATTACAACCAGAAGAGACATGAGACTTTTATTTTTTTGGAGACTTGAGACTTGACTTGGACTCGTGACCAAAGACTTGAGACTTGATCAAGTCTCACCCCACAAAGACTTGAGACTTGACTTGGACTCGTGACCAAAGACTTGAGACTTGACTTGGACTTGCAAAAAAAGACTTGTGAACATCTCTAGGGTGGAGTTGCTATTCTGTTCAATGATTCCCTTCAATGCAGGAAGACATCGTATGGAAACTTTGATTCTTTTGAATATGTGGCCCTTCAGCTGAAATGCTCCTCTCGAGCTTTGTTCCTAAATATCTATTGACCACCCAAATACTGTGCAAGCTTTTTGATGACTTTACTGAACTGCTGTCTATAGTGTGTATTGACTTTGACCGTCTAGTCATTGTTGGTGATTTTAACATCCATGTTGACAACCCCCAGGACAGAGGGGCAAAATAACTGTTTTGTGTTCTTGATAGCTATGGACTGACTCAGCATGTGACGGAGCCCACGCACAATAAGGGGCACACTCTGGACTTAATTATCTCAAAGGGTCTGTTGTGGTGACTGATGTTGCGCTCTCTGACCATTCCTGTGTTTTCTTTGAGAGCTCTATTTCTGTTCACACAAGTGTTCAAAAAGAGGTAACCACAAAGCGATATTTAACTGAAAGTACTAGGGAAATGTTTACTCAGAATTTTTCTTCCACACTTGCCCCTGCTAACACCTCAGTAAATGAGCTAGTAGATCATTTTAATTAAAAATGTTATAGATGCCATTGCTCCAATTAAGGTAAAGGAAGTGACTGGGAAGAAAATATCTCCATGGAGAAGGCCATGACCGTTAAAACTGAAAAAAGAGAGTGTCGAAAAGCTGAACGCAGGTGGTGAAAAACAAATCTCCAGGTTCACTTTGACATTTATAAAAAGAGACTTGGCCTTTATAATTTGGAATTGAAAAACGCACGACAATCGCAGGTGCTACCGTCGACAGACTAACTAACCCCCCAGTGTCAGTAGCCTCTGAATTTCTATCCACCAGGGCGAGCAATGATTTTGACTCCTTTTTCACTGACAAAATTCAGAAAATCAGACGAGCAGTCAGTGCCTCTGCATCAGGAACAGACAACTCTGTGTCTACTTAACATCAATTCAGACATCATGACACAATTCCATCAGATTAATGATACAAACCTAGAGGACATTATACAACTTCTGAAGTCCTCCTGCTGCCTTGATATTATTCCAACAGAATTTTTCAAAGATGTTTTGCCTTGCATGGCCTCAGATCTACTTCATATAGTAAACAAATCTCTTCACTCAGGTATTTTTCCACAGGCCCTGAAAACTGCAGTCATTAAACCGCTCTTAAAAACGAATAATCTAAATGCTTCAGTAATGAACAATTACAGGCCCATATCAAACCTCCCATTTCTAGGTAAAATCATTGAAAAAGTTGTTTTTCAACAGTTGAGTAATTTCTTGCATTTAAATAACTGGATGTGTTCCAGTCAGGCTTTCGTCCAAACCACAGCACTGAGACTGCTCTTGTAAAGGTCTTTAATGACATCCACTTAAACACAGACAGTGGCAGAACTTCAGTGCTGCGTTTGACACTGTTGACCACAGCATATTACTAGACCGACTGGAAAACTGGATGGGACTTTCGGAAACAGTTCTAAATTGGTTTGAATCCTACTAAAAGGATAGAAACAACTTTGTTTCTATAGGTAAATACACATCTGAGTTGACAAATATGACATGTGGGGTTCCTCAAGGCTCTATCTTGGGGCCTCTTCTCTTTAACATCTACATGCTACCACTGGCTCAGATAATGAAGAACAACAAAATAAGTTAACATAGCTATGCAGATGACACACACATTTACGTAACAATTTCACCAGGAGACTATGCTCCAATTCAAACACTGAGTAAGTGCATTGAACAAATCAATGACTGGATGTGTCAGAACTTTCTCCAATTAAACAAAGATAAAACTGAGGTAATGGTTTTTGGAGCCAAGGCAGAACGTTTAAAGGTTAGCGCTGAGCTTCAGTGTGCAATGTTCAAACCAACAGATAAAGCCAGAAATCTAGGTGTAGTCATGGACTCTGACCTGCGTTTCAACAGTCACATTAAAACAGTTACTAAATCAGCCTACTATCACCTAAAGAACATATCTAGGATTAAAAGACTAATGTCACAGCAGGATTTGGAAAAACTTGTCCATGCTTTTATCTTCAGTAGACTGGACTACTGCAATGGGTCTCACTAAAACATCTATTAGGAAGCTGCAGCTGATTCAGAACGCCGCTGCTCGAGTCCTCACTGACACTAAGAAAGTGGATCACATCACTCCTGTTCTGAAGTCTTTACACTGGCTTCCTGTGTGTCAAAGAATAGATTTCAAAATACTGCTGCTGGTTTATAAAGCACTGAATGGTTTAGGCCCAAAATACATTTCTGACCTCCTGCTAAACTATGAACCATCCAGATCTCTCAAGTCTTCAGGGACTGGTCAGCTTTCTGTCCCCAGAGTCAGAACTAAACATGGAGAAGCAGCGTTCAGTTATTATGCTCCAAATATCTGGAACAAACTCCCAGAAACCTGCAGGTCCGCTGCAACTATTACTACTTTTAAATCCAGGCTGAAGACTTTTCTTTTTGTCGATGCTTTTAATTGAACTATTCATATCTTAAACTGCACTGTAACTTTTATCCATGTACTTTTTCTTTTCATGTTTAATTGAACTATTCATATTTTAGACTGCACTGTACCATGTATTTTTCCTTTTAATGTTTATTTTATTAGCTTTTCTTTTTGAATGCTTAATGTCTTTCATTTTTTCTAAAGCACTATGAATTGCCTTGCGTTGAAACGTGCTATATAAATAAACTTGCCTTGCCTTGCCTTGCCTTGAAATGTAGGATGAAAACTACATGCTACGGTCTTTGAAGTCATCCGATATTACCCAAATGGAACAGCTATGGCTGATCTTGGAGATTTGACATCTAATAAAGGGGAAGAATGATAGTCATTCCTTGAGTAGAGCTCATGAGAATTGGAGAACTCATGTTATGGTGGTTTTTATTTCCATTTATCGTCTATCTGTATCTGATTGACAAACCAGGAAGAACAAAAAGAGGAGACAGGGACATGTTTCAGTTTAGAGGCCTAGAATATGTAAATGCCATTTATCTTAAACTGAATTAAACCTTTCCAAAAGTAGTATTGAGATGAGATGTAGTGAAGTAGAAGTAACATTTAAATACTTAAGCAGAAATACCTCAAAATATGACTTCCATTATCAGTTGGAGACTGATGTTGGCTGGTAGAATACATAGGTATCACACATTTATAGGAGAGTCTATGTGGTATTGCAGGACGCTAAACAGTGTGTGAGGGTGAGAGTTGGTGTGAAATGGGCCGTTGGGTGAGGTGGGTGAAGTGGCGCTGCCTGGCCCTTTCTTGCGTGTGTGTGTGTGTGTGTGTGTGTGTGTGTGTGTGTGTGTGTCTGTGTGTGTGTGTGTGTTTGTGTGTGCTCTTGAGTACAGCAACACCCTCAGTAACCCTTCCCTCAACAGATTCCAGCCAGCCTGTCTCTACCAATGTCACACACACCGAAGCAAGTGCACAACCACACACACACACAAACACACAACCACACACCCACACACACACACACACACACACACACACACACACACACACACACACACACACACACACACACACACACACACACACACACAGAGACACAGACACACTGGCAGGCAGCCAGACATTGGCGGTTGGACGCTCTGTCAGATTTAGACACATAATTACTGTCCTAGCTTTTGAGAGCTGCGTGTGTGTTTTTGTCTCTGTGTCTATTTAAATAATCTCTGTGTGTGTGTGTGTGTGTTTTACATGGAGTGTGTTTATGTCAGTGCCACTGGTACACATCTTCCCATATTGCTTGCATATTGACACATTATGGGAGGAATGTGTCCCATACTGTGTCAGGACCTGAAATACAGTCAAAGGAGATTGTAGACAACTACAAACGAGATTTAAGAAAAACATAATAAAAATAAGTTTGTTCGGCTTCTAAGAGTTATTTTGTTTTGTTTTCATTACAACCACTATGGCTTAAACATAGTTTTTTAGATAACTAAGATCACCTTTTATCCACTGGTGCCACCAAGTGGGCAATAATAGCAAGTTGCAGTGCAAGCATCACTAATAGATGATGTTACAACCAGGAATATGTGAGGGTAATGAAGGGAGACTCAGTGAGGTCAGACATCTTAAAGAGGACATATTCTGCTCTTTTTCAGGTGTATATCAGTATGTAGTGTCTCTACTTTAAAGAGTCCTCTCCTGCTGATGTTCAGGTGTATATCAGTATGTAGTGTCTCTACTTTAAAGAGTCCTCTCCTGCTGATGTTCAGGTGTATATCAGTATGTAGTGTCTCTACTTTAAAGAGTCCTCTCCTGCTGATGTTCAGGTGTATATCAGTGTGTAGTGTCTCTACTTTAAAGAGTCCTCTCCTGCTGATGTTCAGGTGTATATAAGTGTGTAGTGTCTCTACTTTAAAGAGTCCTCTCCTGCTGATGTTCAGGTGTATATCAGTATGTAGTGTCTCTACTTTAAAGAGTCCTCTCCTGCTGATGTTCAGGTGTATATCAGTATGTAGTGTCTCTACTTTAAAGAGTCCTCTCCTGCTGATGTTCAGGTTCATATCAGTAGTGTCTCTACTTTAAAGAGTCCTCTCCTGCTGATGTTCAGGTGTATATCAGTAGTGTCTCTACTTTAAAGAGTCCTCTCCTGCTGATGTTCAGGTGTATATGAGTAGTGTCTCTACTTTAAAGAGTCCTCTCTTGCTGATGTTCAGGTGTATATCAGTATGTAGAGTATCTACTTTAAAGAGTCCTCTCCTGCTGATGTTCAGGTGTATATCAGTATGTAGAGTATCTACTTTAAAGAGTCCTCTCCTGCTGATGTGCAGGTGTATATCAGTATGTAGTGTCTCTACTTTAAAGAGTCCTCTCCTGCTGATGTTCAGGTGTATATCAGTATGTAGTGTCTCTACTTTAAAGAGTCCTCTCCTGCTGATGTTCAGGTGTATATCAGTATGTAGTGTCTCTACTTTAAAGAGTCCTCTCCTGCTGATGTGCAGGTGTATATCAGTATGTAGAGTCTCTACTTTAAAGAGTCCTCTCCTGCTGATGTTCAGGTGTATATCAGTATGTAGTGTCTCTACTTTAAAGAGTCCTCTCCTGCTGATGTTCAGGTGTATATCAGTATGTAGAGTCTCTATTTTAAAGAGTCCTCTCCTGCTGATGTTCAGGTGTATATCAGTATGTAGAGTCTCTACTTTAAAGAGTCCTCTCCTGCTGATGTTCAGGTGTATATCAGTATGTAGTGTCTCTACTTTAAAGAGTCCTCTCCTGCTGATGTTCAGGTGTATATCAGTATGTAGAGTATCTACTTTAAAGAGTCCTCTCCTGCTGATGTTCAGGTGTATATCAGTATGTAATGTCTCTACTTTAAAGAGTCCTCTCCTGCTGATGTTCAGGTGTATATCAGTGTGTAGTGTCTCTACTTTAAAGAGTCCTCTCCTGCTGATGTTCAGGTGTATATCAGTGTGTAGTGTCTTTACTTTAATGAGTCCTCTCCTGCTGATGTTCAGGAGTATATAAGTGTGTAGTGTCTCTACTTTAAAGAGTCCTCTCCTGCTGATGTTCAGGTGTATATCGTATGTAGAGTATCTACTTTAAAGAGTCCTCTCCTGCTGATGTTCAGGTGTATATCAGTATGTAGTGTCTCTACTTTAAAGAGTTATCTCCTGCTGATGTTCAGGTGTATATCAGTGTGTAGTGTCTCTACTTTAAAGAGTCCTCTCCTGCTGATGTTCAGGTGTATATCAGTGTGTAGTGTCTCTACTTTAAAGAGTCCTCTCCTGCTGATGTTCAGGTGTATATAAGTGTGTAGTGTCTCTACTTTAAAGAGTCCTCTCCTGCTGATGTTCAGGTGTATATCAGTATGTAGTGTCTCTACTTTAAAGAGTTCTCTCCTGCTGATGTTCAGGTGTATATCAGTATGTAGTGTCTCTACTTTAAAGAGTCCTCTCCTGCTGATGTTCAGGTGTATATCAGTATGTAGAGTCTCTACTTTAAAGAGTCCTCTCCTGCTGATGTTCAGGTGTATATCAGTATGTAGTGTCTCTACTTTAAAGAGTCCTCTCCTGCTGATGTTCAGGTGTATATCAGTATGTAGTGTCTCTACTTTAAAGAGTCCTCTCCTGCTGATGTTCAGGTGTATATCAGTATGTAGAGTATCTACTTTAAAGAGTCCTCTCCTGCTGATGTTCAGGTGTATATCAGTATGTAGTGTCTCTACTTTAAAGAGTCCTCTCCTGCTGATGTTCAGGTGTATATCAGTATGTAGTGTCTCTACTTTAAAGAGTCCTCTCCTGCTGATGTTCAGGTGTATATCAGTATGTAGAGTCTCTACTTTAAAGATCCTCTCCTGCTGATGTTCAGGTGTATATCAGTATGTAGTGTCTCTACTTTAAAGAGTCCTCTCCTGCTGATGTTCAGGTGTATATCAGTATGTAGAGTCTCTACTTTAAAGAGTCCTCTCCTGCTGATGTTCAGGTGTATATCAGTATGTAGTGTCTCTACTTTAAAGAGTCCTCTCCTGCTGATGTTCAGGTGTATATCAGTATGTAGTGTCTCTACTTTAAAGAGTCCTCACCTGCTGATGCTCAGGTGTATATCAGTATGTAGTGTCTCTACTGGGACATGTCTCCATGCTTTAATATTCAAAAAGCTCTTTATTGTTCTCGTACTGCCTGTGCTGCAGCACCTCTTTTCACCCTCTGTCTGAAACCAGAGCCCAGTCTGCTCTGATTGGTTAGCTGGCCGGCTCTGTTGTGATTGGTCAACTGCTTTGAGATGTCCCGCCACTTAGCCTATCATATACAATGTGTTGGAGCGCTAGCCAATAGAAAGTGTTACATCAGGAAGTAAACAAACTCCCTCTGGAGGGAACACAGGTATTTTAGTCTTTGCAGACCATTTACATGCACAGAAACCTACAGAAAAGGGAAAAAGCTTAATAGGATCCCTTTAAATTGCGTTTCATACTCTTGTTTCGTGTAAAATAAAATGTTTCCATTTTTTTCATTCCACTGAAAGATTATTTTAACATATATATGCAAGAATAGTATGTCATTGTGCGATGTGATATATATATATACACTGTACTAAGTTTGAATTTGCCTCAAAATGGTTAGAAGTATACGTTAAATGTGCTTTATAGTACTTACTGTATGTACTATGTGATCCATATAGATGTTACATTTACCTTCTCGTTGCATTTTATTCACTTGAAGATTATTATTTTTCTTCCATAATGGTGTTAGTGTAGTTTCTCAATCTTAGTCAATCAAAATTAACACACAACAACAAATCATTAAAAAAAATCAAGTTCCTTTAATTGGTTTGACAAAACCTTGATACGCTTGTGGAAAAATGTTCTTCATTAACGTTTGAAAGGTAACATAATTAAAGTAGAAGTAAACTTTTGAAATACAAAGTTAAACAATAATTTAAATAAATAATTGAAATTGCGGACAAGATCAACTTGTTGTAAAAAATAAGGAAAAAGGATTAGCTTCATGAGTTCAATATTTACTGCAGATTGCAAAAAGTGTAAACAATGGCACGGACAGAAGTGAGACCTGAATAAAGAGCAAAAAGCAGATGTGGTTACAGTAAAGAGGCCGTGTTTGTTTCTTTTGGCCTGTGCTTTCATACGCTCATTTTAGTTCAAGTACAAAATAACTATATACTAGCAAAAAGAAAAACTCTGGAGGAGCCCAGCGTGATGTGTGACTCCCTCCAGGTCAAGATCACAGATTCATTTTCGTCCCTTGAGCCCTGAGCTTTTGGTTTTAGTGTCATGGCTCTGTTATAAATAATATAAAGACACTCTGGTGGAGGGACGGAAAGTCACAAACACACACACACACACACACACACACACACACACACACACACAGAACCTGTGTGCATGAAGAATGTCAAAGTATTTGAAGTGTGTGTACACAGGCAGACGTCATCTGTGCACAGCAGCACACCACCAGCTTCTGCTCCAGTGTCCTCTTCACTTCTGGATGTTCCTCAGTCTGCAGCGGCTTCTAACTCATTATTTCACTTCACGATTACAGACGGTTTCAGGTCTCTGGATAGGAAAACGTGAATCATTACATATTAAACTGAGAATATGACTTAGCTACTGTGTGTACTGTCAAGTAGTGAGTTTGCCAATGAAGAAAGTGCATTTCAGATTTGTCTTGTGAGAATCTCAACATTAATTAATTATAGTTAAAAGTTTCCTTTTTTAAAATAATTTTTTGGAAATAAATGATTTGGTTTATTGCTGAGATTTAGAGAAGATGATTAGGTTACTAGCTAGAGCTAGCAGCCAGTTAGCTTAGCATAAAAACAGGGGGAAGAGCTAGCCCCCGTACAGTAGTATTGCTTTTTATTTAGTCTTTTACACTGAACATCTGTCACAACAACAACGGTATATTATTGTAAAACCCAATAAACAAAGTAAAACAAAAAGATGCAGCATAATCTGTACAAACACTCAATCAAAACAAACATTCATAACTGACTGTAGAACCACAATGTGACGCTTGACACCATTTTTATGGATTAGGACATTGAGATATAATGCTTTAATCAGTTTGCTTACTACTATACTCTTTTTCACCAATATATAACAGGTCTCAGTTATATACAGAACCTGTCTCTGATTGGCTGAAACACAAAACAGATCATTGTAGCATCCCATAAACCCCTCTGTTTCAGCTCTGTTCCAAAAGTGCTGATTCTCTGCCTGTAGCTTTAAATGGAGGCTGAGACGGTAAAACCTCCCCAGAGTCGGTGTGACATGATCTCTGAGGTTTTAACAGGAGTAAACAAAATCGTTTATATAAATATAAAAATAGAATAATTCCTGTTGCATGGCAGAGACTAACAAAATCATAGCCCACTGGTTTTTATTTATTTTATCCAACATTTTTAAACGTCTTTATTCAGTACTGTGTTTATTGACTGCTGTTGTGTGTTTTTATCAATTAGGATTTGTTGTTGTAGTCGTTTCTGGTTTGTGAAGCACTTTATGTAACACTTTGTGTATAAACGATGCTATATAAATACAGTTTGATTGATTGGTGGTTTTTCCTGTACATTACCAGGTTAATAAAGCCACTGCCTCACACTATCATGACGGACCACGTAAAGCACGCTGACTCCTTACCTACGTCCTCGGCTGCGTCCTCGGTCAGGGGGTCAGAGTTCGATACATATTTGCTTCCAAATATCTGCACCAGCTGCTCAAAAAACTTGCACTCCTGTTTTTCCCCTCTGGAAACAGGAAACATATCTTATTGTTAAAAGGAGAAGGAAGGTGTTGCCAGGGTGGATCAAATGCTGTGAGGTATTCAGAGTATGGGTGTTTAGACGTGCAGCGTGAACACTTACTTCCTGCCCTCTAGGAAGTGTCTGAAGTTGGCCCTCAGCCTCTTTATTCTGGTCTGACACTGTTCGGGGGTGCGCATGTAGCCCTGGCTGACCATGACCTCAGAGATCTGGATGAAGATGTGTTTGTTCTTGGTGCAGCCCTTCAGGGTCTCCTGCACCTCCTCGCTGCCCCACAGGTCCAGCAGAGCCTCCGTCTCTCCGTCGCTCCAGGGCAGCTTGGAGCTGTCGGCCACCCACTGAGCACCTGAGGCCGCTAGCAGAGAGGACACTCAGAGATCAATATACAGCATTTCCTTTTGGGGCAGGCACGCATAACACGGCATGACACTTTGGCGCTGTTCTGAGTTTGTCCTAATCTGTCAAAATGGCGGACGGCTTTCAGATGTTTCCATCATTGTTAAAAGCAATCCGTCATCCGGCTTAATTTACAGGCATTAAGATGAGAACCATAGCAAACTGCCTACACCTAAATGCAACATCTAGTGTTTTGCTTACAAATATTTTTGTGGAAAATAAAACACAGAGGACTATACCCCTTCTTAAAAAGTAAGAATAGGGATATCATTAGAGAAGTGTCCTTTCATTCAAGACATAGTTATACAGATATTGCTTCTACAATCAAAACTGATTTTTGAGTAGGAGCTCTCATGTTGTAGGTTTGGATCTCTTTGAGTCTCTCTATGGCTCGTTTGATCCTTTCACTTCACGTTAAACAATATGGAAATGTTTCTGTGAAGTTTCACCTTTCTTTTGAGTGCAGTCCTCCGGCTCCTCTGTGTCCTGCGTGTCTGCGACCGAGTCGTCCACTTTCAGCTCTCTCCTGAATATTTCATCCATCTCACTGTAGAATTTATAATCCTCTCTGAATTTAAAGAAAGGAGGTGTCAGTTGAGAGAGCAAATGTGAACATCGTTATTGGTCATCACATGAGCCTCTCCTCTGGGTTACACAGGAGAAACGATAAACTCTTTTCATTTGGATTTAAAAAGTCCCACACGGCATGTCAGTGTCCTCTGTGTGGATCTGGTAAGCGCCGTCTTCGTCAAGGTTAAAAGTAGTAATAAAGTGTAACGTCGTTTTACGTTTTGCTCTGTTCCGTGATTGGTTGGTGAGTTAATTAACAACATAAATAACCTCTCGATGCTGGCTATTAATGACAACACCAATAACATATTAGCAATTGTTTAACAATTAGAAATGTCTTTAGAAGAGAAAAAGGGTTTTGTAAATACTCACTTTTCATGCAGGAAGCCGTATTTAAGGCGCTTGATGCGGGTGTAGCACTGCTCCGAGGACCGTATGTATCCTCCGTCGCCCATCTTCTCAGAGATGTAGTCGAACACGTGGCGGTTCTTCAGGCAGCCCCTCAGGGTGAGCTGCACGTTGTCCTCCCCCCAGATCTCCAGCAGGGTGCGGGTCTCCTGGTCCGACCAGGGCGTCTTCCTGCTCAGGTCCAGGAGCTGGCTGGAGGACGGCTGCTCCGCTAAGAGGAGGAACAGATTCATTTGATGAAATCAGCTTTAAACTGACACAGCATCTGCACAATCATACCGATGTTCGATCATGTTGGAACCCACCCATGTCCGAGTCATTGTCTGTAAGAGGTTGTAAAGTGGTGTCGGCAGCAGTACTGTCCACATCGGCATTCACAGAGTCATCCCCGAGCACCGGAGCCAGGAGGTGGAAGTATCGGAACACAGTGGTGCGTGCTCCACTTCTGGAAAAAGGCAATCATGCCAGGGTAAAACTGGTCTTAAATGTGTGTGGGAGAGGAACTACCTTTGGAGGCAACACAGAGATTTTAGCCTCTGCAGACCATCACATGCATACATCAAATCAAGTTTTATTTATATAGCACATTTATAAACGATTTTTGGGCGAGCCAAAGTGCTGTACATATAATTAAAATAGCCTACAGTCGAGACACTTTACAGCAAATACAACAGCACAGATTGTTCAGAATATCAGTATGAGAAAAACGACACCCTCTGTCCTTAGACCCTCACATCGTACAAGGAAAAACTTCCAGAGAAAACCCACAGTTTAAGGGAACATGGGAGAAGCCTCAGGGAGAGCAACAGAGGAGGGATCCCTCTCCCAGGACGGACAGACGTGCAATAGATGCCGTGTGTAAATCCAAGAGATAATACATTTGACAGCATATAGACCGAATGTTAGGAAATGCATGTGTCTGTAATGAGAAGATGAATCCACAAGGATGTCAGCTTAGAAACCTACATAACACACTACAGGGAAGGGAACACCCCAAAGAACATAACGGGGCCTCTTATAGTTCCTGACGAACGACGTAGTATTCTTAAAAGTGTCTGAGAAAGGATCAATCGACCCTTTCACTTACCTCCAGCTGTTGCAGTACCGCCTGTAGCTCTTCTTCAACCTCTTGATCCGGGAGTGGCACTGCTCCGCCGTCCTCGGCCATCCCACGGCGGTCATTCTTTCCGATATGTCAGCGAATATGTGCCCGTTGCGGACGCAGGTCTTCAGGCCGTGCTGCACGTCGTCTTCCGCCCACACCTCCACGAGGGCCACCGTCTCCTGCTCCGTCCACGCTGTGGTCACTCCATCTGGACCTGGATCCTGGTCAGCTTGTTCCTCTTTTTCCTCATACTCATCAACAGGACCGGCTTCCTGTCCGAGGATTTCTTCAAGCTGTGGGTAGAATCTATAATCTATTCTTCTTCCACACCTATAGGAAGTGAATATGAACCATTAGTGTCGTATTGGATTATATGTGCATGCTGATAAAGTGACGTGGTCTTACTTTTTCCTCTCGCAGCACTGTCGGAAGTTGTTCCTCAGTGACTTGACTTTCCAGCGGCACTGGTCCGAGCTCTTGGAGTAGCCGAGGTCGCGCATTCTCTCCGAAATGTCGGCGTAGACGTGTCCGTTGTGGATGAATCCCCTCAGCGCTCTTTGGACGTCTTCGTCGCCCCAGATCTCGATCAGAGCCAGCGTCTCCTCGTCGGACCACAAGCTGGGCGGAGCTTTCTCGGTCGACATGCTGGCTTCTCCATCTGTCAGCAGAAACAGAGTGAAGACATTTGATTTGTCTTTGTAAAGCACACAAATATACTGTAGTTGGTGACATGAAGAGTTAGCAGCGTCCTTGCAAAATAATCTAATAATTTGCATGTTAGCGTACATGCTAGTATTCTTTGTTAATTTACATTTTAAACCGATACATATGTCCATAAGCGTGTCCTCTTCAGTAATGCTGCCATAATAACATGTTTTACCTGTTTCGGTCACCGACTCCACATTCGAGTCTTCAGATATTTCGATGGAGTCCGTTACCACGGTGGAGGATGTGGACGGCTGCTTCTCCAAGATTTGTTCCAGCAGATCGTAAAACTTGAAGTCGATTTTGTCAGTCCCAGATGAGCTACAGACAGGAGGAGGTTGTATGAACACACGTGTCCTACCATCAGTCCAGACGGGGACATGCATCTGTACAGCACCTACCTCATGTTCTCCTGACACTGCCTGTAGTTAGCCTTCAGCCGCTTGATCCTGGTGTGGCACTGGCCTGCGCTGCGGGAGTAGCCGTTAGCCGCGAGTTTCTCAGATATCTCCGTGAAAATGTGACCGTTGTGTGGGTAGCGTCTCATGCTCTGCTGGACCTAAGTGTAGGGGACATTCTTAATGAAGGTGGCAATACAAAATATATATTTAAAGTGGCAATAAACAACTTTCTTCCCTCTATCGTTTCAAGTGGTATTCATGTTGGCGCCACTGTTGCAAAGACAACAAATGAAGCAACTTATCAATACAAAAAAAGCCAAGACATGAATGCAATGATATTGTATTGTATCTGCGAGTGGTAACCGCAGCCTCCAGCTCTCCTGCCAACAGCGCAGGGTCTCCCCCTCTCCTCTAGCCCATACAAAGCAAACATCTGTTTCCAGAGACAATCAAGAGATCCACTTCAAGAGAAGTCAAAAAGCATCCTCTGTGATCAAATGTTTCGCCTGGATCTCTGAATCGCTGCCTGGATCAATGATTTCTGAAAAGGCAGTACCGCCTTATTATCAGGCATTATTTCTGTCTACCTGTGGGTCTCCCCAGATCTCCAGAAGGATGATGGTCTCTTTGTCCGACCAGGGGACTTTCCTCCTGTCTTCCTGAACGCCCACAGCAGATTCTGAGGAGACACAAAAAGAAAAGAACATGCCAATAAAATCATTACAACGTATTCATTATTAATGACAATCCATTTAGTGTTAGGATGTTGTGACACGAAATGTTCCATTTATCGTCTAAAATATGTTTTATTTGACAGAACATTGAAGTGTACCGATGTCCTGATGGGAGAACGAGGGGAAGTCGTCGTGTTCAGGCTCTCCGGCTGTTTCCTCCGGCTGTGGCACTGAAGGGAAGTCCTTCACTAAGATCCTCCCCAGTTCACTGTAAAACTTGAAGGGAACGTGCTCCTGTCCTTCCAGGCTTCAACACAGGATAAGAAGAGAGCAGATGAACACTGGAACTCAACAATTACCACGGGCCTTTCCCATCACCCTCTTTCTGCCAGTTCACATACTTGTTTTGGTAGCATTGCCTGAAATTTGCCTTCAGCCTCTTCAGCCTCCTCTGGCACTGTTCCGGTGTTCGGGAGAAGCCCTGGGCGGCCATCTTGTTTGATATGGTGGGGAACATGTGTCCGGTCCGGTGCGCCCCCCTCCGCTCCTGCTGCATCTGCTCCTCGCCCCACATGGTGATGAGGCCCAGCGTCTCAGCGTCCGTCCATGGAACGCTTCTCGTTCCTTCAGAGATATTATTGACTGTCAAGTAAAAACATGACATTTATTATTATCTTTGATTATGATTTGTATATGTTTTTTTTGTGTTCTGGGAAGCATATATAGATAAAATACACTACAAGTCTTTAATAATGCTTTTATTTGATTTAAATGACAAAATACATTTGTAGATTGAGAGAGAATCATCCTGCAGACATTTTGTAATAAAAAAAACACCATATGTTTCCTGGTTGCAGCTTCTTAAATGTGAGGATTTTATATAAGATAGTAAACTGATTATATTCAGAGTCGGAAAAAAAACAGGCATAAATCGGGACATTTGTTTCGGGAAATTATAATTAAAGTTTTTTTTACTACTTTCTGAATGTACCTATTTCTGGTTGGTTCGTATGGCCGAGGAATTGCAGGTCATCCTCTCCGTCTCGGGACTCGTCTTCATCGATGACCTCTTCCACATCATAGGTGACCTGAGGGACAGCTGAGGGGCCTGAGGAGCCCAGGACCCTCTTCAGCGGCTCGTAAAATTTATTCTCCAGCTTGGAACTCCCTCTAGTGTCAGAAAAAGGAGAAAGGCAACATGGTTTTTGCTTCAACAAAACAAAAATGACATCCAAGGTCTAAGGAGGGGAGTTCAGATTGCGATGACTTGACAGAAAGTTGATTGAACACTAACCTGCGGAAGCTCTTCTTCAGTCTTTTAATCCTGGTCTGGCACTGTTCCACGGTTCTTGGGTACCCTCTCTCTGCTATCTTCTGAGCGATCTGAGTAAAAATGTGACGGTTTTTGGAGCAGCCCTTCAGAGCCCGCTGCACAGAGTCATTCCCCCAGATGTCCAGCAGATTGAGCGTCTCCTCGTCGGACCAGGGAACCTTTGAGTCCGTCACAGCTGGGAGAGACTCTTCCAGAGAGTCTAAAGATGAAACGGGTAGTGTTAGAGTCAAGCCGGATACACACAAACATCCACTAATCGGTACATTAACTGTACCAACCTGTGTATTTCCCCCATATCGAGATTAGAGGAGATTCATCCGAATTCCCGCCTTCCACTGACGAATTTCTGCTCGGAAAACAAAATGTTTTACTTTAAAACGTTTTCTTTAATGCAAAGTGTATCTCAATGAGGGATTTAACAAAACAGTTGTTTATGTCATGACAAGAGATGGAAACTTGGATGTTTTAAGTCACAGCTTTGGTTACACATTGTGTTTTAGAAGATTATAATGAAAAGAAGCACATGAAGCAACACAACGGAGCAGAAGACATTAAACACAAATTGAATAATGTGGAATGGTGCCCTTCAAGCTAAGATTAGCATTAGCTGAGGTTAATGGGAATGTCATTATGTTTGCAGGTTTAAAACAAACGGGTTTGACATATTAAACATTTGATCTAATGTTGGTGCTAACCTAAGTGGCAACCCCTAAAGCCAGGAGGTTATAACCCCCCTGTAATGTCTTTGTGTTTTAAAAATGAACCAAACGTGTGGTAATCTCACAGGAAAGCCGCTGATAGCTGTTTAGTGGGAACGTCCCCGCCTCCGCTCAGCTTCCTCTTCCTGAGAACCCGCCCTCCTCTCAAACTTTGGCTGTTGTCATTGGCTGCTGGGTCCGTGGCCGCGGTCTCCCCGGACACAGTGAGGTCAATGGTGTCAGCGCTGACTGAGCTCTGCAGCTTCCTCTCCTGAGAGACGCTCCCTCCTCTGACCTGCCGGGTGTCCTTCAGGCTCTGTCTCATCGTCTCAGAGCTCCTCCTGCTCGCCCTCTCCAGGCTGCTGGTGTTCAAGAGAGCGTCAAAACGTCCTTTGCTCTCTGAGATGTGTAAATCCCTGTGAGCAGGCGAGGTGGTGTTCATGACATGTTTGGACCCAGGAGGCAGAGACAGGGAGGAGAGGATGCAGTCATCCATTGGTAATAATCTAGGATCTACAATTAGGAAATACAAAGGTTCATTAGACCCAAGCCAGGTTCAAATCACAAAACAAGAAAAGGCTTTAAGAAACTAAACAAAGGCTGGTTGTTGTTCACCTTTCTCTCCAAAATGCCCAAGGTTTCTGTGGTGTTCAAGTACAGCCTTCATGTCTTCCGGCGGGAAAAAGGATTGTAAACAGTCGTCTAGAAAGGAAGGAGAGTCTCCGAGCAAAGTAGCCAACTGAGAGGAGAGATCAAGTTACAGGCTTTAGTAATCCTACATTCACTATCCTGTCTGACTTTGTTTAACAGCCACAGCTCGGTACAGAGGAGGCAGAGGATGGAGCAGCCTGCTGGGACACTGTGTTGCACCTGAACCATGTTAACCCCCCCTCTCTCTGTGTCTGTCTCTGGGTCAGTGGTGCAGACAGATGAGTCTTTGTGCCTCAGTCAGCTGGGAAAACAAGCAGTTCAGTTTGGAATAATGCCAGAGCTTTTTTCCTGGTGATACACTCCTCTGTGCTGCATTTTGTTTATTCTGATGGATGAGGGAGAGCACGTAATGCAGAGTGCAGACCCCCCCCTGGGGCTGATAACGTCCCCAGGTAGAGCTGCAGATGGCAGGTAACACAATATGGATATAACCTAAAGGTCCTTAAGGCCACTACACACCAAGCTGAGACCAAAGAACGAGCACCGAAGGCATCCCAACTTTTACGTCCGCCTACGCCGTCCGCCTACGCCGCCCGCCTACGCCGCCCGCCTACGCCGTCCGCCTACGAACACACTGCAAAGACTTGAGTCGACGAGTGGCAATAACTGTCCTTACCAGCAGGCAGGGGTAGTGTGTATTCGTCATTCAAAAGAGGCAACAGCCAATCGGAGTGATTTCTTGTTGAACATGTTGAATCGGCCGCAGGAGGTGTGAAAATGTGCCGTAAAGCAACGACGGTGTGGGACACACCAACCTGAGTAGGGCGCCGCGAATGCCCGACCTCTGACTCCCAAAATCGGGTAGGTGTGTCAGGGCCTTTACACACCAAGCCGATTTTTGGCGTCGATAGATGTCGGGCCGTCGATGAGCGTCGTGTCGCCCTACGCAGATTGGTGTGTTTTTTCGGCCGTGCCGATACCTTCCGCCGCCGATTCGACATGTTGAATCGGGAGGCTAAAGGCCGCCTGCCAAAGAAATCACTCTGATTGGCTGTTCAGCTTAGCGAATCAGTGCACAAGAAGCAAAACGGAAGTGAGGGACCCAGACATACTATTAAGAAGGCAAATCTGAGATTTCATTTAACTCCAGCTCTCGACACAGGTTCGGGAAAGCCCCATGAGCTTCTCGTTGTAGAGTGAAAATGGAATTTGTTGTTTGTTTATATTACGCTGTTCTTCTTCTCTCGGTTATCACGCAGTCTGTCTTTCGGTTGTTGCCTCTTTTGAATGACGAATACACACTACCGCCGCCTGCTGGTAAGGAGAGTTATTGCCGCTCACGCATTCGCAGTTCGTACGTGCAACATGGCCGTTGGCTGAAGTCTTTACGGTGTGTTCCAGTGCGACACATGGGCAAGACGCAGGAGACGTGGGGCAACGTTCCGTCGGGACGTGTTCTTTGGTGTCAGTTTGGTGTGTAAAGGACCTTAAGTCCAAATGGGACCTGTTACATAAGCATAGTGCAAGCAGCAATGTGGCTCTTAAAGCACTAGAGGAAAGCTCAGAGGGTCACTAAAACAGTTTGTACACAGCATATTTCATTCCAATTCATCCATTAGTTAATGAGATATGTAACTGAACAACTGAACAGTGCCAAATCAGACATCATCATCATCGGCTCCCCATCCCATATCAAAGACATCCAGAATTTCAACTTCACCATTGACAGCCACACTCTATATCGACCCTCACATCCGTAACCTCGGAGTCATCTTCGACAGTCAGCTCAAATTCAACCACTACATCAATCACATCACCAGGACCGTCTTTGTCCACCTCAAAAACATTGCCCGTCTCCGCCCATCACTCTGCTCCTCTGCTGCTGAAACCCTGATTCATGCATTCATCACTTCACGACTCGACTACTGCAATAGCATCCTCTACGGCATACCATCCAACCTCCTCAATAAACTCCAACATATCCAGAACTCTGCTGCCCGCCTCCTCACCCATGTTAGAAGTTATTGACCTAGACTCCTAGATATGACGTACAGGACCAACCCTGACGTCTGTTTATCTCCTTTAAAGGGATAGTGGAAATTGAACCAAAAATAGTTTCGTTTTAACTTATATACAAGCATAATTACGTACCAAAACAATCAGACTTGATTAAAAAAATATAATAATTGCCTTACGCATGTTAGAAGCACTTTATTGCAGCTTCCCCGAACTTTTTTAGAAACTAAATGATCGATTCCGCCAAACCGGAAGTGAGGAATACTCAGGAAGACTAAACAATAACAAACCACGGCGTCTATGCAGAATGAACGTGGCAAATATACCAGACAAAGAAGAAGGATTGTTCGAGGTATCCAGTGATGATAGCGAGTCAGAAACATCCTCTCGGCTTTCCTGCGAAAATGTAGTTTTAGGAACTGAATCTGAATCCGGTTCAGTAAGCGACGATGGTGAGAATATTGAGCCAGACGATGGACCATTACGTCCTTATTTGTTCGAGCCCGAGGTGATGGAGTTAGTTCACGGCATGGGCAATGGCGAGGATGACCAGGACCAGGCGCCAGATGATGCACCCCTACGCACAAATAATCTTGACTGGTAGGTCCCTAAGCATAGCTCACGCTAGGCGCTATATTATATATTGCAAAAGTTGGCATGCATGCACTGTAGGCCTATGGCTATGCCCGAGGATGACTGCATGTAGGGTACATTTCATAACATACCAGGGTCAGGTTCACATAAATTATCTTGTCACATGTATTATTGTATATGTAATATTAATTACATGAATAAATTGAAATGAATTGTATACTAGCATGATATACAGCTAGAGCCAATCGGTCTTTTGACGTAGTATGGTCCTAATCCTAGGCTAGCCAGGCTGCCTGTCAAGTGTAGGCTGTACTCGCAGTACTGTTAGTCTATCATGTCTATATGATGATCAGTGTACACATTCGACACTGTGTACCGGATTATCGGATGACGAGGCCTCCGGTCGCCTCATCGACAGGCAATAAATGGCGTTGTACACAATGGTACAGGCTAATGATGCATTAAATTAGCCAGAAAACATAATAAAATACTCGTGCCTCGTCCAATGTTTGTGCCCGTCTGCCTTTGTTTTCGTCATCACCCGAAGATTCCCGAAGTATTTCGTTTCATTGAGAGGGCGTGGTCGGGAAATTAAAAAAAATTGTTTATTATGCTTATTTTTAATAAAAATACACAAGTTAAACCCAAAATTCGCGGATTTCCACTATCCCTTTAAGGACATAGGCTGGCTGAGCCACAATGTTATTGTTCCCATTCTGTGACCGGTCAACACTAGGTCACAGATGGTCTGTTGTTGTGGGTGCACTGGGACACTTCCTTCTTTGTTGTTTGTGGACTCCAAGGTATGACATCCTCGAGGCCATAAGTGACGGACGCAAGTGACTCAGTGTGCCCAACTGGTTAAACTATCTTATCTAAACATGTTGATTACTCTGTGAAACCAGTTCAATGGGCTAATGAGAGAGAGGTTCTCCAGAGTTGACGTGGCAACTCTCCCATGCAGTCAGACCGTGATTGCTGTGACTTGTGATGTGAATCCTCCGGCCGTAACTCCAAATAAACTTCCAGTGTTTGACATCAAAGCTCCTGCTCTACCGTGTCTCCTTCCTGAGTCGGTGACTCCCACTGCATTGCTACACAGAAGTTTCCCTTACAACCCACACCCGCTCCCGAGACCACATCACTCCCATCCACCAGACCCTCAATCAAACTTTGAATCAATCAACTTCAAAGTCCTCCTGATTACTCACAAAGCCCTCAACAATCAGGCCCCCCCCCCTACCTCACAGACCTGCTGCACCACCACGCCCCTTCCTGCTGCCTCCGCTCATCTGAAGCCGACCTCCTATCCATCCCCACCCGCACCAATCACCGGACCTGGGGGGACAGAGCCTTCTCCGTCGCTGCCCCCCTCCCTCTGGAACTCACTCCCCCAACCCATCAGAGACTGCACTGACCTCACCACCTTCAAAGCACTCACCTCTTCAATCTGGCTTTTAATGTGTGATTGTTTTTGTATTATTTGACTTTAACTTTAACTATATATTTATTTGTTGTTCCTTCCTTTTCTTTTCCCTTCACTATATCTGTAAAGCGTCTTTGAGCACCTGTAAAAGCGCTAACAAATTAAATCTGTTATTATTATTATGTTGGTGACATACAAATAAATAAATAGTGGGGTAACTGAAGTTAACTCTCAATAGTTGGTTCAAGAACTATGTAACTCAAATGACTTCTAGTTTATTTATTATTATTTATTACATGGCTTTGTCAAATCCTTGACTCTGATTGGTTAATTACGGCATTCTACGGTCTATTATTTCTAAATAGCAGAACACTGCTATTATTAACAGGACACATTACTTATCATCAGGGGCGGATCTAGACAAATATTCATGTCATGGGGTGGCAAGAGGGTGGCAGGAGATTTTGAGGGGTGGCATCCCCTGGCAGAAGTATATGCTGATTTAATCGCAGTCATATCAATCAATGTTAACTTGGAAATCCACAATATTAATATTTTAACTCAATAACATTAAGTGACATTATTATGGCACAACAGTGAATCCTTAAATATAAATATGTAAGGTGGCAGACATAATGTAATGAATTTAAAATGAACAATAGCTGAATGAGTTTGTTTCACTCTATGCAGACTGCTGGAATAAGTAACTGTCTCATCGATGTTTGTCTGTATGAATATGATAATATTATCTATCATATTATTCCCATCAGCTGCCTGTCAATCCCTTTTATGATTCACATATTCAGTGTTATTATTAAATAAAGTATATTTTTTGGAGGAGTTAATGATGAATGTTCTTCAAGATGCTTGCTCAGCCTCCTTCAAATTTGAAAGACAAATAATTACGATCATATATCAAAATTCAAAAAGATTCAAAGGAACAGTTCAGCGCCCCACAGCTTTACTGCAAACAGTTACAACCTTGACTTTCCATCAGAAACAACACACATTAAGGGACTAACTGCATCAGTTAGGGTTAAAAAACGTGTATTCAGCTAAAACATATACATCGCTGCAGTTATTATCCAGTGGAAAGTGGCCTAGTTAAATCAAAGTGGTTATTTTGTTTGGCTGGGCTAGTTTTACACACCGTCTTATTTGACTTTCTCAGGACATAAAACTGTTTTTTGGGGGCAGACCCCCTCAAAGAAAAAAATGTATACACACATACAAGGTCATCATCTTAACAGTTTTTTATGCTCATCCGTGAGCAGAGCATCAAGTTGGCATGTCTATGACAGCTGAATGCGGCGATTACCATTTTGTTCAGCAAAACGTCTCACAAACGTATTAAGATCCAAAGCTTTAGTGCATTTTGATTCAATGCTGAGTACAGCCAAACTTGACATTCTCTTCTCTGTCATTGTAGACCGCAACTACCTCATTCCAGATACATGCTGTACAACATCAGGAGGATGCGTCCCCAGCTGACCCAGAAAGCCACGAAGGTTCTGGTCCAGGCTCTCGTCATCTCACGCCTAGACTACTGCAACTCCCTCCTGGCTGGTCTACCTGCATGTGCCATCCGACCTCTGCAGCTCATCCAGAATGCAGCGGCTCGTCTGGTCTTCAACCTTCCTAAATTCTCCCACACCACGCCGCTCCTCCGCTCCCTCCACTGGCTTCCGGTAACTGCTAGAATCCACTTCAAGACACTGGTACTTGCGTACCATGCTGCGAATGGATCTGGCCCTTCCTACATCCAGGACATGGTTAAACTGTACACCCCAGCACGTGCACTTCGCTCTGCATCAGCCAAACGACTCGCTGCACCCTCGCTGCGAGGGGGACCCAAGTTCCCATCAGCAAAAACACGTGGGTTTGCTATCCTGGCTCCAAAATGGTGGAATGAGCTCCCCATTGACATCAGGACAGCAGATAGCTCACACACCTTCCAGCGCAGACTGAAAACTCATCTCTTTCGACTCCACTTCGAGCGATAGAACTATTAACAAAGCACTTATATACTAATATAGGGCTGGCTTATCTAAAGCCAGTTGAGTAGCACTTGAAATGTTTTAGCTCTATGAAACCTGATGTACTTTATGATTCTGTTTTCTTCAAGTTTGTATTTTGTTAGTCGAACGCACTTATTGTAAGTCGCTTTGGATAAAAGCGTCAGCTAAATGCAATGTAATAACGTAGGTCTTAGCATTACCCGTTGGGTGTACATTTTTAAATGAACTGCTGGCAGAACATTATCCATCATGTCGTTGGTTAATAAAGCTGGAGTACCTGTGTGAAGTCTGGAACTGGCAGCAGCTCCTCCAGTCTGGATATGAACTCCCACACCAGCATCTCAAGTGCAGCATCGTACTTTGAGCCAAAGTAGACGGGGAAGATTTTCTGCAAATGAGAGAGAAGGACATTTTAAGAGTTGTCGTTGGGACTGACCTCACCTTCAGATATTCAGATAGGATGACACTAACAGAAAGAATAGGGAATGGTTCTCCTTTGTTCTGAATCTATATAATGCAATCAAGACAACCCGAGTATAAATAGATTATCTTGAAAGGTTAAAGGTTGTTTTAATTGTACTATTCAGATTATGTATTAAGCTCACCATTTACAGGGAATTTGATTTTGTATAGGGATCTACCACAAATTATTTGTATTGAATTATGAATTGCAACCAGGTTGTTAAAAATTACTCATTAGATATGACTAGATATTAGAAATGACTTTCTCTCTTCGCCTACTAATGAGGAGATTTGGTGAGAATGGGTTCTTATGTACGACAGACACAGCCACACTTTAAAGAGTTAACAATGAGAGTTTTACCACCAAGAGAAAAGGTTGCTTGGTCTCCTAACCAGCTGCAGAACACAACCCCAGTGAGTGTGAGGAGCCCACTGTTAAGGATTAACAGTTTCCTTTCTTATTTTCAACATTCCTGTTGAAAGACTGCACAGCTGAGATCACAGATGTCCTCACAGACATCTTCAACGTCTCCCTGAGCCAGGCTGTTGTTCCCTCGTGCTTCAAAGAGACCACCATCTTACCAGTGTCGAAGTAGTCACCTCCATTCTGCTTCAATGACTACCGCCCAGCAGCGCCTCTACTCTGTCCGCAAACTAAAGAGAACAGGAGCTTCCCCCCCATCATGCTCTCCTTCTACCGAGGCGCCATCGAGAGCATCCTCAGCAGCTGCATCGCGGTGTGGTTCGGAAGCTGCACAGCATCGAACCTGAACACAGCTGAGAGGATTCTCGGTGCCTCACTCCCATCGTGAACACAGCTGAGAGGATCATTGGTTCCTCGTTCCCATCGTGAACACAGCTGAGAGGATCATTGGTTCCTCGTTCCCATCGTGAACACAGCTGAGAGGATCATTGGTGCGTCATTCCCATCACTCCTGGACCTCTAGAACACCCGCCTCACTCGCAAAGCACTCAGCATTGTGGGATGCTGGGTCCACAGCACAGCCTCCAGTCGAGCTCCACCAGACTAAGAAAACGCTTTTTTTCACTAGGCTGTCAGGATGCTGAACTCTCTCTCTTTGTATACCTATATGTGTCTATGTTTGATTATGGATGGGTATATATTAGGGTTGCCAGAAACTGACCATGATCAAAATCGATTATTCGGCAGCCCTGGCGAATAATAATCGATTATTCGACCGAGTTTACAGTAAAACAAACTGGTGGTGTGACCAATGACCATTTACAATTATTAATACTATTACTATTATTAGCATATATATATTTATATATATTTTGGTTGAAACTAAGCCAGAAAAAAAAATACATAAATAATAAAAAAATAATATTCGATTATGGAGACTGTAACGAATATTCGAATAATAGAATAATCGCTGGCATCCCTAGTATATATATATATATATATATAAATATATAAGTGGGTGTACAGGAGTGTATGTATGAATATTTACAGTACTTATATGAATATATATCATTTTTTGATATTTGTATTTGTATTGGGATTGTGAGAAACAGCATTTCGATCTCTACCCCAACACTGCTGCTAATCAAATAAATGTTTTTGTTTGTCTGTTATAACCCTTGCTGGATTGTTCCACTCCATGTTAATGTTACTATACATCCCTCTCGTAATGTATATAGGACATGAAAACTGCATAAGAGGCAAATAAAAATGAGAAGGGTTCTTTCAATTCATACTGCTCCTTTATTGCATCTAACGGCAAGACTGTTTGATTGTAACCGGTGAAATGTTCTCAACCGTCTGCCAGCTAACAGGAAATACCCTGAAACTAAAGTGAGTGCTGTCTCACCTGGAAAAAATATGTTCTTTCCGACGGATCCTCCAGTAATGAATGCACCAACTCCACAAAGTTGACCTCAGATTCCTCCACCTGGTTGATGGTCACCTGTACACAGCAATATGAACACACGAAGGCTCAAATCAAAAGGAACTGAAAACAGAACTTTATCCCACCTCAACTATATTCACATCAAATCCCCCAAATCAACGGTGTGCTCTTGACATTAAAAGGTTTTAGCATTAGGTTTAAACAACCCTATAGTCCGGACCTTCAATCAATCCTAAGTGACCCACACACATTCACACCAAAGAGAACAGATGTGTGTTCCAGTGACAGTCTACTTACATGGTGATCCTTGGCAGTGCTGACGGGGGCTTTAATTCTGTCCAGGTGGGGCTGAATGTTCTGCATGTCCACCGGGTGCTCACCCCGACACATCTCCAGAACCAGCTACACACACACACACACACACACACACACACACACACACACACACACACACACACACACAGACACACAGACACACACACACACACACACACACACACACACACACACACACACACACACACACACACACACACACACACACAGACACACACAGAGAAACATTTGACTACAGCTAATGGAGAACTTAGTTTTATCTTTGCTCTCTTTTTCCATTTTGTAAATAGTAAAAGATATTTGGTTTGTCCTAAGTGGAGATGTAAGAGGTATTTATCCATAGTCAGTGTCTTATAGACAACTATGTGGTCGGCAGGATTCCGTTTGGAGACACAGACATGAGTTACAGCTTATTTAAGATGATTTAAGGTGTACGCTTTGTGTTTTTATGATCTCCTTAATGCCACCAGACTCTGTTTACAAAACACATCTCATCTGGCAGAGTGACTTGGAGTTGCTGTTCATCTGCTGCCTCTATTCCTTAGTAAGTTTTTTTTCCACTTAGAGTTTTGGATTTTTTTTTCGACAACAAACAAACAAGCAAAATCAGCATGTGTGTGTGTGTGTGTGTATGTTTTGAACAGTGCTTGTTACTGACCCTGGCCCTGAGGCCCAGGATGAGCTGAGCCCTCTGACTGTAGCTCATCAGCTCTGGGACCAGTTCTGTCACCATGGTAACAAACTCCTCCAGCATCCCATAGCGGTCCACATGTCCCTGCTGCACTACTTGCCACACTGCGGCTGACAGGAGCTGCAGGGGCGGGGCCAGGAGGCGCACATAGTGGGCTGGGAGACCATTACCTGGGGAGCCAGAGATGTTATCAACACTTCATCCATTCCAAACTCGTCTCATTCAGTCATAATGAGGATTATAACAGGCATTGTTCAGCACAAGAGTGTTTCAAACCAACCAGGGGCCTATACTGCGAAGCTGGTTCAACCTAACCTGGATATGTTTGAGTTAGCCGGTTGGCTTAATCCAAAACATACGCGCTCTCGCTAAACTGTACTACGACGCTGGTTATCAAGTGGATCGCTCAAGCCAGCCGTGTCCTATCTAGTTAGGTGCGCGTTCACATGAAATGGGTGGTATCTGGAGCATTCGACCAATCACAAACATGGAGAAGCGCACTGACAGCGCAGCGTCATACTTCCTGAATTAAAAGTGAACTTTAATACTAGTCAAAAATGAAGAAGTTAAACTTTAAACATCCATGACTTAAACACTTTATCCAGGATAAAAGCCACATAGCTGCACCTGCAAGGTGAATACAGCTGGTAACAGAACAAGTGTTTGAATGCGTACATTAACAGGTTTATGATATCACTGCCCCGTCTAAAACACGATCTGACTTTAATTACATTTGTTTCGAGTGTTTCGTCAACTTATGTGTTGCTTAAAATAATACTTCTGCATACAGTATGTGACACTGTGAGTGTTGCACGGCCAGATACGGCTCAGCTGACTCAGATATATGACAAACACTATGATGTGATATGCCGCGGACTGTACTTAATGTACTCTGATCCGGTTACTTATGTTGTGGCCGATATTTAAGTAAGCTTTCTTAACGCTAATGTTCTAACAGTCAGATTGCTCTGAAGATGGAGGTGATATTCTATTAATGTTCACGTTCACACAGTCGATGATTTTTGCCGGCCGTCTTTCCTGCAACGGCAGCTTTTCTGTATTTCCTTTCTCCTGTAATATGACTTGATCGCTTTAAACTCCGCACACTGAGCTCTGATTGGTCAGCAGGCGGTGCTTTCACTGAGTTGAGCTCTCTGCCTGCAACCTAACCTGGTCCCGACCAGGTTAGCTGCTTAGCATACGTTACCATGGAGATCTAGCCTGCTAAAAAGAGAACCAGCTTCGGATGACCGGAAAGCCGGAGTTTTCCCTGAATTTAGCCGCTAAGCGAAAATCCAGCTTCGCAGTATACCCCCCAGATGGACAACAGGAGTAAACAGCACAGGTGACCCAGTGAGCAGGTCAACACAAGACACCTCCATTGGTTGCATTACACGTTTATAGTTAATTTCCCTTAAAACACATAGTACTGGGCAATATGACCTTATACTGTTTCTAAAAAATAATGATTTTGAACATATATAGATTCATTTAACTTTTGCCAATAATAAACAAACAGACATGATCCCCTAGTATTTATTTAAAATCAACCATTTCTCATATGGTTTAGTGATAACACCCCATCAGCTGGAGGAGATGGTGAGATAAGAAGCCACTAGATGTTGTAATAATATCACAACATTTTATTTTCTGTTTTAGAGAATCTAGAATGACCACTAGTGGAAGAGAATTATTCAGCTTTGACACTACATTTTAAAAAGGATGATGGATACATAATGCAGGTTCTCTAACATGTATCAACACATGTTCAGAGGTTGGCTATGATTATGTTGCATGGGGAAAAGGAAACAAACTCTTATATTTGGCAAGACACAGGTAGAGGCAGTTTTCAATCATTTAAGCTCAATGTTGTTGTTTAAACAAGGGGCACTAATTTGCCTCTAATTCATCAGCAAACTGTGCTAACAACACCTGGCACTGTGCATGCTGGCAGAGAGCACTCTTTGCATGAGTGAATTTGATTTATATTGGCAAAGTGTCTGCTGAAACACTGACAGGACAGGACAGGACAGGACAGAGGTGCCCCCCCCCCTCAGGTGCCCTGACAACAGCATCCATCAGGCTGTAAACAAACTCACATCCGCCGAGCAGCCATTGCATTTCTGATGAAGGAAGCTCAGAAGAACTACAACCCCGACCAGGACTAGGCTAACTACAGGAGCTCGGTCCCTGGTGGCGGGATACACATAAGACAGCACAGACAGCTACAGTTCACCGTGGATCAGGTTAGCATGCATATAAACCCTACAGTGTGTATACAGAATTATTTTGAGGTCAGAGTAAACTCACTGATCACAGAGAACACTAAAACGCGGGTTTTCATTGCACGCACCTCGATCAGATCCCCGTTTTATTTCCATTTAGCAGCTGACAGGAACAACACGAGCAGACGTCCCCCTCGGGCTGTAGCGAGCAGGAAAAATATGAAAAACCGAGTCAATAGTAGCTGCTGATGTCTCATTCAGAGAGCATCCTTCTGAGGTATCCCACTCACTGAACCGCGAGCAGTTTGTCCGGAAGCATTGACAGGCTGCTGTTTAACGGCGAGGAGCGAGAGGAGACAGAACAAAGGTTTCTGGTCTCATCCGCCTCAGTCCAGATCCCGACAAGCCCTCTTTCCTGGTTGGCTGAGGAAGACCGGATCTACCAAGCGATCCGGACTTCCTGTTTTACAACACCAGAGGGCGCCAAAGCTCCGCCCAGTGTAATGACGGGTAGGTGGTTGTACAGCTGAGATCTGCCCCTTCCACCGAGGTCTTCAAAACCGTCCTTAAGACCCTCTTCTTTCGGCAGGCCTTCCAATAAACTTTGAGCATGGTACACCTGGAGTACTGCCATTTTTATCGCTATCTCCGACTTTTATTTTTGTACTCTATTTTATATTTTGTGTTCTTATTATTATTACAATTATTTGTCTTTTATTATCTCAAAGCGTATCAGTATCCCTTGTTGTGAAGCACTTCGAAATTTGTCTTGGCAGATGAGAAGCGCTATAGAAATTAAATATATTATTATTATTATTAAGTAGCGCTAGAGCCATATAATAGAAGAGTTACGACATCTCCATTCACTCCAATGGACCACTTTTTTACAGCAATGGCGAATCGTGGAGCCTCTCAATCGTTCCCCGGAAGTTAGCGCCAAGGCTAGCAGAGCTGTGGAGTTGCAGCATAATAGACCATTCGTGACGGACTTTTAAAGGTAAGAAGAAGTTTAAAGATTTATATTGCGGATATTATCAGTATATCTGATTCAAATGAACATGTGTATTAAAGGATGTCAGTGGATTATCCCTAAATTAGTAGATTTAGGGAACGTTTACAGATAACAGATTAAGCTAGCATACCGAAGCAAGTTAGCAACACACGTTGAACAGCCTTTTAATTGTAAATTCCGTTCTCTTAATGTCATTTCGTCCAACATGTTGAATTAGAGAAGAGGGGCTTCTAAACGGGATTGTATGTGGGGGTGGAGGGAGTTAAATATTAGATAAATATAACTTTGGTGCGTGTAAGAGTGAGTGTTTTTAGCAGAGCCACATTGTGTCCTTGTGATTCTGTTGATTATTACCCGTCTGGATAATGTTCAGCTGATTTTGGATTGATGGCAAAGGGAGAGGGACTTAAGTGAGAGTGAAAACAAGGTACGTTTAATACTACTGTTTTATATAAGTAAAAACCTTATCTCCCCAAGGCATTTCCCATCCAATAGGTGTGCTATATAGGTGTGTATAACCCTTTCTCCTGTCTGTTACTCCCTCTTTCAGCACAAGAACCAGAGGGGGATTCAATGGAGCCTGAATACCTGCACTGAGACCCTCACCCTGCACCCTGAGTCTCAACTCTCAGTGTTTTTCAAGCCTTTCCCTGTTTTTTTGTATTAAACAAAACATTAAGCTTTCCCAATGGTGTGGTTTTCGTTTTGTGAAAAAGTGAAAATGCAGTGTTTGTATATAATTACATCACATATTTTGTTGCTGTTGGTCGTGAAATTGCTCCTGCTGACTTGAGCCAGCCATTATTTCCTCCGCTCTGTGTCAGTGGGGAAGTCGTACATTCGTACTCCTTTCTCTGAGCGATTTGAGCATCCCCAGGCAGCACAGCATCCATGGTGGCGACGAGAAGGCAGCACAGCAAACCAGGACAACACGGAGGAAAAGGCACCGACAAACTGCATGATATGCTATTCAATGTTTATTGAATTCCATGTATTTGCAATGGATGCAGCACATTTAACATCATCATCATCATCATCATCATATTTGTATCTATGTAATGTCTTGTCTTTTATCTGGACCCTGAGTCTGTAATAAAGTTTTCATTCATTTCATTCATATGCTGCTGCTGCTGCTGCTAGTCCTTTGATAGTCACCTGTCGGTCTCCTGTCCTTTCTGAAAGCCATAAAGATGACATTAGTCATTTAGATAACTTGTGTCCTCAATTACCAGGGGATTACTGAAACTACCATGAATTTAAGAAAATGGTAGAAATGAATCTAATCTGAATTTTAAAGCATTACTTTAGATCCCCTCCCTCTAAATGTATCAATAAACATTAGAAAGTGATGCTCCTGACTACCATACAAGTTTAAGAAGATACTATTGGTTTGAAAGAATTCAAAGCTATAAATAAACAGCAACAGGCTCTTTAACCAAGGCACTGTTAGCCTAACATCTAAACTAGTTGTTCATAATAATCCTAATATTATCACTTAATATTAGCAAATTCGATTTTATTTTTTAAAACACATTGATGTAAATACATACACATATTGATTTGTTGTATACATATTGCAAATCAAAACCTTTATTCACTAATAATTACCAAACATCGTAGTTCTATCTCCTGTTATCAATGCATTCACATTGCCCGCCATGAACTTCCGGGGAACGATCCTCGTCTACATGAACCAGGTGACGATAACCGTTTTTGGACTTCCGTTGTCGTAACTCTTCTATCATATGGCCCTGAGTAGCGCTATTTAAAACACTATCGAACACACTCAAATGACCCGTAAAGCATTATTATTTAAACTGACACTGAAAGAGCAAAACCTCAGCTCAAAACATTTACACATTTTCAGTTCTGCATCCAATTTTTAATTCAACTTGGGACTTTTTGCAAGGCATTGCACACAGTTCTCAGTAAGATACAGAAATCTGACATATTCACTTGTTCGCCCTCATGCACACAGGGGCGGCGACAGGGGGGAGCTAGGGGGTGCTGAAGCACCCCCCCAGGATTGCCTAAGCACCCCCAAGAAATGTTTTTTTTTCCCCGAAAATTATTATTATTATTTTTATTAAATTAAATCAGAACAATTATTGATTACATCAATGCAAATGTGAAACAAACAAATGTTTGACCAAAAACATAAAGCCAACACAGGTGATATGATTAGGCCAATGGCCAGCACCCATTCGATTTTTTACCTACCCATAGGCTAAATTACTTTGTGACACTTGAGTGACTTCCTGTTAGCTGGAGCCCCAAATTATTTGCTAACAGCAAAGTGACAAATGGATCGTTTTTTATTCCTTAAACGTCCACGACACTCAATCAAAACCAACTGAAAGCGAGAGGGATTCTGCACATAGTAGGCCTCGTGAGTACAAGTAGCTTACTTCTGGGTCTCTGTGTTTCATTCAAGCTCTGCTCTGTGTGTGTGTGGCACGAGCCATTTTGTGTGCGTGCGCGAGCGAGCGAGAGAGCTCGCGCACCGGTGGGTATCTACCGGAGATTGTTGTGGTTAGCATCTGGTGCTAGCTAGCCAAGCTAGCAACAGATGGATATAAGGAGCTTTTTCAACAACAAGGTGGAGGGAAAACTCTCTCCTGTCAGACTGAGAGTCTTCCCGGGGGAGCATGCCCCCGGACCCCACTATAGAAGGCGAGGACCCTCCTAGAGGAGGTGAGGTCCACTCCCCACTTGTAAAAATAGCACTTTACCCATACTCCATGTAAGACATTTTTACAACATTGACAGCAGCAAGAGGAAGAGGTAGAGCTGAGGGAGGGTGAACTGAAGTCAGTTGAAGAGTTATTTGCAGCATAACTGTTGGAGCTGTATGACCGTCAGGCCTAAAGGTGCATGCTTCTTCTGCAGGTTGATTAGGAGCTGTGGTCAGACCCAGTTAGGTGGTAAAAAACAGCCTAAGCACTTTTTTTTCCTCTGTTTTTGGTTAATAGATTTTTTGTATTTATTTTTCCTCAAACTTTTCCTTTCCATTTACTGTATTTGACAGAGGCATCATTTTTGTTTACACAGCTATAATTATGTGTTGTGCATGAATGTAGCACCAATTTGTTTTGGAGAAAATCAAAAGTATAACAACAGTATATTTGTGTTTCTGCACATATTTTTCTAGACTTGAACAATCTTTATTTGCAGAATTCTCTACACACAGAACACCATAAAAGATGTGTGTGCATAGATTGAACACAATGGTGTGACGTTGGTTGGACAAAGTGTCTTGTACAATAAATGAAGTGTTTGCCATTTGGGGCAACAGTTTGGTTTTGGTAAGTGTTTAAGTAGTTTTGAATGTAGTGCTTCATTCTGCAGGATATATGAGAAGAAGATGTTCCTCAAGGCTTCTGCATGACTTCAGAAAAAAATTAAATGTAATACGCTGCATTTCCCACTTAAATATGCACTTTAGACTGGCACATGCATTGTGAAACACAACTAGATGGTCCAGGGCCTGTGCGTCGCTGATCTTCTGCGTTATCTTTTTAGTCGGCTGTGGTGGAAGCATATGCACGAGCAGCAGGAACAATGCCATATCACTGTCCCATTCCGTAAGAAAAACATACATTCATTTGTATCACTTGTATCTTTCTATTGAGAACTACATTTCAAAGCAATCTACCCAACTCCATGTGACCGTCCATGGCTTATTGGACTGTGAGCTAATACCTGGACCTTCCTCTGGTGATTCATCACTCCTGGCCAACTTCAGCAAACTCTGGAGAACTGGGGAAGCACTAAGGCTCTCTGCTTCTCTTATGATCTTCCCTTTAGGATAAGGGCCACTTCTTAAGCAGTTTAGCTTAAGCGGAGGCTGAGATCTTGAATAATCTAAAGCAACACAGACAAATAAAATACATGTATTAAATTGACACATTTGACAATCAATCACATGCCAAGCCTAAAGTAATGAACTGCAGTTAGAGAAAACGTAATAATATCAAGCAGCCTTGGAAATACTGTGAGAACAGTGTGGGACTCTTCAGGATAGTGGAGAAGCTGCTGTCTAAATTCAAAAGTCTCCTTCATCTTCTGCAGGATGATTTCTCTCTCACTGCTGTGGTTCATCAGGGTTATGTTTTCCCTACAACGATCTTCATCAAGTTGACCACCAAGTATTTGGTTCCTTTCTTGCAATAGTTTTTAGCCACTATGCCAGAAAGCCTGGGCCACTTTGGTTGTCATAGAAATGTTCTTTTAAAAAAGGACAGAGGCATATTCTTAAACACGCTTCAGTAAACCCCCTTCCAAATAGTTTTTCATTTTTTCACAATAGGCACCCTACAGATGTAGCACTCCAGATCAGACTCAAATGGGTGTGTCCCAGTCAAAAGCCCAGCAGATGCCAGTGGCTGGGGGTGTTGCCAAATTGCTAGAGGGCGTTGCCCAATTTCCCCATTTGTTCAATTACAGGATTTAACCATGAGATGGCGCTTCATTCACAAAATACACAAAGACAACTGGGTGTTGTAGAAACATCAATATTTTAGATCAAATAAAGTATATAGTTTGCTTTATGCAGTATATTTCTTGTAATATTGTTGGGGTGTTTTTACACAGTACAGTAGATTGAAGTAAATCAACTTATACATTAAGATAAGATAAAATGGACCTTTATTAATCCTGTGGGGAAATTCAGTAGTTCAAACAGCAACAGGGTGAGAGTGAAAAACAGGACAGCACAGATTCACACAGATTAATAAAATCAAAAATAAGATGAGTGATACAAATAATAATAATGAGAAACTATGAAATAAGAAATTAATAAAACTAAAATGTAATTATCATATCATATATTATAATGTATTGTATTATTAAGTAATATCATACATTAACCCCATTATAGCAGATGCCACATTGAATGGATGAACACATGTATGCATCAATAATTACAACAGAATATTTCTAAATATAAGTTGTAAAAATACTTATATGTATTTAATATTTACCCTTTGGAGTCGACCGCCACGCCGGCGTGATCAGATCACATGACCTGTTCAAGCCGGTGACGCATAAAAACAACAGTCTGGACAACATTGCCGTGTGTTTCTGTCGAAAGTACTGGCTTGAAACTATATCCCAGTCTTTGTTTCATGCAAAAAGACCCAGTAAACACGGAGATAAGTATGAAAAGTATGAAAAATGGAAGCACATATTTGAATATCTTCGCCGTATTTGATCATTTTACGAAACGGAAAATACTGGAAACTGTAGATCCTGCTCAACAGGATGTATATGTGTATTTCTGTCGAAAGTACTGGCTTGAAACTATGGCCCAATCCCAAACAACTCCCTCGACCCTACCCCTCCGTGACGGAGTGAACTCCGTCTGTAGCCACACTCGCAGCTCAACGAGGCTCCCTCCTGTCAGATGGAGGGAGTAAATACAGCAGCAAGCTTTGGGACGGCCTCCCCCCTCTCCGGCATAAACAGGAAATGCCGTAACTGTATGTAACAACGGTTTCAAATCAGCATCTCATAGAGAAAAAGTTTAAATGAATAACTCAAATAAAACTCCAAACATCTTTCATTGTGTTTCAAAGCTCTTTTAGTTTTAAACCTGATGTTTATAAGCTTCTTAGTTTTTGCAACGGTCTGTAAATATACACAACTTTATAATAAAATGCACACATTTACCTTTTTCTAGACTAAACACAGGTATGATCCTAAGTTAAAAAGATATGAGGTTATCATGAGGTTGTTAACATCGCAGTTTATCAGTGGATGTTTGCTGGAACTACTTGTAAACAGCGTGTTTCCTGACGGACACACACAGCGTGACTCCGGTAAGGTAGAGACCGGTCTCAAGTCAGCACCACTGCAGACTCGCTGTTTGAGGGCTTGATAGCCCACTCCCCCTCCACACCCCTCCACACTCGTTGCTTTGGAACAGCCCTCAATATGGCGGACCCTCCGCGTGAATGCGCAAACGGAGGGGTAGGGTGTAAGGGTAGGGTGTAGGGGTAGGGTGTAGGGGTAGGGTGTAGGGGGCGGTTTTGGAATGGGCCAAAATGCCAGTCTTTGTTTCATGCAAAAAGACCCAATAAACACGGACATACGATGATATCAAGTTAATACAGATATATTTCAGAAGTATGAATAATGGAAGCACATATTTTAATATCTTCGCCGTATTTGATCATTTTACGAAACGGAAAATACTGGAAACTTTAGATCCTGCTCAACAGGATGTATATGTGTATTTCTGTCGAAAGTACTGGCTTGAAACTATATGCCAGTCTTTGTTTCATGCAAAAAGACCCAATAAACACGGACATACGATGATATAAAGTTAATACAGATATATTTCAGAAGTATGAATAATGGAAGAACATATTTTAATATCTTCGCCGTATTTTATCATTTTACGAAACGGAAAATAATGGAAACTGTAGATTCTGCTCAACAGGATGTATTTACTAGGGAGGGGGTGAGGTAATCAGGTAAACGGAGTGATACGAAACGAGACGAAAAGAGACGAAGAGGGACAGCGGTAACCGAAGAGAGGCGGCGGGAAATGGAGAGAGACGAAGATATACGAAGACAGGCGGCGGGAGACGAAGAGAGGCGGCGGGAGACGAAGAGAGGCGGCGGGAGACGAAGAGAGGTGGCGGGAGACTGCGATTGAAGTAAACTGACAGACAAACATTGAGAATTTAGATATAGTTAGATAGATTTAGAGTTTTGAAGATTCAACTATGATGAAGAGAACTCTGAACGTGCGTCAAGCTTTAAGCTTGTTTTTTGACATGGAGGAGGAGGAATCTGTGATGTTGCCCTCTGTGTCGTAGTTGACAGAAACCACTTTGAAGCGTGGCACAGATAAAGACAGAAAAAAATTATTTTTGTACATAATGTGTATATATATATATTTGTATTATATTTATAATAACACTTTTGCCTTATCAGAATGAAATCCCATGCTACCTCAATCAAACTTTCACATTATCATAGTCACATCCCATGTATATATTTCCAGCTTTTAAATGGTTTCGTTGTGTATGTTTGTGTTACCTATATGAAAAATAATATCGTTTTCAAGATCTGTTTTTATGTTTTTTTTGTGATTTTGGGTCCAAAATGTTCATATAGTAGAAGATCACTGCTCTAAACAAAGTCAAAAATCCTACAGCCAAACGAAATAAATATCATTTATTATGATGAATACGTTAAGTCTTGTTCATTGTTTTTCACTTTTATTAAATGTTTGATATTTCCGGTGGAAATGGTGGACTATCGGACATTCAAAATGCAGCATATTTTCACTCTTACACACATATATTCTCCTTTTACATACATACATTTTCACTCTCACACACGTATATATTTACACTCACACATTCATACATTTTGCTCTCATATTATCATATTTCAATGCACACATTCATATATTGTCACTCACACATTCATGCATTTTGTTCTCATATTCATATAATTTAATGCTCATATTTATATATTTTGCTCTCATGCGAAACAAAGTATGTCATGGTGGTCAGCTGTTAAACACAAAAGTGTATCTTAAGGGCTGTAAATATAATATATAAGATGCAAACAAAAACCTACAGACTGGGGGATGGGAGATCACAGGAGTGGGGGGGGGGAGAGCTGTGGAATGTGACCCTTGGGAGAATTCCTCCACACATTTTGATGGCCAATTCGTTTTAAACAAAGAGTTCGCAGCACAGGACAGCATAGGCAACATGGGGGGTGGGGGCTGGTGAACGGTCTGGTCAATGTTTGTAAACACAATCCCCAGGATGTGTCCTAATCAAACCAAAAGAGAAAATGCAGATATCATTCTCTCTCTCGACTCGCTGGTATCTCGAGCTGAGCGCTCATTGGTGTTCATACTGCTCACAGGCTGGGCTGCTGTGTATATCTAGTGTATTCATACTGTACCCCTCCTCACTGTTTATTCATCATTCAAACATTTACACCTTCCTTTTTTCCCATCAAGAGGTTGAAAAAGATTGAGTCATATGTTTCCAATTGGTTCCCAAATCTGAACATCTTCAGTGGCATAAGATCAGGAGCCGGGTAAATGAGAGAATGAGGAGCCCCCGAAAAACAGATCCCGAAATAGCTCGTCCTGGTTTCCTCAGCAGATAGGCCTACAGTATGGTGTCTGTTATGTCAGTTATTTTAAATAAAACGTTGAAAACTGAACTTGAAAATTGTTTCCTCTTTTTATTTTATTTATCATTTTCGGGACGGGGAGACGTGTGTGATTAAAAATGTATTTGCAGAAATGTAAAGTGATCTACCTAAGTTCTATTCATATTCTTGACGGGAAGAGCCGTGTAAATGGGTGGCCATATATGCATTTGAAAAGCAATATAAATCACACAGTTATTAGGCTATAAAAGCACCATCGATAACCATTACCTTTATCCAATTCAAACTTTGGACGGGAAAAAAGGAAGGTGTACATGGTTGGGCTATACTGTAGGCCTACTGTATACATACAAAGGCCATTCAAGCTAGAGTTCTTCTGGAAATGTTCACATCAGGCCAGAGTCCTGCATCGGGTGACCCGCTAAAAAGGTGATTCGCGGGTGGTATTTTTTCAAATGCTTTTTTCCGGGTTCGGTTCTGGGTAAAACAAAGATGATGCGGGTCAGGTCGCGGGTATTGCATAATAAATATATTAAAATAATAATAATTTAGTTTAATGTTTAAATCCTCAGACTTCTCCCCCGCGGGACCGCGCATAATCATAACCTCTGCAGCACATCAATCTGCTGCTGTGCGCGCCACATTCGAAATGGCTGAGGTGAAGCTCTCTAGTGGAGAATACAGCATTTTCAATAACACTTCCTCAAGAGCGAAATCCAACGTCTGGGAGGCTTTTGGTGTCATCCTATATGGAGAAAATAACCAACATCCCACGCTTTTTGAGACAAATATGCCACTGCATGTGTTAATAATTGCACGTTTTCACTACTCATATATAGGCTAGGCTATGCGGGTTCGGGTCGGGTTGCGGATCTTGTGCCGACGGGTCGGGTCGGGTTGCGGAACTAATTGGCAATATCTGCGGGTAGCGGGGCGGGTTCGGTATTGCACGTCGCGGGGCGGGAGCGGGTCTTGAAAATCAGACCCGTGCAGGACTCTGCATCAGGCACCTTCAAGTTAAACAATACTAGAGTAAACAATTAACACAGTAGGCCTAAATTATGTGGATTAAACCACATTTATTTCGTTAAAAATAAACGAAATATAATTTTGTTTGAATGATTAAATGTCATCAGGCACCTTCAAGTTAAACAATCAGGTGCACACTTTAATGTGCCACCACCTCCGGACTCGGCTTGACTCGGTTTAAAGAATGCACAAATGTGTTTAATCGTTTATGTCAGATATGTACTAAGTAGCCTAAATACATTTGTTCCTGCTCAAGATTAGATTCAACTTTATTGTTATTGCACATATTGCAGGTAGGCCTACTGAGACAACGAAATGCAGTTTAGCTTCTTACCAGGTGCAACAAGCAGCGAAAAGTAATGTGCACAATACTACAGTAAACAATTAAAAGGGAGGGCAATGATTTGTTCGCCATACAGAGCTTGTTACATAACTTAATCCCAGAGACAGCTCAAGCCTACATGATGGCGACTCCTGACTGGCAAGTTAAACCCTGGAAACTCACGATAGCCACAATGTGTGCCCTGCATAGGAGCCAGATATTTCTGACCCCCATAAGCTGCTGCAACAATTGCCTCAAAATACACAGGCTTATCAGGGTGCGGATAACTCCCATCAGTTTCAGGGACAAAACCGCACACAGCAGTATCAAAAACAGGGAACATCACAGGGTTATCAAAACAAGAGCAGAACAGCAGCAGAACAATAATTCCAAAAAGTTGATGCCATGTCATGTTTGCGGTGCAACGGACCACTGGGCGGGGCAGTGCGAAAAGAGGTGGGGAGCTCAGCAGAACACACAATCCTTGCCTGCTCTCCCCCAGCCCCCCCGGCATCCTGCATTATTGCCGCCCCCCCCTTACCAGTCACTACGACACAGGCTCAACATGGGCAAAACGGTCAGCAGAGTGGATTTAATAGAAGATAGGGGTACCATGGAGAAATAGGATCAGATTCACAGCATTTCCCCATTCAAGCAGCAACAATTCGCCTTTCCAATAACCCGCGTGAAGATCCGATTATGCCCGTTGATTTTAGTGGTACGGCTGTAGATATTTTGATTGACAGTGGAGCCACATTGCCTGCATTACGTAGTAAGGAGAAAGTGTGTGAAGCAACTAATAATTTTGTTACAATAATGGGCGTTTCTGGCATTCCTATGTCGGAGCCCATTTCAGAGAGTACTAATGTTTCAATTGATGGGTCAAATGTGCAACACTCTTTCATTATTTCAGATGGAAGTCCTATTAATTTAATGGGCAGAGACTTACTTTGTAAGTTACAGGCAACAATACATTGCACTCCAGATGGATTGTTTTTTACTATTCCTGACAGCAAAGTCTATCAAGCTGTCCAATTCATTCAATCATCTCAAGACAACCTTTATTGTTGGTCATTTCCAGATTTCAACATGATTTCTGTTTTCTCCACAACAGGGATTCAGAAAATGTCTAACATTTCCCCTGTGTGTGCTTCCTTAATGTCCCTTATGCGGCCTGTGTTGAATTGTCACTGCACAGCTGCTTTTAACCCGTCAGATGACTATGCGCAGTAAGAGGTTTTTGCAACAGCTCAGATCAGTTGGAATGCGAGCAGTTTCTATTTTTAGGACCCCAGGGGTGTGTATTGCCTGTTAGGCTCACACCCTCACAGCAGGGCCTTCTGGCTGTAGAAACTATCCCTCACGTCACACTAGCTGTCACTCCAGGCAGTGGTCCTAAGGAGGTGGGGGCTATGGCAGCCCACTGCCATGCTCGGCTGGAAGCTGCAACAGCTTCTCTCTCTCCCTCCCTCCCTCCCTCACACACACACACACACACACACACACACACACACACACACACACACACACACACACACACACACACACACACACACACACACACACACACACACACACACATACACACACACACACACACACACACACACACACACACACACACACACACCCACCTGCTAGGACGCCCTGCTAGATGAAGCTGCTGTGAAAATCCGAAGAGCGCAGACGACTTGACCACTCAGGCCCCAGACCCTGAGGGCAAAACAACACCGACGGGCAAATCAGTGCCGAGCGACAAGGACAGGTTGTATCCAATCACCACACAGACATTCAGTATGGTGCGAGAGACACAAAGAGAGAGAAAAGGAGGGAGAATAAGGAGGATTGTCTCTCTCCCTGATCATGAATCAGAGACTATTTCTTTTAACTGCCCAACTTCAATATGTGACCCATCCAACTGTATTATTGTGTTTCCTGGGTCTTTAATCAACGGTGACGGTCACCCGACGTGGGTGATGTATCCAAAAAACCAGTACCATTGGTTTAGGGTCTCATCAGAGGGTGTAAGAATAGCTTTCAACACCATTGAAAATATGCCCCCAGAACTGTGGTATCGCACTATAAAACAGTTTAAGACACTGGTAAGGAATGAGGTAAAATGTACAACGAGGAAACCAGATTACAAGGCTCCCAATTCAGGTATCACTGCATGCACATTTACTGGACCAGATAGCAAAACAGATATTCTATCCACTCCACTTAAACAATCAGGAGGTGAAGTAGATTCTTCAAAAAAGGCCTTAATCACTCCTTTTAAACACACTAAAAGTATGAAAACTTGATGTACTGATATGATTCTGTTTTCTTCAAGGTTGTGTCTTCCTGGTTGAATGTACTTATTGTTTGGATAAAAGCGTCAGCTAAATGCAATGTAATGTAATGTAATGTAAAAGTAGTTCTGCAATAAGTTTAATGTTAGACTACGCACATGAACGCAATGTTAGCAACTGTGGGCTATGCCAAAATCCATGCATTCTCCCATGTTTAGCCCAATTCCTTTCACGAAAGCTGACTACGGTCTAGTGAGCTGGAATGACAGAGCATCCAGAATTAGCGATGAGGCTCAGGATTGTTACACTCCTTCCTCCTCCCCATAGACTCTGAGCAACCTTTACAGTACGAGGGCTTAGTCTCCCTCATTGTTGATACAGTAAATACAAATTACCTGCCTGACGGTTTCAAATGGTTGATGTTTTTAAAACTAATATATGTGAAGAAATACGTTAACCTAGCTTTTGAATACAGATTCCAGTTAGCTCTAGCCCAGACTAATTGTTCGGTTAACATTACAAGTGCAATATGTACAATGCAACCACACACACCATCTTTGTTGGTTGAAGCCTTGGTAACAGTTGTGCCCTGGTTTGGCTCCAGAACAGTGGACTCCGTTGAGGTTAAAATACATGACTGTACGCAGCCAATACCCTTAGGCAAGCCCCCTACACGTGACTGTTCAGTATATGTTCCCCCAATTGTAGTACATGAATGGAAGAATGTGTCCATCTGTTTCCAGAATGAAGCAGGATCTCACACCTCTCCAGATGTGGGACACAGCGACTGTAATACCATAGTGAGGGTAAAATTAGCCAGAATTCCACTCCCACAGAGAGTTTACTTAGTTTGTGGGGACCGGGCCTATGGCTGTGTGCCCTATGAAATGTTTTATGGCACCTGTTATATAGCCTACCTAATCCCTTTAATCCGTAAAGTAGAGGCTAATGAGATTGCAGTGATACTTCCCTCTCTACACAGGAACAGCAGGTCCATTACACAAGGACAACAGATAGCGAGCCTATTTTTGCCTTGGTATGGTATTTATGTTACTCAGCAGGAAATTGTGACATTGTCCAAAGTAGTGGAACACCATCAAAATGCATCTAACACAGCGATGTTAGCTGAACACAAAGAATTGCAGGAAGTTAGGACAGTAGCACGACAGAATCGTATGGCACTGGATATTCTCCTGGCTGCTCAGGGGGGCACATGCAAGGTGATTGGATCTGAGTGTTGTTCTTTTGTCTCTGATGCTACACCTGAAGTTATGGATATGGCTCATGATACTGCAAGGGGAATAAAATAATTGCATGAAACTCATGGGTTTACATTTGGGGATTTAAGCGGAACATTTGGATCCTGGGGAGCGGGGTTGGTTACATTTGTTGTTACTGTTTCAGTGTTTATCTTGGTTGTGCTAATCCTAGTGATCTGTTTGATCACTGTATTTAAATTAGCCATACGCAGGGTTGCCAAGACCGCCCTCCAGGCCCCACAGAGGCTCTGTGGGGTATTCAACTGTAGATGACACAATGTTGATGTACGACGCCAAGCTTCCAGACCCATGGGTCTCCATCGCAGTTTCTGCACCATGGGTACCCCCATTCAGCGATTGACAAATTGATTAAAGTTGACACTCAGAATAAAAAAACAGACGTTTTGAATTTTCCTTTTCAGGTTGTTATACAATAAATGTCTGATTCTTCCTTTTCAGATTTTGAACAAATGTATTTGAATAAAATATATGTACTTGTCAATAATATGCAATCTACAGCTAACTTCTGTAGTGATATAGAACAGAATAATGACTCAGTTTGAAGTTGGGAGGTGACTGCATTCTGTCCATACTCAAAGACATAGACTACTGTTGAAATGTGCATATCTTACGAAAGTTGACTACAACTAACACACTGGGAGAAATAAAGGTCAACAAAACTACCCCAACAAGTAGCACTTCCTGCATTACACTCAAGTCAGTGCCTGTGTTTGGGTAATTTTGGTGACAAATACATGCAATAAATGGTGAGCATTTGAGAAACAATATTTCTGTTGAATTCCTCACAACCAAGACAACCCCAAAGAGAAGCACTTATGAAGACCAAAATCACTAGTGTTTTGCTTTAGGGTAATCTGAATGAGATTTCAATGACAGATAGTTCTTCCTTTACAGTCTGTAGCATTTGTCATGTTCAACCGCCCCAACGAGAAGCACTTATTGAATTCAGACTCAGATCAATGCTCAAGTTGGTTCAATATCAAAGACATGCACCTCTCCATGGCTTATGAGTTTCCACGTGGGGTTTTCCACCATCTTCTCTGAATTTTCTTTTTGTCTTTAAAGAAAACGTCAAATGTAACATTGCATATGAACATATAGATAACACGCTGGATGATGCTGGGTCAGCAAAACTACCCCAACAAAAGCACTTACTACAATTGAAACACAGTTAGTGTTTTTGTAAAGGTTATCATAATGACCAAATCTGAACTCTGAAGACTGAAATGATATTGTATGTGATGGAATCAGATACAAATAGATGCAGCACATTGTGAGCGTTTGAGAAACAATATTTCTGTTGAATTCCTCAAGACAAACCCAAAGAGAAGCACTTATGAAGACGACAAAACATTAGTGTCTTGCTTTAGGGTAATCTGAATGTGATTTCAATGACATGTTTAGTTATATTCTGTAGCATTTGTCCTCTTCAACCGCACCAACAGGAAGCACTTTCTGAATTCAATTGCAAACCAATGCTCAAGTTGGGCCAATATCAAAGTCTTTCAATTTCCTACAGTAAAGGCATCTCCCATCATGACTTTACCATTCTGCAAGGGGTTCCTTTCCAACATCTCCTTTGCTGTGTCTCAGTCGAAGTGTTGTTTCCTGCAAAGATGTACCCTTCTTAAGTACTGAATGCAGACACTTCCAGTCAACCCCGCCTCATTTTTGATTGCTTTCAACGACCCTAACCCTAACCCTAACCCAGTCTGTAGCATTTGTCATGTTCAACCGCCCCAACGAGAAGCACTTATTGAATTCAGACTCAGACCAATGCTCAAGTTGGCTCACTATCAAATACTTGTACCTCTTCATGGCTTATGAGTTTCCACGTGGGGGTTTTCCACCATCTTCTCTGACTTTTCTTTTTGTCTTCTAATATATTACGTACAAATAAAGTGTGCATATGAACATATAGATAACACATTGGATCATGCTGGGTCAGCAAAACTACCCCAACAAAAGCACTTACTACAATTGGAACAAAGTTAGTGTTTTTGTAAAGGTTATCATAATGAACAAATCTGAACTCTGAAGACTGAAATGATATTGTATGCGATGGAATCAGATACAAATAGATGCAACACATTGTGAGCATTTGAGAAACAATATTTCTGTTGAATTCCTCAAGACAACCCCAAAGAGAAGCACTTATGAAGACGACAAAACATTAGTGTCTTGCTTTAGGCTAATCTGAATGTGATTTCAATGACATGTTTAATTATAGTCTGTAGGATTTGTCCCCTTCAACCGCCCCAACGAGAAGACAATAGAAGTCCTTACTCAAAGACATAGACTACAGTTGAAATGGCATATCTTACTAAAGTTGACTACTAACGTACAACTAACACACTGGGAGAAATAAAGGTCAACAAAACTACCCCAACAAGTAGCACTTACTGCATTACACTCAAGTCAGTGCCTGTGTTTGGGTAATTTTGGTGACAAATACATGCAATAAATTGTGAGCATTTGAGAAACAATATTTCTGTTGAATTCCTCACAACCAAGACAACCCCAAAGAGAAGCACTTATGAAGACAAAAATCACTAGTGTCTTGCTTTAGGGTAATCTGAATGAGATTTCAATGACAGATAGTTCTTCCTTTACAGTCTGTAGCATTTGTCATGTTCAACCGCCCAAACAGGAAGCACTTGCTGAATTCAATTGCAAATCAATGCTCAAGTTGGGCCGATATCAAAGTCTTTCAATTTCCTACAGTAAAGGCATCTCCCATCATGACTTTACCGTTTTCCAAGGGGTTCCTTTCCAACATCTCCTTTGCTGTGTCTCAGTGGAAGTGTTGTTTCTTGCAAAGATGTACCCTTCTTAAGTACTGAATGCAGACATTTCCAGCCAACCCCACCTCATTTTTGATTGCTTTCAACGACCATTGTAAGTAAACTCCCGCCCTATCAACCATCACCTGATATGAACGGACTGCTATCACCTAACAAGTGGTCAATCAGAGTTGATGATGTTTCTCGTTGCAACTCTGGCAGCAGCAGCAATACTTGAACAATGCTAAGAAGCTCAGGCAATGAATATCCACTTCAGAAGGCACATTCAGCTTAAGTCTCCAAATCGAATCTTGAGATAATGTGTATCACTGCATGTCAATAATATGCAATCTACAGCTAACTTCTGTTGTAATATAGTACAGAATAATGACTCATTTTGAAGTTGGGAGGTGACTGCATTCTGTCCATACTCAAAGACATAGACTACAGTTGAAATGTGCATATCTTACTAAAGTTGACTACTAACGTACAACTAACACACTGGGAGAAATAAAGGTCAACAAAACTACCCCAACAAGTAGCACTTACTGCATTACACTCAAGTCAGTGCCTGTGTTTGGGTAATTTTGGTGACAAATACATGCAATAAATGGTGAGCATTGGAGAAACAATATTTCTGTTGAATTCCTCACAACCAAGACAACCCCAAAGAGAAGCACTTATGGAGACAAAAAATCATTAGTGTTTTGCTTTAGGGTAATCTGAATGAGATTTCAATGACAGATAGTTCATCCTTTACAGTCTGTAGCATTTGTCATGTTCAACCGCCCCAACGAGAAGCACTTATTGAATTCAGACTCAGACCAATGCTCAAGTTGGCTCAATATCAAAGACTTGCACCTCTCCATGGCTTATGAGTTTCCACATGGGGTTTTCCACCATCTTCTCTCACTTTTCTTTTTGTCTTTAAAGAAAACGTCAAATGTAACATTGCATATGAACATATAGAGAACACGCTGGATGATGCTGGGTCAGCAAAACTACCCCAACAAAAGCACTTACTACAATTGGAACAAAGTTAGTGTTTTTGTAAAGGTTATCATAATGACCAAATCTGAACTCTGAAGACTGAAATGATATTGTATGCGATGGAATCAGATACAAATAGATGCAACACATTGTGAGCATTTGAGAAACAATATTTCTGTTGAATTCCTCAAGACAACCCCAAAGAGAAGCACTTATGAAGACGACAAAACATTAGTGTCTTGCTTTAGGCTAACCTGAATGTGATTTCAATGACATGTTTAGTTATAGTCTGTAGCAATTGTCCAATTCAACCGCCCCAACGAGAAGATAATGTAAGTCCATACTCAAAGACATAGACTACAGTTGAAATGTGCATATCTTACTAAAGTTGACTACTAACGTACAACTAACACACTGGGAGAAATAAAGGTCAACAAAACTACCCCAACAAGTAGCACTTACTGCATTACACTCAAGTCAGTGCCTGTGTTTGGGTAATTTTGGTGACAAATACATGCAATAAATGGTGAGCAGTTGAGAAACAATATTTCTGTTGAATTCCTCACAACCAAGACAACCCCAAAGAGAAGCACTGATGGAGAAAAAAACACATTACTGTTTTGCTTTAGGGTAATCTGAATGTGATTTCAATGACATGTTTAGTTATAGTCTGTAGAATGTGTCCTCTTCAACCACCCCAGCAGGAAGCACTTGCTGAATTCAATTGCAAACCAATGCTCAAGTTGGGCCAATATCAAAGTCTTTCAATTTCCTACAGTAAAGGCATCTCCCATCATGACTTTACCGTTTTCCAAGGGGTCCCTCTCCAACATCTCCTTTGCTGTGTCTCAGTGGAAGTGATGTTTCTTGCAAAGATGTACCCTTCTTAAGTACTGAATGCAGACATTTCCAGCCAACCCCGCCTCATTTTTGATTGCTTTCAACGACCATTGTAAGTAAACACCCGCCCTCTCAACGATCACCTGATATGAACGGACTGCTATCACCTAACAAGTGGTCAATCAGAGTTGTTGATGTTTCTTGTTGCAACTCTGGCAGCAGCAGCAATACTTGAACAATGCTAAGAAGCTCAGGCAATGAATATCCACTTCAGAAGGCACATTCAGCTTAAGTCTCCAAATCGAATCTTGAGATAATGTGTATCACTGCATGTCAATAATATGCAATCTACAGCTAACTTCTGTAGTAATATAGTACAGAATAATGACTCATTTTGAAGTTGGGAGGTGACTGCATTCTGTCCATACTCAAAGACATAGACTACAGTTGAAATGTGCATATCTTACGAAAGTTGACTACTAACGTACAACTAACACACTGGGAGAAATAAAGGTCAACAAAACTACCCCAACAAGTAGCACTTACTGCATTACACTCAAGTCAGTGCCTGTGTTTGGGTAATTTTGGTGACAAATACATGCAATAAATGGTGAGCATTGGAGAAACAATATTTCTGTTGAATTCCTCACAACCAAGACAACCCCAAAGAGAAGCACTTATGGAGACAAAAATCATTAGTGTTTTGCTTTAGGGTAATCTGAATGATATTTCAATGACAGATAGTTCTTCCTTTACAGTCTGTGGCATTTGTCATGTTCAACGGCCCCAACGAGAAGCACTTATTGAATTCAGACTCAGACCAATGCTCAAGTTGGTTCAATATCAAAGACTTGCACCTCTCCATGGCTTATGAGTTTCCACGTGGGGTTTTCCACCATCTTCTCTGACTTTTCTTTTTGTCTTTAAAGTAAACGTCAAATGTAACATTGCATATGAACATATAGATAACACGCTGGGATGATGCTGGGTCAGCAAAACTACCCCAACAAAAGCACTTACTACAATTGGAACAAAGTTAGTGTTTTTGTAAAGGTTATCATAATGACCAAATCTGAACTCTGAAGACTGAAATGATATTGTATGCGATGGAATCAGATACAAATAGATGCAACACATTGTGAGCATTTGAGAAACAATATTTCTGTTGAATTCCTCAAGACAACCCCAAAGAGAAGCACTTATGAAGACGACAAAACATTAGTGTCTTGCTTTAGGCTAATCTGAATGTGATTTCAATGACATGTTTAGTTATAGTCTGTAGCAATTGTCCCCTTCAACCGCCCCAACGAGAAGATAATGTAAGTCCATACTCAAAGACATAGACGACAGTTGAAATGTGCATATCTTACTAAAGTTGACTACTAACGTACAACTAACACACTGGGAGAAATAAAGGTCAACAAAACTACCCCAACAAGTAGCACTTACTGCATTACACTCAAGTCAGTGCCTGTGTTTGGGTAATTTTGGTGACAAATACATGCAATAAATGGTGAGCAGTTGAGAAACAATATTTCTGTTGAATTCCTCACAACCAAGACAACCCCAAAGAGAAGCACTGATGGAGAAAAAAACACATTAGTGTTTTGCTTTAGGGTAATCTGAATGATATTTCAATGACAGATAGTTCTTCCTTTACAGTCTGTGGCATTTGTCATGTTCAACGGCCCCAACGAGAAGCACTTATTGAATTCAGACTCAGACCAATGCTCAAGTTGGTTCAATATCAAAGACTTGCACCTCTCCATGGCTTATGAGTTTCCACGTGGGGTTTTCCACCATCTTCTCTGACTTTTCTTCTTGTCTTTAAAGTAAACGTCAAATGTAACATTGCATATGAACATATAGATAACACGCTGGATGATGCTGGGTCAGCAAAACTACCCCAACAAAAGCACTTACTACAGTTGGAACAAAGTTAGTGTTTTTGTAAAGGTTATCATAATGACCAAATCTGAGCTCTGAAGACTGAAATGATATTGTATGTGATGGAATCAGATACAAAATCGATGCAACACATTGTGAGCATTTGAGAAACAATATTTCTGTTGAATTCCTCACAACCAAGACAACCCCAAAGAGAAGCACTTATGAAGACCAAAATCACTAGTGTCTTGCTTTAGGGTAATCTGAATGAGATTTCAATGACAGATAGTTCTTCCTTTACAGTCTGTACCATTTGTCCCCTGCAACCGCCCCAACGAGAAGACAATAGAAGTCCATACTCAAAGACATAGACTACAGTTGAAATGTGCATATCTTACGAAAGTTGACTACAAACGTACAACTAAAACACTGGGAGAAATAAAGGTCAACAAAACTACCCCAACAAGTAGCACTTACTGCATTACACTCAAGTCAGTGCCTGTGTTTGGGTAATTTTGGTGACAAATACATGCAATAAATGGTGAGCATTTGAGAAATAATATTTCTGTTGAATTCCTCACAACCAAGACAACCCCAAAGAGAAGCACTTATGAACACGACAAAACATTAGTGTTTTGCTTTAGGGTAATCTGAATGAGATTTCAATTACATGTTTAGTTATAGTCCGTAGCATTTGTCCTCTTCAACCGCCCCAACGAGAAGACAATAGAAGTCCATACTCAAAGACATAGACTTCAGTTGAAATGGCATATCTTACTAAAGTTTGACTACTAACGTACAACTAACACGCTGGGAGAAATAAAGGTCAACAAAACTACCCCAACAAGTAGCACTTACTGCATTACACTCAAGTCAGTGCCTGTGTTTGGGTTAATTGTGGTGACAAATACATGCAATAAATGGTGAGCATTTGAGAAACAATATTTGTCGAATTCCTCACAACCAAGACAACCCCAAAGAGAAGCACTTATGAAGACAAAAATCATTAGTGTTTTGCTTTAGGGTAATCTGAATGAGATTTCAATGACAGATAGTTCTTCCTTTACAGTCTGTAGCATTTGTCATGTTCAACCGCCCCAACGAGAAGCACTTGTTGAATTCAGACTCAGACCAATGCTCAAGTTGGTTCAATATCAAAGACTTGCACCTCTCCATGGCTTATGAGTTTCCACGTGTGGTTTTCCACCATCTTCTCTGACTTTTCTTTTTGTCTTTAAAGTAAACGTCAAATGTAACATTGCATATGAACATATAGATAACACGCTGGATGATGCTGGGTCAGCAAAACTACCCCAACAAAAGCACTTACTACAATTGGAACAAAGTTAGTGTTTTTGTAAAGGTTATCAAAATGACCAAATCTGAACTCTGAAGACTGAAATGATATTGTATGTGATGGAATCAGATACAAATAGATGCAACACATTGTGAGAATTTGAGAAACAATATTAATGTTGAATTCCTCAAGACAACCCCAAAGAGAAGCACTTATGAAGACGACAAAACATTAGTGTCTTGCTTTAGGGTAATCTGAATGTGATTTCAATGACATGTTTAATTATAGTCTGTAGGATTTGTCCCCTTCAACCTCCCCAACGAGAAGACAATAGAAGTCCTTACTCAAAGACATAGACTACAGTTGAAATGGCATATCTTACTAAAGTTGACTACTAACGTACAACTAACACACTGGGAGAAATAAAGGTCAACAAAACTACCCCAACAAGTAGCACTTACTGCATTACACTCAAGTCAGTGCCTGTGTTTGGGTAATTTTGGTGACAAATACATGCAATAAATTGTGAGCATTTGAGAAACAATATTTCTGTTGAATTCCTCACAACCAAGACAACCCCAAAGAGAAGCACTTATGAAGACAAAAATCACCAGTGTCTTGCTTTAGGGTAATCTGAATGAGATTTCAATGACAGATAGTTCTTCCTTTACAGTCTGTAGCATTTGTCATGTTCAACCGCCCAAACAGGAAGCACTTGCTGAATTCAATTGCAAACCAATGCTCAAGTTGGGCCGATATCAAAGTCTTTCAATTTCCTACAGTAAAGGCATCTCCCATCATGACTTTACCGTTTTCCAAGGGGTTCCTTTCCAACATCTCCTTTGCTGTGTCTCAGTGGAAGTGTTGTTTCTTGCAAAGATGTACCCTTCTTAAGTACTGAATGCAGACATTTCCAGCCAACCCCACCTCATTTTTGATTGCTTTCAACGACCATTGTAAGTAAACTCCCGCCCTATCAACCATCACCTGATATGAACGGACTGCTATCACCTAACAAGTGGTCAATCAGAGTTGATGATGTTTCTCGTTGCAACTCTGGCAGCAGCAGCAATACTTGAACAATGCTAAGAAGCTCAGGCAATGAATATCCACTTCAGAAGGCACATTCAGCTTAAGTCTCCAAATCGAATCTTGAGATAATGTGTATCACTGCATGTCAATAATATGCAATCTACAGCTAACTTCTGTAGTAATATAGTACAGAATAATGACTCATTTTGAAGTTGGGAGGTGACTGCATTCTGTCCATACTCAAAGACATAGACTACAGTTGAAATGTGCATATCTTACTAAAGTTGACTACTAACGTACAACTAACACACTGGGAGAAATAAAGGTCAACAAAACTACCCCAACAAGTAGCACTTACTGCATTACACTCAAGTCAGTGCCTGTGTTTGGGTAATTTTGGTGACAAATACATGCAATAAATGGTGAGCATTGGAGAAACAATATTTCTGTTGAATTCCTCACAACCAAGACAACCCCAAAGAGAAGCACTTATGGAGACAAAAATCATTAGTGTTTTGCTTTAGGGTAATCTGAATGAGATTTCAATGACAGATAGTTCATCCTTTACAGTCTGTAGCATTTGTCATGTTCAACCGCCCCAACGAGAAGCACTTATTGAATTCAGACTCAGACCAATGCTCAAGTTGGCTCAATATCAAAGACTTGCACCTCTCCATGGCTTATGAGTTTCCACATGGGGTTTTCCACCATCTTCTCTCACTTTTCTTTTTGTCTTTAAAGAAAACGTCAAATGTAACATTGCATATGAACATATAGAGAACACGCTGGATGATGCTGGGTCAGCAAAACTACCCCAACAAAAGCACTTACTACAATTGGAACAAAGTTAGTGTTTTTGTAAAGGTTATTATAATGACCAAATCTGAACTCTGAAGACTGAAATTATATTGTATGTGATGGAATCAGATACAAATAGAGGCAACACATTGTGAGCAATTGAGAAACAATATTTCTGTTGAATTACTCACAACCAAGACAACCCCAAAGAGAAGCACTTATGAAGACCAAAATCACTAGTGTCTTGCTTTAGGGTAATCTGAATGAGATTTCAATGACAGATAGTTCTTCCTTTACAGTCTGTAGCATTTGTCCCCTTCAACCGCCCCAACGAGAAGACAATAGAAGTCCATACTCAAAGACATAGACTACAGTTGAAATGTGCATGTCTTACTAAAGTTGACTACAAACGTACAACTAACACACTGGGAGAAATAAAGGTCAACAGAACTACCCCAACAAGTAGCACTTACTGCATTACACTCAAGTCAGTGCCTGTGTTTGGGTAATTTTGGTGACAAATACATGCAATAAATGGTGAGCATTTGAGAAACAATATTTCTGTTGAATTCCTCACAACCAAGACAACCCCAAAGAGAAGCACTTATGAAGACAAAAATCATTAGTGTTTTGCTTTAGGGTAATCTGAATGAGATTTCAATGACAGATAGTTCTTCCTTTACAGTCTGTAGGATTTGTCATGTTCAACCGCCCCAACGAGAAGCACTTATTGAATTCAGACTCAGACCAATGCTCAAGTTGGTTCAATATCAAAGACTTGCACCTCTTCATGGCTTATGAGTTTCCACGTGGGGTTTTCCACCATCTTCTCTGATTTTTCTTTTTGTCTTTAAAGAAAACGTCAAATGTAACATTGCATATGAACATATAGATAACACGCTGGATGATGCTGGGTCAGCAAAACTACCCAAACAAAAGCACTTACTACAATTGGAACAAAGTTAGTGTTTTTGTAAAGGTTATTATAATGACCAAATCTGAACTCTGAAGACTGAAATGATATTGTATGCGATGGAATCAGATACAAATAGAGGCAACACATTGTGAGCAATTGAGAAACAATATTTCTGTTGAATTACTCACAACCAAGACAACCCCAAAGAGAAGCACTTATGGAGAAAAAAAAACATTAGTGTTTTGCTTTAGGGTAATCTGAATGATATTTCAATGACATGTTTAGTTATAGTCTGTAGCATTTGTCCTCTTCAACCGCCCCAACAAGAAGCACTTGTTGAATTCAATTGCAAACCAATGCTCAAGTTGGGCCAATATCAAAGTCTTTACATTTCCTACAGTAAAGGCATCTCCCATCATGACTTTACCGTTTTCCAAGGGGTTCCTCTCCAACATCTCCTTTGCTGTGTCTCAGTGGAAGTGATGTTTCTTGCAAAGATGTACCCTTCTTAAGTACTGAATGCAGACATTTCCAGCCAACCCCGCATAATTTGTGATTGCTTTCAACGACCATTGTAAGTAAACACCCGCACTCTCAACCATCACCTGATATGAACCGACTGCTATCACCTAACAAGTGGTCAATCAGAGATGTTGATGTTTCTCGTTGCAACTCTGGCAGCAGCAGCAATACTTGAACAATGCTAAGAAGCTCAGGCAATGAATATCCACTTCAGAAGGCACATTCAGCTTAAGTCTTCAAATCGAATCTTGAGATAATGTGTAGCACTGCATGTCAATAATATGCAATCTACAGCTAACTTCTGTAGTAATATAGTACAGAATAATGACTCATTTTGAAGTTGGGAGGTGACTGCATTCTGTCCATACTCAAAGACATAGACTATAGTTGAAATGTGCATATCTTACTAAAGTTGACTACTAACGTACAACTAACACACTGGGAGAAATAAAGGTCAACAAAACTACCCCAACAAGTAGCACTTACTGCATTACACTCAAGTCAGTGCCTGTGTTTGGGTAATTTTGGTGACAAATACATGCAATAAATGGTGAGCATTGGAGAATTCTGTTGAATTCCTCACAACCAAGACAACCCCAAAGAGAAGCACTTATGAAGACAAATATCATTAGTGTTTTGCTTTAGGGTAATCTGAATGTTGTTGAATTCAGACTCAGACCAATGATCAAGTTGGCTCAATATCAAAGACTTGCACCTCTCCATGGCTTATGAGTTTCCACTTGGGGTTTTCCACCATCTTCTCTGACTTTTCTTCTTGTCTTTAAAGAAAACGTCAAATGTAACATTGCATATGAACATATAGATAACACGCTGGATGATGCTGGGTCAGCAAAACTACCCAAACAAAAGCACTTACTACAATTGGAACAAAGTTAGTGTTTTTGTAAAGGTTATTATAATGACCAAATCTGAACTCTGAAGACTGAAATGATATTGTATGCGATGGAATCAGATACAAATAGATGCAACACATTGTGAGCATTTGAGAAACAATATTTCTGTTGAATTCCTCAAGACAACCCCAAAGAGAAGCACTTATGAACACGACAAAACATTAGTGTCTTGCTTCAGGGTAATCTGAATGTGATTTCAATGACATGTTTAATTATAGTCTGTAGCATTTGTCCCCTTCAACCGCCCCAACGAGAAGACAATAGAAGTCCATACTCAAAGACATAGACTACAGTTGAAATGTGCATATCTTACTAAAGTTGACTACTAACGTACAACTAACACACTGGGAGAAATAAAGGTCAACAAAACTACCCCAACAAGTAGCACTTACTGCATTACACTCAAGTCAGTGCCTGTGTTTGGGTAATTTTGGTGACAAATACATGCAATAAATGGTGAGCATTGGAGAAACAATATTTCTGTTGAATTCCTCACAACCAAGACAACCCCAAAGAGAAGCACTTATGGAGACAAAAATCATTAGTGTTTTGCTTTAGGGTAATCTGAATGAGATTTCAATGACAGATAGTTCATCCTTTACAGTCTGTAGCATTTGTCATGTTCAACCGCCCCAACGAGAAGCACTTGTTGAATTCAGACTCAGACCAATGCTCAAGTTGGTTCAATATCAAAGACTTGCACCTCGCCATAGCTTATGAGTTTCCACGTGTGGTTTTCCACCATCTTCTCTGACTTTTCTTCTTGTCTTTAAAGTAAACGTCAAATGTAACATTGCATATGAACATATAGATAACACGCTGGATGATGCTGGGTCAGCAAAAATACCCCAACAAAAGCACTTACTACCATTGGAACAAAGTTAGTGTTTTTGTAAAGGTTATCATAATGACCAAATCTGAACTCTGAAGACTGAAATGATATTGTATGCGATGGAATCAGATACAAATAGATGCAACACATTGTGAGCATTTGAGAAACAATATTTCTGTTGAATTCCTCAAGACAACCCCAAAGAGAAGCACTTATGAACACGACAAAACATTAGTGTCTTGCTTCAGGGTAATCTGAATGTGATTTCAATGACATGTTTAATTATAGTCTGTAGCATTTGTCCTCTTCAACCGCCCCAACAGGAAGCACTTGCTGAATTCAATTGCAAACCAATGCTCAAGTTAGGCCAATATCAAAGTCTTTCAATTTCCTACAGTAAAGGCATCTCCCATCATGACTTTACCGTTTTCCAAGGGGTTCCTCTCCAACATCTCCTTTGCTGTGTCTCAGTGGAAGTGATGTTTCTTGCAAAGATGTACCCTTCTTAAGTACTGAATGCAGACATTTCCAGCCAACCCCGCCTCATTTTTGATTGCTTTCAACGACCATTGTAAGTAAGCACCCGTCCCCTCAACCATCACCTGATATGAACGGACTGCTATCACCTAACAAGTGGTCAATCAGAGTCGTTGATGTTTCTCGTTGCAACTCTGGCAGCATCAGCAATACTTGAACAATGCTAAGAAGCTCAGGCAATGAATATCAACTTCAGAAGGCACATTCAGCTTAAGTCTCCAAATCGAATCTTGAGATAATGTGTATCACTGCATGTCAATAATATGCAATCTACAGCTAACTTCTGTAATTATAGTACAGAATAATGATTCAGTTTGAAGTTGGGAGGTGACTGCATTCTGTCCATACTCAAAGACATAGACTACAGTTGAAATGGCATATCTTACTAAAGTTGACTACTAACGTACAACTAACACACTGGGAGAAATAAAGGTCAACAAAACTACCCCAACAAGTAGCACTTACTGTATTACACTCAAGTCAGTGCCTGTGTTTGGGTAATGTTTGGTGACAAATACATGCAATAAATGGTGAGCATTTGAGAAACAATATTTCTGTTGAATTCCTCACAACCAAGACAACCCCAAAGAGAAGCACTTATGAAGACCACAATCACTAGTGTCTTGCTTTAGGGTAATCTGAATGAGATTTCAATGACAGATAGTTCTTCCTTTACAGTCTGTAGCATTTGTCATGTTCAACCGCCCCAACGAGAAGCACTTGTTGAATTCAGACTCAGACCAATGCTCAAGTTGGCTCAATATCAAAGACTTGCACCTCTTCATGGCTTATGAGTTTCCACGTGGGGTTTTCCACCATCTTGTCTGACTTTTCTTCTTGTCTTTAAAGTAAACGTCAAATGTAACATTGCATATGAACATATAGATAACACGCTGGATGATGCTGGGTCAGCAAATCTACCCCAACAAAAGCACTTACTACAATTGGAACAAAGTTAGTGTTTTTGTAAAGGTTATCATAATGACCAAATCTGAACTCTGAAGACTGAAATGATATTGTATGCGATGGAATCAGATACAAATAGATGCAACACATTGTGAGCATTTGAGAAAAAATATTTCTGTTGAATTCCTCACAACCAAGACAACCCCAAAGAGAAGCACTTATGAAGACCAAAATCACTAGTGTCTTGCTTTAGGGTAATCTGAATGAGATTTCAATGACAGATAGTTCTTCCTTTACAGTCTGTAGCATTTGTCCCCTGCAACCGCCCCAACGAGAAGACAATAGAAGTCCATACTCAAAGACATAAACTACAGTTGAAATGACATATCTTACTAAAGTTGACTACTAACGTACAACTAACACACTGGGAGAAATAAAGGTCAACAAAACTACCCCAACAAGTAGCACTTACTGCATTACACTCAAGTCAGTGCCTGTGTTTGGGTGATTTTGGTGACAAATACATGCAATAAATGGTGAGCATTTGAGAAACAATATTTCTGTTGAATTCCTCACAACCAAGACAACCCCAAGGAGAAGCACTTATGAAGACACAAATCATTAGTGTTTTGCTTTAGGGTAATCTGAATGAGATTTCAATGACAGATAGTTCTTCCTTTACAGTCTGTAGCATTTGTCATGTTCAACCGCCCCAACGAGAAGCACTTGTTGAATTCAGACTCAGACCAATGCTCAAGTTGGTTCAATATCAAAGACTTTCACCTCTTCATGGATTATGAGTTTCCACGTGGGGTTTTCCACCATCTTCTCTGACTTTTCTTTTTGTCTTTAAAGAAAACGTCAAATGTAACATTGCCTATGAACATATAGATAACACGCTGGATGATGCTGGGTCAGCAAAACTACCCCAACAAAAGCACTTACTACCATTGGAACAAAGTTAGTGTTTTTGTAAAGGTTATCATAATGACCAAATCTGAACTCTGAAGACTGAAATGATATTGTATGCGATGGAATCAGATACAAATAGATACATCACATTGTGAACATTTGAGAAACAATATTTCTGTTGAATTACTCACAAGCAAGACAACCCCAAAGAGAAGCACTTATGGAGAAAAAAAAACATTAGTGTTTTGCTTTAGGGTAATCTGAATGAGATTTCAATGACATGTTTAGTTACAGTCTGTTGCATTTGTCCTCTTCAACCGCCCCAACAGGAAGCACTTGCTGAATTCAATTGCAAACCAATGCTCAAGTTGGGCCAATATCAAAGTCTTTCAATTTCCTACAGTAAAGGCATCTCCCATCATGACTTTACCATTTTCCAAGGGGTTCCTCTCCAACATCTCCTTTGCTGTGTCTCAGTGGAAGTGATGTTTCTTGCAAAGATGTACCCTTCTTAAGTACTGAATGCAGACATTTCCAGCCAACCCCGCCTCATTTTTGATTGCTTTCAACGACCATTGTAAGTAAACACCCGCACTCTCAACCATCACCTGATATGAAAGGACTGCTATCACCTAACAAGTGGTCAATCAGAGTTGTTGATGTTTCTCGTTGCAACTCTGGCAGCATCAATACTTGAACAATGCTAAGAAGCTCAGGCAATGAATATCCACTTCAGAAGGCACATTCAGCTTAAGTCTCCAAATCGAACCTTGAGATAATGTGTAGCACTGCATGTCAATAATATGCAATCTACAGCTAACTTCTGTAGTAATATAGTACAGAATAATGACTCATTTTGAAGTTGGGAGGTGACTGCATTCTGTCCATACTCAAAGACATAGACTACAGTTGAAATGTGCATATCTTACTAAAGTTGACTACTAACGTACAACTAACACACTGGGAGAAATAAAGGTCAACAAAACTACCCCAACAAGTAGCACTTACTGCATTACACTCAAGTCAGTGCCTGTGTTTGGGTAATTTTGGTGACAAATACATGCAATAAATGGTGAGCAATGGAGAAACAATATTTCTGTTGAATTCCTCACAACCAAGACAACCCCAAAGAGAAGCACTTATGGAGACAAAAATCATTAGTGTTTTGCTTTAGGGTAATCTGAATGAGATTTCAATGACAGATAGTTCATCCTTTACAGTCTGTAGCATTTGTCATGTTCAACCGCCCCAACGAGAAGCACTTGTTGAATTCAGACTCAGACCAATGCTCAAGTTGGTTCAATATCAAAGACTTGCACCTCGCCATAGATTATGAGTTTCCACGTGTGGTTTGCCACCATCTTCTCTGACTTTTCTTCTTGTCTTTAAAGTAAACGTCAAATGTAACATTGCATATGAACATATAGATAACACGCTGGATGATGCTGGGTCAGCAAAACTACCCCAACAAAAGCACTTACTACAATTTGAACAAAGTTAGTGTTTTTGTAAAGGTTATCATAATGACCAAATCTGAACTCTGAAGACTGAAATGATATTGTATGCGATGGAATCAGATACAAATAGATGCAACCCATTGTGAGCATTTGAGAAACAATATTTCTGTTGAATTCCTCACAACCAAGACAACCCCAAAGAGAAGCACTTATGGAGAAAAAAAAACATTAGTGTTTTGCTTTAGGGTAATCTGAATGTGATTTCAATGACATGTTTAGTTATAGTCTGTATCATTTGTCCTCTTCAACCGCCCCAACGAGAAGACAATAGAAGTCCATACTCAAAGACATAGACTTCAGTTGAAATGTGCATATCTTACTAAAGTTGACTACTAACGTACAACTAACACACTGGGAGAAATAAAGGTCAACAAAACTACCCCAACAAGTAGCACTTACTGCATTACACTCAAGTCAGTGCCTGTGTTTGGGTAATGTTGGTGACAAATACATGCAATAAATGGTGAGCATTTGAGAAACAATATTTCTGTCGAATTCCTCACAACCAAGACAACCCCAAAGAGAAGCACTTATGAAGACCAAAATCACTAGTGTCTTGCTTTAGGGTAATCTGAATGAGATTTCAATGACAGATAGTTCTTCCTTTACAGTCTGTAGCATTTGTCCCCTGCAACCGCCCCAACAAGAAGACAATAGAAGTCCATACTCAAAGACATAGACTACAGTTGAAATGTGCATATCTTACGAAAGTTGACTACAAACGTACAACTAACACACTGGGAGAAATAAAGGTCAACAAAACTACCCCAACAAGTAGCACTTACTGCATTACACTCAAGTCAGTGCCTGTGTTTGGGTAATTTTGGTGACAAATACATGCAATAAATGGTGAGCATTTGAGAAACAATATTTCTGTTGAATTCCTCACAACCAAGACAACCCCAAAGAGAAGCACTTATGAACACAACAAAACATTAGTGTTTTGCTTTAGGGTAATCTGAATGAGATTTCAATTACATGTTTAGTTATAGTCCGTAGCATTTGTCCTCTTCAACCGCCCCAACGAGAAGACAATAGAAGTCCATACTCAAAGACATAGACTACAGTTGAAATGGCATATCTTACTAAAGTTTGACTACTAACGTACAACTAACACGCTGGGAGAAATAAAGGTCAACAAAACTACCCCAACAAGTAGCACTTACTGCATTACACTCAAGTCAGTGCCTGTGTTTGGGTAATTGTGGTGACAAATACATGCAATAAATGGTGAGCATTTGAGAAACAATATTTCTGTCGAATTCCTCACAACCAAGACAACCCCAAAGAGAAGCACTTATGAAGACAAAAATCATTAGTGTTTTGCTTTAGGGTAATCTGAATGAGATTTCAATGACAGATAGTTCTTCCTTTACAGTCTGTAGCATTTGTCATGTTCAACCGCCCCAACGAGAAGCACTTGTTGAATTCAGACTCAGACCAATGCTCAAGTTGGTTCAATATCAAAGACTTGCACCTCTCCATGGCTTATGAGTTTCCACGTGGGGTTTTCCACCATCTTCTCTGATTTTTCTTTTTGTCTTTAAAGACAACGTCAAATGTAACATTGCATATGAACATATAGATAACACGCTGGATGATGCTGGGTCAGCAAAACTACCCCAACAAAAGCACTTACTACAATTGGAACAAAGTTAGTGTTTTTGTAAAGGTTATCAAAATGACCAAATCTGAACTCTGAAGACTGAAATGATATTGTATGTGATGGAATCAGATACAAATAGATGCAACACATTGTGAGAATTTGAGAAACAATATTAATGTTGAATTCCTCAAGACAACCCCAAAGAGAAGCACTTATGAACACGACAAAACATTAGTGTCTTGCTTTAGGGTAATCTGAATGTGATTTCAATGACATGTTTAATTATAGTCTGTAGGATTTGTCCCCTTCAACCGCCCCAACGAGAAGACAATAGAAGTCCTTACTCAAAGACATAGACTACAGTTGAAATGGCATATCTTACTAAAGTTGACTACTAACGTACAACTAACACACTGGGAGAAATAAAGGTCAACAAAACTACCCCAACAAGTAGCACTTACTGCATTACACTCAAGTCAGTGCCTGTGTTTGGGTAATTTTGGTGACAAATACATGCAATAAATGGTGAGCATTGGAGAAACAATATTTCTGTTGAATTCCTCACAACCAAGACAACCCCAAAGAGAAGCACTTATGAAGACAAATATCATTTGTGTTTTGCTTTAGGGTAATCTGAATGAGATTTCAATGACAGATAGTTCTTCCTTTACAGTCTGTAGCATTTGTCATGTTCAACCGCCCCAACAAGAAGCACTTGTTGAATTCAGACTCAGACCAATGATCAAGTTGGCTCAATATCAAAGACTTGCACCTCTTCATGGCTTATGAGTTTCCACTTGGGGTTTTCCACCATCTTCTCTGACTTTTCTTCTTGTCTTTAAAGTAAACGTCAAATGTAACATTGCATATGAACATATAGATAACACGCTGGATGATGCTGGGTCAGCAAAACTACCCCAACAAAAGCACTTACTACAATTTGAACAAAGTTAGTGTTTTTGTAAAGGTTATCATAATGACCAAATCTGAACTCTGAAGACTGAAATGATATTGTATGTGATGGAATCAGATACAAATAGATGCAACCCATTGTGAGCATTTGAGAAACAATATTTCTCTTGAATTCCTCACAACCAAGACAACCCCAAAGAGAAGCACTTATGGAGAAAAAAAAACATTAGTGTTTTGCTTTAGGGTAATCTGAATGTGATTTCAATGACATGTTTAATTATAGTCTGTAGGATTTGTCCCCTTCAACCGCCCCAACGAGAAGACAATAGAAGTCCTTACTCAAAGACATAGACTACAGTTGAAATGGCATATCTTACTAAAGTTGACTACTAACGTACAACTAACACACTGGGAGAAATAAAGGTCAACAAAACTACCCCAACAAGTAGCACTTACTGCATTACACTCAAGTCAGTGCCTGTGTTTGGGTAATTTTGGTGACAAATACATGCAATAAATTGTGAGCATTTGAGAAACAATATTTCTGTTGAATTCCTCACAACCAAGACAACCCCAAAGAGAAGCACTTATGAAGACAAAAATCACTAGTGTCTTGCTTTAGGGTAATCTGAATGAGATTTCAATGACAGATAGTTATTCCTTTACAGTCTGTAGCATTTGTCATGTTCAACCACCCAAACAGGAAGCACTTGCTGAATTCAATTGCAAACCAATGCTCAAGTTGGGCCGATATCAAAGTCTTTCAATTTCCTACAGTAAAGGCATCTCCCATCATGACTTTACCGTTTTCCAAGGGGTTCCTTTCCAACATCTCCTTTGCTGTGTCTCAGTGGAAGTGTTGTTTCTTGCAAAGATGTACCCTTCTTAAGTACTGAATGCAGACATTTCCAGCCAACCCCACCTCATTTTTGATTGCTTTCAACGACCATTGTAAGTAAACTCCCGCCCTATCAACCATCACCTGATATGAACGGACTGCTATCACCTAACAAGTGGTCAATCAGAGTTGATGATGTTTCTCGTTGCAACTCTGGCAGCAGCAGCAATACTTGAACAATGCTAAGAAGCTCAGGCAATGAATATCCACTTCAGAAGGCACATTCAGCTTAAGTCTCCAAATCGAATCTTGAGATAATGTGTATCACTGCATGTCAATAATATGCAATCTACAGCTAACTTCTGTAGTAATATAGTACAGAATAATGACTCATTTTGAAGTTGGGAGGTGACTGCATTCTGTCCATACTCAAAGACATAGACTACAGTTGAAATGTGCATATCTTACTAAAGTTGACTACTAACGTACAACTAACACACTGGGAGAAATAAAGGTCAACAAAACTACCCCAACAAGTAGCACTTACTGCATTACACTCAAGTCAGTGCCTGTGTTTGGGTAATTTTGGTGACAAATACATGCAATAAATGGTGAGCATTGGAGAAACAATATTTCTGTTGAATTCCTCACAACCAAGACAACCCCAAAGAGAAGCACTTATGGAGACAAAAATCATTAGTGTTTTGCTTTAGGGTAATCTGAATGAGATTTCAATGACAGATAGTTCATCCTTTACAGTCTGTAGCATTTGTCATGTTCAACCGCCCCAACGAGAAGCACTTGTTGAATTCAGACTCAGACCAATGCTCAAGTTGGTTCAATATCAAAGACTTGCACCTCGCCATAGCTTATGAGTTTCCACGTGTGGTTTTCCACCATCTTCTCTGACTTTTCTTCTTGTCTTTAAAGTAAACGTCAAATGTAACATTGCATATGAACATATAGATAACACGCTGGATGATGCTGGGTCAGCAAAACTACCCCAACAAAAGCACTTACTACAATTGGAACAAAGTTAGTGTTTTTGTAAAGGTTATCATAATGACCAAATCTGAACTCTGAAGACTGAAATGATATTGTATGCGATGGAATCAGATACAAATAGAGGCAACACATTGTGAGCAATTGAGAAACAATATTTCTGTTGAATTACTCACAACCAAGACAACCCCAAAGAGAAGCACTTATGGAGAAAAAAAAACATTAGTGTTTTGCTTTAGGGTAATCTGAATGATATTTCAATGACATGTTTAGTTATAGTCTGTAGCATTTGTCCTCTTCAACCGCCCCAACAAGAAGCACTTGTTGAATTCAATTGCAAACCAATGCTCAAGTTGGGCCAATATCAAAGTCTTTACATTTCCTACAGTAAAGGCATCTCCCATCATGACTTTACCGTTTTCCAAGGGGTTCCTCTCCAACATCTCCTTTGCTGTGTCTCAGTGGAAGTGATGTTTCTTGCAAAGATGTACCCTTCTTAAGTACTGAATGCAGACATTTCCAGCCAACCCCGCATAATTTGTGATTGCTTTCAACGACCATTGTAAGTAAACACCCGCACTCTCAACCATCACCTGATATGAACCGACTGCTATCACCTAACAAGTGGTCAATCAGAGATGTTGATGTTTCTCGTTGCAACTCTGGCAGCAGCAGCAATACTTGAACAATGCTAAGAAGCTCAGGCAATGAATATCCACTTCAGAAGGCACATTCAGCTTAAGTCTTCAAATCGAATCTTGAGATAATGTGTAGCACTGCATGTCAATAATATGCAATCTACAGCTAACTTCTGTAGTAATATAGTACAGAATAATGACTCATTTTGAAGTTGGGAGGTGACTGCATTCTGTCCATACTCAAAGACATAGACTATAGTTGAAATGTGCATATCTTACTAAAGTTGACTACTAACGTACAACTAACACACTGGGAGAAATAAAGGTCAACAAAACTACCCCAACAAGTAGCACTTACTGCATTACACTCAAGTCAGTGCCTGTGTTTGGGTAATTTTGGTGACAAATACATGCAATAAATGGTGAGCATTGGAGAATTCTGTTGAATTCCTCACAACCAAGACAACCCCAAAGAGAAGCACTTATGAAGACAAATATCATTAGTGTTTTGCTTTAGGGTAATCTGAATGTTGTTGAATTCAGACTCAGACCAATGATCAAGTTGGCTCAATATCAAAGACTTGCACCTCTCCATGGCTTATGAGTTTCCACTTGGGGTTTTCCACCATCTTCTCTGACTTTTCTTCTTGTCTTTAAAGAAAACGTCAAATGTAACATTGCATATGAACATATAGATAACACGCTGGATGATGCTGGGTCAGCAAAACTACCCAAACAAAAGCACTTACTACAATTGGAACAAAGTTAGTGTTTTTGTAAAGGTTATTATAATGACCAAATCTGAACTCTGAAGACTGAAATGATATTGTATGCGATGGAATCAGATACAAATAGATGCAACACATTGTGAGCATTTGAGAAACAATATTTCTGTTGAATTCCTCAAGACAACCCCAAAGAGAAGCACTTATGAACACGACAAAACATTAGTGTCTTATGGCTTATGAGTTTCCACGTGGGGTTTTCCACCATCTTCTCTGACTTTCCTTTTTGTCTTTAAAGTAAACGTCAAATGTAACATTGCATATGAACATATAGATAACACGCTGGATGATGCTGGGTCAGCAAAACTACCCCAACAAAAGCACTTACTACAGTTGGAACAAAGTTAGTGTTTTTGTAAAGGTTATCATAATGACCAAATCTGAACTCTGAAGACTGAAATGATATTGTATGTGATGGAATCAGATACAAATCGATGCAACACATTGTGAGCATTTGAGAAACAATATTTCTGTTTATTTCCTCAATACAACCCCAAAGAGAAGCACTTATGAAGACAAAAATCATTAGTGTTTTGCTTTAGGGTAATCTGAATGAGATTTCAATGACAGATAGTTCTTCCTTTACAGTCTGTAGCATTTGTCATGTTCAACCGCCCCAACAAGAAGCACTTGTTGAATTCAGACTCAGACCAATGATCAAGTTGGCTCAATATCAAAGACTTGCACCTCTTCATGGCTTATGAGTTTCCACTTGGGGTTTTCCACCATCTTCTCTGACTTTTCTTCTTGTCTTTAAAGTAAACGTCAAATGTAACATTGCATATGAACATATAGATAACACGCTGGATGATGCTGGGTCAGCAAAACTACCCCAACAAAAGCACTTACTACAATTGGAACAAAGTTAGTGTTTTTTTTTAAAGGTTATCATAATGACCAAATCTGAACTCTGAAGACTGAAATTATATTGTATGCGATGGAATCAGATACAACAAAATTCAGCACATTGTGAGCATTTGAGAAACAATATTTCTGTTGAATTCCTCAAGACAACCCCAAAGAGAAGCACTTATGAAGACGACAAAACATTAGTGTTTTGCTTTAGGGTAATCTGAATGTGATTTCAATGACATGTTTAGTTATAGTCTGTAGCATTTGTCCCCTTCAACCGCCCCAACGAGAAGACAATAGAAGTCCATACTCAAAGACATAGACTACAGTTGAAATGTGCATATCTTACTAAAGTTGACTACTAACGTACAACTAACACACTGGGAGAAATAAAGGTCAACAAAACTACCCCAACAAGTAGCACTTACTGCATTACTCTCAAGTCAGTGCCTGTGTTTGGGTAATTTTGGTGACAAATACATGCAATAAATGGTGAGCATTTGAGAAACAATATTTCTGTTGAATTCCTCACAACCAAGACAACCCCAAAGAGTAGCACTTAAGGAGAAACAAAAACATTAGTGTTTTGCTTTAGGGTAATCTGAATGATATTTCAATGACATGTTTAGTTATAGTCTGTAGCATTTGTCCTATTCAACCGCTCCAACAGGAAGCACTTGCTGAATTCAATTGCAAACCAATGCTCAAGTTGGGCCAATATCAAAGTCTTTCAATTTCCTACAGTAAAGGCATCTCCCATCATGACTTTACCGTTTTCCAAGGGGTTCCTCTCCAACATCTCCTTTGCTGTGTCTCAGTGGAATTGTTGTTTCTTGCAAAGATGTACCCTTCTTAAGTACTGAATGCAGACATTTCCAGCCAACCCCATCTCATTTTTGATTGCTTTCAACGACCATTGTAAGTAAACTCCCGCCCTATCAACCATCACCTGATATGAACAGACTGCTATCACCTAACAAGTGGTCAATCAGAGTTGTTGATGTTTCTCGTTGCAACTCTGGCAGCAGCAGCAATACTTGAACAATGCTAAGAAGCTCAGGCAATGAATATCCACTTCAGAAGGCACATTCAGCTTAAGTCTTCAAATCGAATCTTGAGATAATGTGTAGCACTGCATGTCAATAATATGCAATCTACAGCTAACTTCTGTAGTAATATAGTACAGAATAATGACTCATTTTGAAGTCGGGAGGTGACTGCATTCTGTCCATACTCAAAGACATAGACAACAGTTGAAATGTGCATATCTTACTAAAGTTGACTACTAACGTACAACTAACACACTGAGAGAAATAAAGGTCAACAAAACTACCCCAACAAGTAGCACTTACTGCATTACACTCAAGTCAGTGCCTGTGTTTGGGTAATTTTGGTGACAAATACATGCAATAAATGGTGAGCATTGGAGAAACAATATTTCTGTTGAATTCCTCACAACCAAGACAACCCCAAAGAGAAGCACTTATGGAGACAAAAATCATTAGTGTTTTGCTTTTGGGTAATCTGAATGAGATTTCAATGACAGATAGTTCATCCTTTACAGTCTGTAGCATTTGTCATGTTCAACCGCCCCAACGAGAAGCACTTATTGAATTCAGACTCAGACCAATGCTCAAGTTGGCTCAATATCAAAGACTTGCACCTCTCCATGGCTTATGAGTTTCCACATGGGGTTTTCCACCATCTTCTCTGACTTTTCTTTTTGTCTTTAAAGAAAACTTCAAATGTAACATTGCATATGAACATATAGATAACACGCTGGATGATGCTGGGTCAGCAAAACTACCCCAACAAAAGCACTTACTACAATTGGAACAAAGTTAGTGTTTTTGTAAAGGTTATCAAAATGACCAAATCTGAACTCTGAAGACTGAAATGATATTGTATGTGATGGAATCAGATACAAATAGATGCAACACATTGTGAGCATTTGAGAAACAATATTTCTGTTGAATTACTCACAACCAAGACAACCCCAAAGAGAAGCACTTATGAAGACCAAAATCACTAGTGTCTTGCTTTAGGGTAATCTGAATGAGATTTCAATGACAGATAGTTCTTCCTTTACAGTCTGTAGCATTTGTCCCCTGCAACCGCCCCAACGAGAAGACAATAGAAGTCCATACTCAAAGACATAGACTACAGTTGAAATGGCATATCTTACTAAAGTTGACTACTAACGTACAACTAACACACTGGGAGAAATAAAGGTCAACAAAACTACCTCAACAAGTAGCACTTACTGCATTACACTCAAGTCAGTGCCTGTGTTTGGGTGATTTTGTTGACAAATACATGCAGTAAATGGTGAGCATTTGAGAAACAATATTTCTGTTGAATTCCTCACAACCAAGACAACCCCAAGGAGAAGCACTTATGAAGACACAAATCATTAGTGTTTTGCTTTAGGGTAATCTGAATGAGATTTCAATGACAGATAGTTCTTCCTTTACAGTCTGTAGCATTTGTCATGTTCAACCGCCCCAACGAGAAGCACTTGTTGAATTCAGACTCAGACCAATGCTCAAGTTGGTTCAATATCAAAGACTTGCACCTCTTCATGGATTATGAGTTTCCACGTGGGGTTTTCCACCATCTTCTCTGACTTTTCTTTTTGTTTTTAAAGAAAACGTCAAATGTAACATTGCATATGAACATATAGATAACACGCTGGATGATGCTGGGTCAGCAAAAATACCCCAACAAAAGCACTTACTACCATTGGAACAAAGTTAGTGTTTTTGTAAAGGTTATCATATTGACCAAATCTGAACTCTGAAGACTGAAATTATATTGTATGTGATGGAATCAGATACAAATAGATGCAACACATTGTGAGCATTTGAGAAACAATATTTCTGTTGAATTACTCACAACCAAGACAACCCCAAAGAGAAGCACTTATGAAGACCAAAATCACTAGTGTCTTGCTTTAGGGTAATCTGAATGAGATTTCAATGACAGATAGTTCTTCCTTTACAGTCTGTAGCATTTGTCCCCTGCAACCGCCCCAACGAGAAGACAATAGAAGTCCATACTCAAAGACATAGACTACAGTTGAAATGGCATATCTTACTAAAGTTGACTACTAACGTACAACTAACACACTGGGAGAAATAAAGGTCAACAAAACTACCCCAACAAGTAGCACTTACTGCATTACACTCAAGTCAGTGCCTGTGTTTGGGTGATTTTGTTGACAAATACATGCAATAAATGGTGAGCATTTGAGAAACAATATTTCTGTTGAATTCCTCACAACCAAGACAACCCCAAGGAGAAGCACTTATGAAGACACAAATCATTAGTGTTTTGCTTTAGGGTAATCTGAATGAGATTGCAATGACAGATAGTTCTTCCTTTACAGTCTGTAGCATTTGTCATGTTCAACCGCCCCAACGAGAAGCACTTGTTGAATTCAGACTCAGACCAATGCTCAAGTTGGTTCAATATCAAAGACTTGCACCTCTTCATGGATTATGAGTTTCCACGTGGGGTTTTCCACCATCTTCTCTGACTTTTCTTTTTGTCTTTAAAGAAAACGTCAAATGTAACATTGCATATGAACATATAGATAACACGCTGGATGATGCTGGGTCAGCAAAACTACCCCAACAAAAGCACTTACTACCATTGGAACAAAGTTAGTGTTTTTGTAAAGGTTATCATAATGACCAAATCTGAACTCTGAAGACTGAAATGATATTGTATGCGATGGAATCAGATACAAATAGATACAACACATTGTGAGCATTTGAGAAACAATATTTCTGTTGAATTACTCACAACCAAGACAACCCCAAAGAGAAGCACTTATGGAGAAAAAAAAACATTAGTGTTTTGCTTTAGGGTAATCTGAATGAGATTTCAATGACATGTTTAGTTACAGTCTGTAGCATTTGTCCTCTTCAACCACCCCAACAGGAAGCACTTGCTGAATTCAATTGCAAACCAATGCTCAAGTTGGGCCAATATCAAAGTCTTTCATTTCCTACAGTAAAGGCATCTCCCATCATGACTTTACCGTTTTCCAAGGGGTTCCTCTCCAACATCTCCTTTGCTGTGTCTCAGTGGAATTGTTGTTTCTTGCAAAGATGTACCCTTCTTAAGTACTGAATGCAGACATTTCCAGCCAACCCCATCTCATTTTTGATTGCTTTCAACGACCATTGTAAGTAAACTCCCGCCCTATCAACCATCACCTGATATGAACAGACTGCTATCACCTAACAAGTGGTCAATCAGAGTTGTTGATGTTTCTCGTTGCAACTCTGGCAGCAGCAGCAATACTTGAACAATGCTAAGAAGCTCAGGCAATGAATATCCACTTCAGAAGGCACATTCAGCTTAAGTCTTCAAATCGAATCTTGAGATAATGTGTAGCACTGCATGTCAATAATATGCAATCTACAGCTAACTTCTGTAGTAATATAGTACAGAATAATGACTCATTTTGAAGTCGGGAGGTGACTGCATTCTGTCCATACTCAAAGACATAGACAACAGTTGAAATGTGCATATCTTACTAAAGTTGACTACTAACGTACAACTAACACACTGGGAGAAATAAAGGTCAACAAAACTACCCCAACAAGTAGCACTTACTGCATTACACTCAAGTCAGTGCCTGTGTTTGGGTAATTTTGGTGACAAATACATGCAATAAATGGTGAGCATTGGAGAAACAATATTTCTGTTGAATTCCTCACAACCAAGACAACCCCAAAGAGAAGCACTTATGGAGACAAAAATCATTAGTGTTTTGCTTTTGGGTAATCTGAATGAGATTTCAATGACAGATAGTTCATCCTTTACAGTCTGTAGCATTTGTCATGTTCAACCGCCCCAACAAGAAGCACTTATTGAATTCAGACTCAGACCAATGCTCAAGTTGGCTCAATATCAAAGACTTGCACCTCTCCATGGCTTATGAGTTTCCACATGGGGTTTTCCACCATCTTCTCTGACTTTTCTTTTTGTCTTTAAAGAAAACTTCAAATGTAACATTGCATATGAACATATAGATAACACGCTGGATGATGCTGGGTCAGCAAAACTACCCCAACAAAAGCACTTACTACAATTGGAACAAAGTTAGTGTTTTTGTAAAGGTTATCAAAATGACCAAATCTGAACTCTGAAGACTGAAATTATATTGTATGTGATGGAATCAGATACAAATAGATGCAACACATTGTGAGCATTTGAGAAACAATATTTCTGTTGAATTACTCACAACCAAGACAACCCCAAAGAGAAGCACTTATGAAGACCAAAATCACTAGTGTCTTGCTTTAGGGTAATCTGAATGAGATTTCAATGACAGATAGTTCTTCCTTTACAGTCTGTCGCATTTGTCCCCTGCAACCGCCCCAACGAGAAGACAATAGAAGTCCATACTCAAAGACATAGACTACAGTTGAAATGGCATATCTTACTAAAGTTGACTACTAACGTACAACTAACACACTGGGAGAAATAAAGGTCAACAAAACTACCTCAACAAGTAGCACTTACTGCATTACACTCAAGTCAGTGCCTGTGTTTGGGTGATTTTGTTGACAAATACATGCAATAAATGGTGAGCATTTGAGAAACAATATTTCTGTTGAATTCCTCACAACCAAGACAACCCCAAGGAGAAGCACTTATGAAGACACAAATCATTAGTGTTTTGCTTTAGGGTAATCTGAATGAGATTTCAATGACAGATAGTTCTTCCTTTACAGTCTGTAGCATTTGTCATGTTCAACCGCCCCAACGAGAAGCACTTGTTGAATTCAGACTCAGACCAATGCTCAAGTTGGTTCAATATCAAAGACTTGCACCTCTTCATGGATTATGAGTTTCCACGTGGGGTTTTCCACCATCTTCTCTGACTTTTCTTTTTGTCTTTAAAGAAAACGTCAAATGTAACATTGCATATGAACATATAGATAACACGCTGGATGATGCTGGGTCAGCAAAAATACCCCAACAAAAGCACTTACTACCATTGGAACAAAGTTAGTGTTTTTGTAAAGGTTATCATAATGACCAAATCTGAACTCTGAAGACTGAAATTATATTGTATGTGATGGAATCAGATACAAATAGATGCAACACATTGTGAGCATTTGAGAAACAATATTTCTGTTGAATTACTCACAACCAAGACAACCCCAAAGAGAAGCACTTATGAAGACCAAAATCACTAGTGTCTTGCTTTAGGGTAATCTGAATGAGATTTCAATGACAGATAGTTCTTCCTTTACAGTCTGTAGCATTTGTCCCCTGCAACCGCCCCAACGAGAAGACAATAGAAGTCCATACTCAAAGACATAGACTACAGTTGAAATGGCATATCTTACTAAAGTTGACTACTAACGTACAACTAACACACTGGGAGAAATAAAGGTCAACAAAACTACCCCAACAAGTAGCACTTACTGCATTACACTCAAGTCAGTGCCTGTGTTTGGGTGATTTTGTTGACAAATACATGCAATAAATGGTGAGCATTTGAGAAACAATATTTCTGTTGAATTCCTCACAACCAAGACAACCCCAAGGAGAAGCACTTATGAAGACACAAATCATTAGTGTTTTGCTTTAGGGTAATCTGAATGAGATTGCAATGACAGATAGTTCTTCCTTTACAGTCTGTAGCATTTGTCATGTTCAACCGCCCCAACGAGAAGCACTTGTTGAATTCAGACTCAGACCAATGCTCAAGTTGGTTCAATATCAAAGACTTGCACCTCTTCATGGATTATGAGTTTCCACGTGGGGTTTTCCACCATCTTCTCTGACTTTTCTTTTTGTCTTTAAAGAAAACGTCAAATGTAACATTGCATATGAACATATAGATAACACGCTGGATGATGCTGGGTCAGCAAAAATACCCCAACAAAAGCACTTACTA